>OY986040.1:133667262-133749762 GCA_963920215.1 Nineta flava | reverse complement strand
CTTCAGAATGCAACAAAGAGGTTATCTCTCGATGCACGGACGTTGAACAGGATGCAACTTCGGAGGGTTACCGGATTCTTTACCGGGTATTATCCCCTGCGGAAGCATATCTACACACAATGGGACTCCATAACCGGTCCGTTATGTGCAGAATGTGTGGCGAGGAGGAATAAACATCTAGCAACATTATCTTTGACTGCGGACCTCTAGGTTACAGCAGATACAGGATATTCGGTGCTTCTCAAGACCTGATAAGCAAGCTCCTGGCTATTACCAACATATGGGAGAAGCGAGTCTCATCGGACTGAAGTAGAAGGGGCAGAACAACGGACCTTAAGGTCGAAGTGCAATACCATTTAGACCCCAAGACGAATCAATCAATCAACCAATCAAGAAAACCTTAATTGACTATTACATCAGACAAAAAGAATTTGCATAGCATTTGCAATTGATTTCTCGAAATACAACAGCCAAAAATGATCTAGAATGGACACCTCCACGTACTCGATATCATTTTTTTACTCTTAAGATGTCCGTGGTTTACGGACTCAAATATATATTTCCAAAAATGATGGATAAAAGACTCAAACGTGTTAATAGACGTAGGTTCGAATCCCACCCTCGATGATTTTTCATATAAAGCTTTTGATGCCAAATAATGTTACCATTATTCAGACATATTACTTAAATGTTAAATTAAGTAAACGCTAGTCACTTCTGTTGGTATAATATAATCGAAAGGCAACCATACTATCAAAGAAAAAATAAATGCTAATTTACAAATTAACAATTAAAAAATATGTAAATAGGAAATAAACAAATTAATAATACATTCACATCAAGATAGTGAGAGATCATATGCATTTCACTACCATAACATCTCAGATAGCTAAGCGTTGGTCTAGAATGCTAGAGGTTGCAGGTTCGATTCCCATTCTAGATGTGTATGAGTTTTCTTATCAAGCATACTTGATGTTAAAGAATGTTATCAATGTTCAGGCATTAAATGCTTGTCTCTTCCATCGGTATAATACAACCGAAAGGCAACCATACTAACAATGGGCAAATAAATTTTTATTCAAAACATAAATCTGTATTCTTAAACATAGAATACATGTTTCAATTTCTCAGCATTTCGAAAAAGAGCACAAAATGAAATTTTGAATCATCATCTGTACAATGTGGAGCATTTTTAAGAACCACCAATAAATTGTTATACCTGGATAATACAGAATGAACTCAATAATTTAACAGAATATTGTATTATATTAAAATATTTATAATATCGGACGAAGGACGAAGAACGGCCATATTAGATAAAAGCATTCAAGAATGTGAGATACACACACCGATCCACACCGACACAGACATACACACACTAATATATTCTCCATTTTCTCATTCATCCATAAAATTTTAGGGAGTTATTATTATTATATATACTGACCGTTTCTTTTGTTCGATCCAAACGTTCACCATTTCGCCACCAGGTGATACTAGCCGGTGGGCGTGATCCACAGCTTTGACATAAAAGTTCATATCGTCGTCCAGCAGATAATGGTTGATGCGATCCCAATATCCTTACGTCTAATGGGCCAACTGTAACAGAAAATAAAAAAAAAAAGGTAATATTAGTCATCGTTAAATTTTTGTTCGATTATTGTTCGACCTTTTTTCCTATTTGATTTTTTTCTTTTGTAATATTATAGTATTTCATGTCGGTTCATAGTTAAGAAGAGGAGTCACGCATACGTTTAGGTATTGAGAAGGCATGGGACCGAAACTATACATGGTCTCTACTACTCGGATGGTCAAACAAAAGTCACTGTGAGAAAATTCACTTTTTGTCATAAGTTGAACAATTACTTGGTTCGTCTATTTCTTTTTAGCGAATTTCCCCCTAAGGAAATGCAGCTATTACTTTTGTACTGATGATAGAATTTCGTTAAATTACCATCGTTAAGTATATGTTTATATATATATATATATATATATATATATATATATATATATATATATATATATATATATATATATATATATATATATATATATATATATATGTGTGTATGAGTGTGTGTGTTTAAGAGAAATATTGCCTGAACTGAATTATGAAAAATTAGATTAAATCAAAACTTGACGTTTCGAGTTCCCATTATCAAAAGTAAAAAACAAAACAAAAAATGAAAAAACCGAATTGGCGTTGAATGGTGAAACAACTAGCATGACAACAATCACAAAAGTAAACGTCAAAATGACATTAAATTTAATGATTTGAATGGTAAGAAGCACCTGCCAGAAAACACATCAAGCATTACAAAATAATTTGTATGGTAGGTGCTTCTTACCATTCAAATCATTAGTTTTAATGTCATTTTAAAACTAAAAAATCTATATATATATATATATATATATATACATATATATATATGTATATATATATATACATATATATATGTATATATATATATATATATATATATATATATATATATATATATATATATATATATATATATATATATATATATACGTGTCTTATATGTGTCTATGGACTCTCTAGCACATAGTTTTAATCCGATTCGAATTAAATTTTGTAATTGAGGTGCTTTTGATGTTTGAAAGGTCCCTAAGATTTGGAAAAATCTTATTTACAGAAATATTTACAATTGAAACTTAAAATCCTCAATATCTCTGTACTCATTAGAGTTTGAGAAAAATGATAAGATAATAAACTGTATGATTTTCTACAACTTTACTTCTTATACATTCTTCGATTGTTCTAATATAGAGAGAGATATTTTATATTTTGTGTTTTCTTTTTTCTCAATGGTTGTTTTCCCCTTTCCCTTTGACCTATGTCATTTATTAATAAAATTGGCCTTGCAAATACCAAAATTATATCAGATAATCATATTTAATTTTGATCGGACCGAAATTGTGATCACTAGAGAGTAACTTTTGTTTTCTAAGGAAATTCGCTTAGTTGACGCAGCTCTCCTTTGTAACGAATTTATTTATCAGACCAAATAGATCATAGTGGTATGATCAATAACAAAAGTGGCGTTATTTATCGATTTTTTTTTAGGTTGCAATGCTTGAAATTTTAAGTTAATTACCGCTAATTTCAAGTTTTTATCGATTTGTTTAAAGAGGAACATTTTCCAGGAACGCTATCTTTTCATATGTTCTATCACACACATAATTTTTGTTAGGAATTTATGAGATTTATCTAGATGCCATTTGTCTGTCATGTTTAACTATATATTATTGAAGTGATTAAAACGATAAAATCTCTATCATATAAAATATTCCCTGAACAACTCTGATCTATAAATGTATTTTCAAAACGAAATGATTTTTTTGAAAAGCTATGCATTAGTTGTTTATTTATAAAATATTTATTTTTTTCGAATAATATACTTGGATTTGAATAATAGTCGATTAAAAACCTAAATAAAAATTCGCTGTTGATGCATAGGGGTTTTATTTTTTTTAGAAATATTAATTCTACTTATTATTTTTTCATTTAAAACAAAGCTCATGTTTTTGTTTTAAATTTAAAAATAGAAAAATACGAAAGTACGAAAAATTATATCCCATCAAAATTATATAAATCTTCTATTTCAAAAATATTTGTATTTATTTAATTTTATACCTTCTGTATAAGCCTTTATTTTATTTATTACCAATTCAACGGTACAATTCTGGTATAATATTATTATAAATGGTATTCGATGAGTTTTCGATGTTTCTTTAAAGCTTCAGTTCAACAATTTTAAAATAGAATATTATAATGATTTAAGGTTATGTGTTATAAACCACACAAGTTGTGTTCAATTTTAAAAGTTTGGCAGTTGATTTGTGATCCATTTGTTTTTCGAAAAAACATTTCTAATTTAGCGCATTTTTTCAGAAACAAAATAGATTCTGTACAAATCGACTAAAAAGTCGAGCTATCATTTCAAAATTTTATAATTGATTTCTGTGTTATTTATTCGGTTTCGAAGAAATACTTTGGATACAAGTTGTTCTTCAACTGTACTAACCATTTTTTTTCGACAATTGTTCCAAAATTCGAATCAACAAGGCACGAATCAATTATAAAATTTTGAAGAAATCTTTGTGTAGAAAAATTTTGATTTTTCTACACAAAGGTTGTGTTTACTTAACTGTACTTAATTAAGGTAGTTTGGTAGCCACATCACTTAAAATTGACCCCACATTTTTCCATATTTATTCAAAAGATAATAATTAAATGCACGTTTAGAAAAAAAATCAGATTTTTTACCTCATTAAGAAATACAATTTAAAAAAAACAATTAATTAAATTTATGCAAAAAATACATGGGCTCTTATGAATATTTTAGTTTAATAACAGCGGAAATTAATGGTTTGAGAAAAATCGGCAAACTTGACCTCAAAAAAAAACTTTTCAATATATAGAGCGATGTTTCAAACGTACACTAGAAAAAATGCGAAACGATTCACCACACAGTTTAGATTTAATTAATTTTTTTAAATATTTAAGTTTTACTTCTATCTCTGTTTTTCACACATAACATGTTGTACATAACATGTTATAACATAAAAATGTTCATACATAGTATGTTGTACATAATATGTTATAACATAAACATGTTCACAACATAATATTATGTTATTTAAATTGATCGCGCATTGCGACTACCAAAACTACCAGAACTTTACATCAAACGTTTTGTACAATGGACCACATAATTGTGTAGTAATTGTGTGACTAATTTATTTGGTTTCTGGGAAAATGTTGCGAATAAAAGTTGTTCATTATCAATATATATTAACAACTTTTATTTTCAACAGTTTCCTAAAAACCCAATGAATAAGACGCAAACAAAGCAATAAACAAATTTTTAAAAAGGACACAACTTCTGGGGTTCATAATACAATGCAACACAAAAGTAAGGCTAATTTTTTTCAAATTTTTCAGTTGCTTTGTACTTTATTCATTCGGGTTTTGGGAAAGTGTTTCGATAATGTGAACGAATTTACATCCGAACCATTTTTTCGAAAACTGAACGAAAAAGGTAAAAATCAATAATAAAATTTTGAAAAAACCGATAGTTTTTTGGTCGTGTATATTTCAAAGAGTGGCTTGAAATAAATTGATGCAGAATAATAAGTGAATTTAAAATTTGATATGAAATAAAAATCATTTAATATAAGTAAAAAAATAAATAAAAACACATTTAAATTTAAAAAAAAAGTTATCAAATAAGCATCAAAGAGTTCTATATATAGAGATATAATCTATTATATCTCTACGTCATATATATATATATATATATATATATATATATATATATATATATATATATATATATATATATATATATATATATATATATCTACATATATATAGTGAGTAGGAAAATATGAAAACTGGGATATTGTGACAGTGACAGGTAAATATTATCAATGTCAAATTTTAAATTGAAAAACCACTTTTTATAAATAAAAAAAAATGTATATAATACAAAGACAACATAAATTCGTTTAATGCGATGAGTATGTTCAATTTATATATGTACTCGTATGTATATCGAAAACTACAGAAGCAACAGCCGTCAATATCGTGTGAAATCGGTCTTTTTTTAGTTCATGTCTAGTAATATATTAGCGTGTCTAAAAATTAAAAATATTTTTATTTTTGACCCTAGGCTTGGAAACCATAAGCTTAAGTTTCGAAGAAGGAACTGTATTTCTTGCAATAAAGTAAAAAAAAGGGGGGGGGTAGCTGTGTCTTGTACACGGCCGTGTGTTTTACGTGAATACGTGTACGTAACAGGTTATTGTTTCACTGGGAGAGTATTATATGTACACTGGGAGAGAAAAATACTTACATCAAGTAAATTTTCTTGACATAAATATTAATTAATCTCACGACAAGCTTTTATATCATATAAATTGTACCTATGTAATAAATTGATGAGTTTTATTTAATTTAGAGTTTATTTTTTTGGTTTAATAGCTAGTTTTTTTTTTTTTTTACTATTAATTTATTTTTTATTCTTCGCTGGACATGTTTCTAAATATGTTCACTTTATAATTAATTTCATAATTTTCATTTCATAATTTCAGAATTAACAAGTGAAGGGGTAGTAAGATAAGAGGAAACTGGTGCTGGAAAGAGATAGAAGAAACACAATATATAAAATATCTTACTTATACTATTAGAAAAATTGAAAAATGTGTAAGGAGATAATATGTAGAAAAGCATAATGTTTGCTACAATGCATTATTCTACAACCAGTAGCGGATTTAGGCTTAGGCCCGTGAGGGTCGGGTCTAGGACTGCAAATTTTGAGGGGCACCAAAAGTTTTTAAGACGACTAAAATTAAAAATCGATTGGGTTTTCTGTAAACTGTAAGACCAAATTTTAAAGTTTATTTTATTGCGCACTTACTATCTAAACGTAGTACCATTTTGAGAGTAGAATCAGGCAAGTACTAAAATCTGAAATATCTAACAAAAAGATTTAAAAAAAACTTTTTTTTTAATGCTAGCATATTATTTATTTACGAAATTAGATTTTTTTTCGTATTTTTCATTCAAAATTTAATTGTAACATTTGTTTGCTCAGAGCCCCTACATATATTGAACCTTTAGGTATCTTGTGGTGTAATTATATTTTTGGTTTAGCTGATAGTTTTGTAGTTGCAACACCAAATTATTACCCCCTATTTTGTTATCATCCGTTTTTTTGAATTACCCTCCTATATATCAAATTTATAAACGTATTCATGTAAAAAGTATAAATACATTTTACGAGAAATTTAAATATTTGTTTAATTTCATAGTTATTATGGATTTTCATCAAGTTACAACCCATTTAGTACAATGACTTTTATTTATGTCATAAAATTTAGTTTTATTTTAAGAGTTAGTTCTTCATCTACAGCCTAGACATTATTAGGATTAACCAATTTTCCACTTTTCATCTACATATATATATAAATAAATATTTTATTTTTAGATATTATATATATTTTTTTGAGCTTTTGGGGAGAAAATGAACGAGATAGGAGAATAAATAAAAAAGGCACCGTTGTTGTAGTATATATGTTGTTATTTTTCCATTTTCTTTACATATAATATATATTTATAGATATGTTTTTTAAATATTTGTACTAAAATGAAATTTGTTATTGTGCATTAGGAAATGGATATGTTTTTTGTTGTTGTTATTTCAAAACTTATTTTTAAACACGTGGGCAAATCCCTATGTGCATATATGAATATATATGCACATAGATATTATGATAAGTATATGATGAATATTTCAAAATTGATAATATTAACTGTCAATATTAAGCCCCAAAATATCTATAAAGTTCAAATATTATTGTTTGTTAGAGATACTTATCGTAGAGTATATATATATATATATATATATATATATATATATATATATATATATATATATATATGTATGGGGCTCTTCGGTACTGTTATCTTGAGAACAATAAATCCAATCGCATTTTAATTAACAGTATCGTTTTTTCTTGCTTGTCAAATTACGTGGCAAATAAGTTTTCATAAATTTTTGAATCTCTGATTTAAGTTGACCCAACAATGACAAAATCAGCTCAAATGGCTCAAATAGTTTCAAAACTTGGTTTCTCAATTTAAATTTCAAGGAAAATTTCAGTTACGAATTTGTATAATCGTTTGCCTCATTAAAAAAGTAATGGGCTTCTAGAACAAACAAGAAGATCTAAAGATGTCCATTTGAATCAATATTCACCTGAATATTTGTTTAAATTGGTGGGAAATTAATTTAAAAAATCTGAATTTACAAGGTAGAAAAATTTCAAGATGTATAAAATAAAGTCTCATATTAAATTTCATTTCTAAGGAATGAAAAGAAAATGATGCGGATATTATGAAAAGCCTATCGATTCGCTTTTAAAATAATTACGAATATTATAATTAAGAATCCAAGCAGTGTCGGGCTTCTATATACGGCTTATATGTTTGGAGATATCATAAAAAATAAATATAACTTTCATTAAATCAGTGAAAAAGTGTAACCAAAAAGAATATATATATATATATATATACATATATATATATATATATATATATATATATGTATATAAATACATATATATATATATATATACACAGATATATATATATATATATATATATATATATATATAAATATATATATATATATATATATATATATATATATATATATATATATATATATATATATATATACAGGGTGAATTGAACCTGCCGCATATAAGCACACACCTTCCACGATCTTGACATTCTTGAACTACATCTCATAGAAATCGATAAATTGAAACAAATCATAGACCACTCGTGATTGGCTCAAAGACATGGTAAAAAACAAATCACTCAAAACAATATGAGAATAAATAATCAAATCCGGGAACCAGAGCACCGATGGACAACAAATATACGGTGTAGTATATTAGGTGTCCGTGTATATTTCATAATAAAGTAATATTTATGTTATTATTGCCTTTTTATTATTTTTAATTAATTGTTCGTCGTATATGTATATATATATATATATATATAGATATATGTATATGTATATATATATATATATATATAAATATATGTATATATATATATATATATATATATATATATATATGTATATATATATTTATATATATATATACATATAAACATAATAATTTAAGTTTTATAGATATAGAAAAAAAGTATCTAATTTTATGGTTGTATATTTAAAATTTATTTCTTTTTTATCTTGATTGATAAAAATTTGTCGGTTTAATAATAATATACCTTCTACGTATACAAATAAAAAAGAAATATACATATATATATATATATATATATATATAATCGGGAGGGGAGGTACATATATAACCTATTACAGTGGTTACAGAGACCGGAAAGAGACGGAAATTACCAAATTTACTGATATCGTTTACTATTACATCCCTATACACTGCATATAAAAAAAACCAACCAAGTTTATTTCACACATCAACTTAGGGTTCCGTACAAATTATTAAATTAATTTTATTAGTAACTAAAAATTGCAGAGATCTAAGGGTTCTTTCACACCGAAGATGCAAGACGCAAGATGCATGCATCCTGGATTTAATTACAGTTGTGGTTTCGCTTCTTACGGGTTTGTGTTCTTCTTATTGGTTTCAAGTGTTTTTCTCGGGAAAAAGAAAGCAAATATACAAGAAAGAAAATAAATATACAAAATAAATGTATGTAAATATGTAAAATTAATTTACAGGATGCATGCATCTTGCGTCTTGCATCTCCGGTGTGAAAGACACCTTAAAATCAACAATATTTCATTAAATTTAATTTCAAATTTTGTCCGAATTGCTAGAACAATGATTTGGTAAAATTTAAAAAGACAGAGTACTCTTTGATTATCTTAACAATCGTATTATATATGTATTTCATTAGTTTTAAAGATTTTCCATCCATTATGATAAAATAACCCAAATGTTTAAGTACCACTTTCTTAGGGATAAATTATTAACGAACTTACCACCAAATATACCACCAAATATGTACCTGAAGTCACATAAGAAGAACTGTTATTAAATTTTTAAATATATGTTCAATGGTTCAAACTTGAGATGATGACGCGTGAGATTTAAAAAAACTTAAACACTCAATAATTCAAGTATAAGAAAGTATAAGACGTTTGTTTATATGAGACATCTATGCATGTGAAATTTAAAACTGATCGAAAATACACGGGAGTTATAAATTGTGACATACTAATCTACGTTTATAACGAAGTTGTAAGGGTTCCGTTTCATTGGAGTTTTAACTACGGACCCGTAAGAATACCGTTTTTATATGAGTATTTATTTTATGTCTATGTTTTATTTAATTATAATTTGGGTAATTATGTTTTATTTTTATGATCTTTTTTAATGGTTTCATTTTAATTTTTGTTTTTTAGGTATATTATACTTCATACCATCATACTCTCAATTAATTGAGAATTTTTTTTATTTTTCATAGATCATTATTCATTGATTAAATATCATCGATGACCATACTTAAATTGGTGATCGTTTGTGAGAAAAAAAACTACTAATAAGTCTGTGGTTATTAGTAGGAATGGTGTTTGTACACTTATCGGCTCAGTGATTGAGTTTGCGAATTTTTCGATATAATTTTCTGTGAACTAAAAACTTGATATAAAAAATTGAAATAATGGTTTGTCCAAATTTTGGTTTTCTTTCAATTTAATAATAACTACCATCTTGTATACGAACACCAAGAAAATTTAGGCAAAAGTTTGAAAATGCATTGGTTATTGGAAGAATAAAAATTTAGTCCAAGTGAAAATTAGGTCCAAAATTTCACTAGATATGAAATACTTAATTTGAAATTTTTCTATTTTCCTGCCAAAGGCTATGTTATAGTAACAATGGTAGCATTGAAAAAATCTTTAGCAAAGCGCCAACTTAGCAAATTACCTCATAAAAAATATATAATTTTTTTTCGGGCAATAGCTCTCTATATGAATTATTCAACTAAAATTAAGAGTGCCAGAGTGCCATAGACATATATATATATATATATATATATATATATATATATATATATGTATATATATATTTATATATATATATGAATATTCGTCGGGTCAAAAAGAAATACATATGATATGGTTTTAGTATTTGAAAGGACAAATTCGTTTATGAGTTGAATCGTTCAAGAGGGAAGGGAAACTAAATTTAAATAAATTTAATAACAAATTTTTTCAAAAGACTTAATGACCTTGGTAAGGTAATGTTATATAAATTTTAATGATGTTTATTTTCGAAATTTACTAGGATTGTTGGAAATTTGAAGAAATTTTCCATCGGTGTAACACCAATAAACGTATTTATTTGTAGGGAAAATTCGTTTAAAAGATTGTCATAAAATTTTCTGAGATATTTCGAGCCATTTACATGAATTGTTCTATTCGCAATAATGCTGAAAATTTTTACATACAAAAATACCAACTAGAAATACAATTCAATATTAACAAAGTAGAAAAACTATATAAAACAATGTAAGTACCAAAAATATAAAAAGAATTGGGGTCAACTCCATCCATTGTGACGGTCATATTTGAACCATTGTTTTCATGATATACAACTCTCTTGCACATACCCATAATACAATATATACCCCCAAAAACATAAAGAATGGTATGGAATGAATGATATTATTCCATATAATATAAAATGAGTGATATGTCATATTATCTCATAATCTTTGATCATATTATTTTAACGAAAATGACATAAATCTAATAAACAAACAGTGATGTGCCAAACCGACAACAACAAGGAACCAACAAGGAACAACAAGGATATATATATATATATAAATAAATATAAATACATACATATATATAAAGCGTGAGTAAAAAGTCATGGAGTTTATTGGAAGGGTGGATAGGGGATGAAATTCTAAGATGAAAAGCTCTTGGACATTTTTGCGTCTGACCCACCGTTAATTAGATATTCATTAAATAAAGTCACCATTTAGAGAAGCGCCTTAACGGAAAAAGAAATAGTGGGGAATTAACGCAACAGCTGCAGAGATACGTGTGGGGAGCAAACTCACCCCACCACTAACGTAGAGCCAACCTTATGCATTTCAAATCTGGTACAGTTTTTATTGTAGAATTTAAAAAAATTTTGGAAAATAACTTTTTTTTTCCGAAAAATGTAATTAACTGAATTATTCAGTATTTATTAGATTTCTTACAATGAAATTTTACGGCGGCATTTGACGTTGTTCTTTTTAATGTTAAGAGCTGATTAGATTTTGGAATCGATCGGTACAGTAATGTAAAAATTCTTTAAACAAATATTTCTGGCATTATTATAAAGATAGTCAGGATCTAGAGCACGGTAGTGCGCAAGGCCGAGTTAGTTTTTTAGTTAAAAATCTTATAAATACTCAATATTTCAAAAACTTCCCAATATTTCAAAACCTTCAATTTATTTAACGAAAAGTGTAAACTTAGTCTAAATTTATTTGATCAGTGCAAAAAAACATTAATAAATTCTATAAGTATAATTTTTATCAATATTTTAGTGAGCTAAACTATTGGTGATTCATTGCTTAAATTTTTTAACGAAAAATGTAGTTTTCAGGTATAATGAATTATTAAATTTTCATTGAATTGGAGATTTTACTCCCCTCACGTATCTCTGCTGCCACTGCGTTCATTCCCCACCATTTGTTATTTCGTTATTCCTTTATTTAATCAATATCTAATTAACAAGTGGGTCAAATGCAATAATGTCAAAGGACTTTTCATTTTAGAATTTCATTCCCTATCTATCCTTTCAAAAAACTCCATGACTCATCCTGTATATATATATGGATAATGATAGAGAGAATTATTATTTCAGACGGGGTTGTAAGTTGAGAGGCCTTTTGTAATAAGTCATATTTTGTTATTTCCTACGATACGATGTGTATTATTATTATTATTATTAGACGAAGAAGAAGATGGCCTTGTGAATAATTCTCTAGACCATTAAAGTTGATTTATACATAATGTTTAATGAACGTTTTTTTTTGTAGATATTAAAAAATATACTTGGTTGGGGGGGGGGGACGTTCATGCGTGACTTTTTCGACTATTTTATGACTTCAGAAGTGCTTATGATTTCAAAGTAAGAAATCAGAAGCTGAGGAATACCTAGAGATGAGGTTTTATAATAGCCAAAATACAAATTTGAATATCACTAACTTGTATATAACGATTTGTAGTGTGATAGTATAGTTTCTATAAAAATTTCATCAACCAACGTTTAATAGATAGATAGATTGTAGAGGCTACCCTTCGACCATAAGATCCATTGTGATGCCTAAAGACATGAGGATGTGAGTGGAGTGGAAGGAAATTTTGTGTATGGACTAGATATCGGTTGGATATGCGGCTGCAGCCGACTATGATAGGAACTATGCCGATATTCAACTGGAGTTCGTGAAGAAAACTGCAGAAAACCTTCTCAAGCATAGCCGGTTACTTCGTTCTTGTCCATACGCCGACAGTTTAATCAATTAACCGCCTTTTTTTTTTCTTAATAATTGATAAACTGCCGATGGCGGGACTTGAACCCATAAACTCTCAGTTTCCAAGTAAGCACACTGCGCAGACATAACGCCTTAGACCACTCGGCCACTTGGACTGGTACTTGAACTAGTAAGATGGACATCAAATGTTTAAAGTATAACACTGTCAATGAAGTTATTTAAAATCAATACATGACAAGCTTTTACTAGTTTGGAGTATGTATGACCCTTAGTTTAATATTACAAGAAATTATTAAAATTATTAAAAAAAACTAGTATCGTTTTTCTTAACAAAATTTACTTGTCAGTATCGAATATACCACAATTGAAAACAGTTGGGCATTAGTTAATTGTTTACGAGTAACTTCCATTGAGATTAATTAAGCTAATCCCATCTGACGATGACTACTTTGTAGTCGAAATATGTATCTGTATGTCGCGATTCGAACCCATAACCTCCCAGTTTCCAAGAGTAGACATACTGCGCAGACATAACGCCTTAGACTGCACGGCCACTTGGACTGGTTGCCCTATATAATATACACATCTAAGCTTTTCCGAAATAGTCTGGTCTATAAATGATTACTCCCCGCCTGGTATAAATAGTACAATGTTTGGTAAGTCATGTGGTTGACTGCATGTTTACTTAGAGAAATGATATAAGAACTACTAAATGTATCAAGACCATATATATGTCGCAGATGGATGGTCGAATCCGCTGTTTTATAAAACTGCTAGTTGTTTTACATAACAGAGTTGTTATGTAAAACAACTAGTAGTTTTGTTAAACTACTAAAACGACGTTCAGTAGTTCAGTTACTCAACTAAACGACGTTCAGCTGGGTTGTCATTGCGATACGTTTTTCAAAACTGCTACCCACGTTTAGACGAATTGCTGAATAGATTATCTGTAGTCACAAAGAACGTTTTGATATAGCGAAATATATAGAACGCCTTTCGGTGCGGGGCCCAAAAACAAGCAAACCCGACCAACTCGGGGTATGACCGATGAAAGATTATAGTACTCGGTTGTAATAGTTACCGTATTTAATTTCAATAATTTTTGACACTATATCTAAAATATATAGAACTTGTAAGGAAAAAGAATCTTTAGTAATGGGAATTCCATTAAAATTACGATTAAACTAAAATCTACTTTCATTTCATGCTGTTTTACATAACGCCTAATCGTTGACCAGCTGCATTGATAAATCCAAAACGTTAAAGCAATATGACGTATTAAAGTTCAGTAATCATGTAAAACCGCTAAACGCTGCTTAGTTGTTTTGTAAAATAGCGGCTTCGACAATCCATCTGCGACATAAATACAATCACACATCAAGAACATAGTAATAAACACAATATAAATTAATGTTACAACACCCACTATCACGCGAGAGCACCAGGACGATCAAAATCCACACCACTGACTAATCATTTTGTTTAGACGCGACGACGTCACTGACTTTACTTTACTTTACTTTAAAGTTCAACTTTTCCTCTGTATGAAAACAACAACAACAACAACAACATGTTTAAAAGAAGCCACAATACATGTGATTCGTTTGTGGTTAGTTTTACATACAGTAATGTTAATTATGTAGAGGAACTCCAGTACAAAATTCTATGCCAAAATGTTTAGCAATCAGGTGGGAAACACTGAAAAGGGTCAATGGGACGAATCATTTTCTAATCAAGTTGAAATGGTTTCCGAGTTATTAGCCAGTTTCGTTTATTTTGCCTGACTCGAATAGTTTTCCTAGTAGGTCAACTAATAGCTGTAACTTAAATAATGTAGCTAAATCATTGTCGCCCTGTAAAAATAGTGTCTGTTGTCTATTCTTGCCAACCAGATTACATTGCATATTCTGATTTATATAGTTCATACGACCATTGGTCTCTCGCCATTTAATTAATATAAAGTTGTCAACAAAGGATGAATTATATTCATTTCGCAAATAAATATATAAATCTTTGTTATATATATATATATAGATATAGAATGTACCAGAATAAACATGCCAAACTGTCATTGGGTCTTCAGTTCAATAAACTAATGATTCCATATTGAGATACAAAACTCTTCGAAAATCCTTCTAGATTTTATTTCAAGCCGGAATTAGTTTTGATTTCTTTTTAAAAAACATTCCTTGACATCAAATGTTCGATATGAAAAATCATATACATCGGGTGGAAATCGAACCCATGAGCTCTAGCATTCTAGACCAATGCTTTACCTCTGAGCTATCTGAGATGTTATGGTAGTGGAATGCATAGGAGCTTTCACAATCTTTTGGTGTCGATGTATTTTTTATTTTACTATTTACAAATTTTTAATTTTTTTTTTAAACTACCGTCTATTTATTATATTTTTTATAAACTACCGTCTAATTATATCCATTATAAGTATGGTTAACCAGTCCAGTATGTCTACTGCGCAGTATGTCTACTTGGAAACTGGGAGGTTATTGGTTCGAATCTCGACATCGGCAGTTTATCAATTATTAAGGGAAAAAAAAGGGGCGGTTAATTGATTAAACTGCCGGCGTATGGACAAGAACGAAGTAACCAGCTATGCTTGAAAGGTTTTCTACAGTTTTCTTCACGAGATGAATATCGGCATAGTTCCTATCATAGTCGGCTGCTGCCGTCAATCCTACCAATTCTTAGTCTATACAAAAAAATTCCTTCCACTTCACTCACATCCTCACATCCTTGGGCATCACAATGAACCTTATGCTCGAAGTGTAGCCCGTCCAAGGCAACCTCTACAATCCATCTAAGTAAGGGTTGCTTTTTGGAATAAATTTCGATCCAAAAAGATTTTGGACATAGAGTCATGACATTGAGTATTTTGGTCGAATGGTTATAATTTTAATACTGGCCACTCTGTATATTTAGGAGTGTAAAGTTTACTTACAAATTCTATTTAACGATTATCAACAAACATTCTGTGCTTGTTTGTTGGTCTTCTGCAAATGATGGTTCTGATTATATTATTATTATATTTAGTAACTAAATGATCATTATCCTAAATTTATTTAGATAATAAATATAAGATAATTTTTTGGATAATATATATATCCTTAAACCATATATTATTATAATTAGAGAATAAAAGTCATTAAAATTAAATTTCATCCAGTAAATTTTCATCCATATGGTATCCAGTTTTCCAGTTTATGACTTATTATGAGTGTTTTTATGGACATTCATCTAGTATTTCCAAAAGGCGAGACAAGACTTTATTGTTGCCTTTCTCATGTCATCATAAATTTTATGGATTTGCACTGGTCTCGTCTTGCTTGTCGATTTTTTAGCTTTCACAGAGTTGTTTTAAAAAGATTCGTCCCAACTTTTGTCGTAATCTGGTAATGTCTTTGATTATGGCCTTGAGAGACATTCTCGTCTCTCAAGGCAAAGCTAAATTGTTTTTAATAAATTAATAAAAAATTCGTTACGTTACGAATTTCCTTACAATACATAAATCCCTCTCTAGTCACAATTTAAGTCAAAATGAAATATCGTATCTGATATCATTTTAGTATTTTCAAGGCCAATTTTATTAACATAAGGCATACGTCAAGGGGAAAGGGGGACATAAAAATAAGAGAAAACACAAAATATAAAATATCTCTCTTAATATTAGAATAATCGGAAAATGTATGAGAAGTAAAGTTGTATTTGAATAATGCATAATGGGGTTTAACCTCCGTTTTTGAGACACGACGATCATTAACTGATCATTATTCTAAAACTCCAATGTGAATAGGGATATTTAGAATTTTAACATTCAGTCTTTAATTGTAAATATTTCTGTAAATATTAGTGTAACAGAAAAATGATAAGAAACAAAATTACAGTAAAACTTCAACTTAACTTCAAATAAATTTTTCGATTTTTCAAATATTAAGGGAGATATACCAAATTGTGCGTTCCCCACCTCTAAACCCCCCTTTCCCCTTGTTCGATTTTACTCTTTAACGAATTTGACCTTAAGAATACCAAAATCGTCACAAATACCAAATTTGATTCTAATCGGAATAATACTGTGACCGCTAGAGAGTCCACAGACATTTAAAAAAGTACATATATATATATATATATATATATATATATATATATATATATAAATTTTAGCGATAGTGATTTTTAATATCTAATAGGTAGGGTCGATGGACATTTGATGAAATTTTTACGAAATTCCAACATTGGTGCAGCTGCATTTCCTTTTGAGGAAATTCGCTATCAAAATAAAATTACTACGACAATTTCAAATATTTGTTTTATTTAATAATTATAATGGATTTTCGTCAAGTAACAATCCATTCAATACACAATTAAATTCCTCTCCAAAAATTGGAGACTACACCCCAATATCGGAAACAAAGTATATCAAATTAACATTTATGAAAATGAAAATGTTTGTTCCAAAAATAGTGTAGGTATTGGAAACAAATTACATAAAAATGAATACCGTTTAAGCATGATCAAAAATTTTAAAGAAATGAAAAACAATTTCTAACAGAGGTATAAAGCTTTCTGGTACTTTTCATCAGAAATTTCTATTAAATTTTGTAAAATGTCATTCGAATAACATTAAAGTCAGAAAATCATCACAAAATCCATGATTGTTTTATTTATTTCTATGAAATCAAACAGGAATTGTTTATTTGAAATAATCATATGTAAAAGATATTTGATACTATTTGTACAGAATGTTTCATGGATAATACTACCTATTTGAAGAGCACTAACACTTCGATATTCAGAATGTTCATAAAATGATCATTTTTCAAAATTTTATTGTTGTACCTTAGATATTTGTGTTTTCGGGTCATGTTTCGAATAACAGTTTCTTGTATCTTTATAATGAACAACTTTTATCAAAAACATTTTTTCGAAAACCTAATGTATAAGACACAAATAAATTTCACATTCAACTTATTTAGCGATTTATATGTAAGGGAATTCCTTGTTCAAGTAACAATATATGTCAAGTCTAGGCCATACTGGCTTACGTCCGTGAGAACCTACGTAGAGGCTACATAAACCAGAACGTATATATTCTCTGGGACAGTCAAGCTGCTCTAAAAGCCTTGTCTGGATCTGAGGTCACCTCAAGAGTAGTCTGTAGGAACTGCTGGAGCTGACAAAACGGAACAATGTAAAATTGATCTGGGTGCCGGGTCACAGTGGTTTCGAAGGAAACGTAAAAGCAAATACCTTTTCAAAGAAGGGAGTTGGAATACCCTTCATAGTACCCTTCATAGGCCCAGATCCTATTTTAGGAATTCCAAGGACTTCTTGTAAACAGGTGATCAACGAGTGGTTAAATGCTAAACACCGTGATCACTGGGAAAACGTACCGCGACAGGAGCTTCGGAAGGTACTGCTTCAGAGTACAACCAAGAGGCTATCTCTCGATTCATTGAGGCTTAACAGGATGCAACTGTGGAGGTTTACCAGATTCATTTCCGGGCATTATCCACTGCGGAAGCATCTGTACACAATGGGACTCCATAACGGGTCCATTGTGTGCAGATTATGTGGCGAGGAGGAAGAAACATCCATCCAAATTATCTTTGACTGCGAACCTCTAGGTTACAGCAGATACAGGATATTCGGTGCATCTCACCCCGAATACATGAATCTTCAGGAAGACCTGATAAGCAAACTCCTGGCAATTGCCAATATATGGGAGAAGCCAATCTCGTCGGACTGAAGTAGAAGGGGAAGCACAATGGATCATAAGGTCGAAATGAAAACTTTTTAGACCCCAAGATGTATCTATCAATCTATCTAACAATATATTTCAATAAAGAAATGAAATACATATACTAAAATTACTATCAGTAAAGTTGCTCATGACGTTGTATTTCAAAGCGAGGCTATATTTAAATAGTTTCATTAACAAAATAACAATTTTTGTTTATTTTATTAAAGTAATCCTAGTATCGCATATGTTACTATCACAGTTGAGCCTGACTACTCTGTTTCTAATTACTGCCACCAGATGTTATAGTACTAGTAGGAAAAATACCAATAATGCAGTTTGTCAGCACACCAACATAAACTGATATAACATAGACTGATTAATCTAATTTTCATTCATTTTTAGTAATCTCAGCAACAATAATTTCCATTCTTGATATCATATTTTCTGTTACATTCTATCCGTAAATATGAAATGAAAAGTTTTGCAAAATCATTTCACAAAACTAATAAAAATGTAAAACCATCAGATAAAAAGAGATACTTCTTCTGTATTATAGAAATGAGAGAAACCAAATAAAATGCAAATAAAAACAATGCAGGTATGTCGGTTTTATATATCTCGGTTGATGCAACATACAAATTTTCGAAATACTTTCGTGTAGAATGATTTAGAAAACTTTTTCTTATGATTGTTTATTTCTATTATTTATTTATTTAATTTTAAAAGAAAAACGCATTTGAAATTACTAAAAATATTTTATGTAATGTTTTTTTTTTAACAATTCGAATATACATCGGATTACGTTAATTTATGAAATATGTTTAAAAAAAATTAGGTTTGAATTCTCGATTGATGTGGAAAACTTTTGTTTATGTCAAAATCAGTTAATTATAAACGGGGTTAGAATTTTTAATGGGAATGATTGATCATTTTATTAATTGACAAAATTACTGTAAAGATGAGTATAAGAGTTGTACATATTATTATTTTTGCATATTTAGGGACGTTTATGCACTACGCTATAATCAAATGAGTACTATCTTTAATAAAATTTAATTAGGATTTTAAAAAAAGTTGTAAAGTATATCCATAATCTTACAACGATTTATAACCAATTTTTATTTATCTTAAATATTTTTGAAGTATTTTTTGTAAAATATCTGTAAATGTAAATTATAAATTGATTTGACTTGACTTGACAGATCTGACAATAAACTATGTTTTGTTATGACGTTCGCAGTGTATATGCGTATATGTATGAGTATATTTTTTTTATTGTGCGCTGTCGCCAGTTTTCAAAATATGGTGTCAAAAACAAACCTAACAAAATAATTTTATTAAATAATGAATTCAAACGTTCGTCAACACCAAACTTCATATGAAAAATTTCACTCATCCACCAAGAATCGAACACTAGACCTCTGGATTTCAGGTCCAATTTGCTACCCGTTACACAGGATGATTTTGATAAGAGTTTTATATTGGAGCGTTTGTTTAAACATAATATTTACGAATTTTTTAATTTTCTGACATTTTCTGACTTATTTGAAGAACGCATCTTCAAATAATTTTGCAAGTCATGAACAAAACTATTTATATTCGGTTTATTTTTTTTCAAAAATACTTAACCAAATATTCCGGTACATTGTTTAAAATGAGACACCCGGTTAAACAGTAAACAAGTTTCATCATTTATTTATTGTTAATAAAACAGAAACTTTACCATTTGAATAGAATAAAAAGTAAATACATTTATTTTAAAAAGTCAAAGGCAAACGCATCTTAAATGAAAAAATTGTTTCAAAAACTAAGTAACACAAAAACAATTTAATGAAAATCATTATTAAAAATAATAAAAAATAATGATAAAAAAAATAAAACAGAATAAAAAAACAAGAGCGGTCAAGTGCGAGGCGAACACGTGCACCTAGGGTTCCGTACTTTGACAGGCAAAAATTTGACAAGTTTGTTTCCTCAAAAATTGTCAAATTTAAAAACTTTATGTCATTATTCCTGTAAAATATCTATCAATCTGGCCTTTTGACTAGAAGCCTGGCGAATATGCCTTTCTAGGTCTATTTTACTGACCACTAAAAGACAAGCAATTTGAATGTTGACAAGGAATTGGTAGGTTGCGTAACTGCAGTCGAGTTTGATAGGAACCATGCCGATATCCATCTGGAGTTTGAAAACTGCAAAAAACATTCATAAGCAGAGTCGTTTTTGTTCATACTTAGATAGTTTAGCCAATTAACCGCCCAGGTATTTTTTTAAATTAAGCAACCAGTTACCAACCAGCCAGCAACTGTTACTAGTTCTAAGGAGAAAAGCAATTATCTACTGAACAACACGGACTAGTGATATTTTGGCTAACCGACTTCGGAGAGATATGGTCTATTTTTGGACATATTTTAAAAAAAATTATAAAACAAAAAATTTATGGAATGTGAAAAAAAATCCTTATGCGGGTTCCATTTTTACCATTTTGGTATGGCACCTTAAATAACGAAAATATGAAGAGTATCTCGTCTTGAACAAACAAAAGCATAAAAGAAGTGCAATTTAACTTCACAAATAATAATAATAATATGAAACAAACACTAAACACCAAATGCGTAGAAAAAGTTTAGCGTGCTTTTTCCCTCATTCTCTCTGCTCTTAACTTTTGTGATTTGATAATAGCTTTTCAAGTTGTTTTTATTTTATTGCTTTTATTTATAAACAATATTAACTCTATAGTCTACCTCCACATACTAGGAACTGTGCGAGTTAAGAATATATCAATTCAAAGGAAAGTCATATAATACGAAGCAAAGAAAAATATTCACAAAATGGTTTGCTTCTTCCATTATGGGTTTTTTATGGTTCTGTTGTCTTAAGAATAAATAGTTTTTTAACTTGATCGTATGCACATTAACACCTATTAATGGTCCAACCAATACATTTTTAACCCAATGTTAATGACCCAAAAACGCCTACCCAAAAATAAAAAATACTGTAGTGTAGGAAAAAAAAATTATAAGAAAAGTTGCTGTGTGGAGTAACTCCATCCGAAATGGCCACGATAACCTAAAAAATTCGCGAAGTCCGAAAAAACAGAAGTACAACTGAAACCCGTATATACCGGAGTTTTTTCAAAGAATTAAAGGAAACTTTATGTATTAGTTCAACCTTAAGGCGTTTTACTATGCAAATTAATTGAATCGAAAAATGTTCCGGGAGTTTTTTGTTAGAAATTTAATGTCAAAAAAATTTTAATCAATCATTTGTATTTCGAAATGTCAATAAATTTCAAGTTATTTATGAAAAAAACATTTTTTAAGGGTTTTTGTTTGTTTTATTGATTTGTTTTTTGTTTCCAAAAATCAATTCTCAAGAGTGTTGTTTGTTATATGTTATATCTAACATGTTATATCTAATATATTTATGTAACATATTTTACAAATACCGACGTTTTGCCTATATTCAATTTGAAACTTTGGATCGCATTTAATTTTTACTCCACATATGATTTGAAATTTAAAATTCGTCCCAATACCTAGATCAGTTTTTGTATTATAAATATGTATTTCGACTACAAAGTAGTCATCATCAGAATAGATTAGCTAGTCGTAATTGACTCTTTGACAATAGATAGAAAATCGAAATCAATAGACAAAAAAAAATTAAACAAAATAAATTAAAATATATAACAAATTTTATTGAAATAACTCTTGTTAAAATTGCTTTCATTCAAATTTACTCTTGTTAACATCACTCTTATTAAAATTACTCTTATATTGTCTCAGGATATGTTATTCGTTGCTAATTTGGTGACAGTTTCACAGTTTCAGTTTTAACAAGAGTAATATCAATAAAATTTATTATATTTTAATTTATTTTGTTTAATTTTTTATTTATTTTTATTTTTGTCTATTGATTTCGATTTTCTTTCTATTTCTAATTGTCAAAGATTAAATTACAACTAGTTAATTTATACTGATAATGACTAATTTGTACTCGAAATACGTATTTATAATACAAAAACTGATCTAGGTATTGGGGCGAATTTGAACTTTTATTTCAAAAACCTAGGGTTCTCCCTAAATATCATTTGATAGTCTAATATTCACGTAGATTTTTTGACAAACCTTAAATAATAAATTTTAACTCTTTCTCTACATTTAATATATTAATCAAAAAAATGTACTCAAAACATAAATTCCTCCTAGACTTAGATAAGATAATTTATATACTAAAAATTAATATAAATAACTTTTTATAAATAAAAAGATTTATACATATACAACAGTGTATTATTTATAATAATTATTTTGGTTAATTTAAATATAAATAAACGGACATTACATATAATATGGTATGCATAGATATTGTATATATACACATATTAAATGCTTGTTTACATAAACAAAAGGATATATCTCTGTCCCAGAATAAAGAGTTGTTCAGGATGGTTGAATATTATTCTCTATGTACTATAGTCCCGAAAAGCATCGGTAATTTTTCAAAATTGTTTAGTGGCTTTTTATCTTATTCATTCAGCTTTTTGGAAAATGTTTCGAATTAATGTTATTCGTATCAAGCACGGATCCACCGTTGTGGGCACGATGGACATGCCCACAACCCTAATAGACTTGTGACATCACACTCTCACGGTTTATTGAGGTCGATAGGCTGATGATATTATAACCAATGCCTTAATAAAATTTAAAAGAAAACAATGAATCGAGAGTGATTCGGAACGCAGCGAAGTACTTAGTCATCATAGACACGTTATGTCACATTTTTTATATTATCTGTTTCTTTGAGAAACGTAAGCTTGAATTTGTAATTTAAGTAAGCACCTAAATAATATTATTTAATGTAAAATGTATACTAGCGTTTAATTTAATTTGATATCCTTTCAAGTAAAAATTTCATCAAAATCGGTTCAGTAGTTTAGAATCTAAATGTGATACTGTGATGTGCAAACTAACACACATTTACGTAATTTTCATGAGCGAACAAACTAACATTTTCCAGGTTTATTAATTAATTTACTGTTCGCCCCACGACTTTGGCCACGTGGAACTAAACACTGTACAAAAGGTGGAACTATGAAACTATACACTGTACTTATATTAGTATATTTATAATGAACAACTTTTATCTGACACATTTTTACGAAAACCGACTGAATTAGAAACAAATCAAGTAAAGACTTTGGAAAATAATCATTACTTTTGTGACCAAGTGTAGTAAAAAATGTATCCCATTAAAAATGGGAGAAAGAGGTGAATGTTCTGGATGAAAATTTTCAGTAAAACATTTTCATCATAAAAATTGTATATATGTGAGACTCTAGCCATTGCTAGCTTTTTCTTAATAGATATTTAATATTTTACTTGGAAAAATTTTATTTAATATTTCACTATCTTCAATAACTTTATTAGTCCCTGACAGCAAAGAGTTCAAAATATCAATTCTTCGCGATAAATAAACTCTAAGTACACTGAATTTAAACAAACATACAAAAACATATATTATTTATACATTGCAAAATTATAATAAAACACTTGCATACTCGATAATGTGGCACCCAGTATCCAATTACTTCAGAAAATTCTGGATACGAAAATACAATTAATCATTCATTTATCGTTTAATTATTTCGATTTTTTCTTATCTTAGGACACAGGTCATAACATATAGGAAATAAGACATACAAAAAGTGCTCAAACTTGGCATAACGCACTCCCGTTGCATGCACAATGGTATAGTATACGCGACAAAGTCTAGCTGTACAATAATAAACGTTAAAAAGTTTTTTAAACGGTCATGAAAATTAATATTCATGTATATATATATGTATAAATTTTGAAAACAATGAATAAAATGGTTATTTCGCTTGGTAATGTAAAAAGTGAGTGGGTTTTGTTATGTGTATAAAGTGCCTTGAAAAAAAGTTTCCGTACCTTTAAACATTGTAAAGAACATATTTTTATACCGTTAATCTTAGATGGTGACAACCGATTGAAAAATTCTGATAAAATGATAATAAACAAATGATAATAAACAATAATTGTCATTTATGTTAAGAATCGATGCGTCTGATCATTTATATATGTATGATTTTACTTATAATCGAAAAAGCGATCCTTATATGCATTCATTCAGATAAGTACAACGGTGCAATAATATGGCATTGACAAAATTAGTTGAAAAAATGTAAAATTCTTGTTTATATAATTGATTGCTAAAGTTAGTGGACTTCATTGGAAATTCAACTTACAAGATTTCAAGGTTTGTGGTCATTCACAAACATTAAAAAATTAAATATAATAAGATTTCTTTTACTTAGGAGTCCACTATTAAAAACAAATTTGTGCTAAACGATACTTCCTAAACTTTTTTTCAGGACACCCTGAATATGAATTAATTCTTTTTCTAGAATAGTTGTTATTAAAATATACGAGAACATTTATACGATATTAAAAGTTCAAAAAGCGTACCCTTTTCTGTGTCTCTGTGTTTTATTTTGTTTCGTTTTTGAATGATTATTATTATTTTTTACAATTTAATAAGCATGTTCGGTGTATACTCTTTAGAAAATTTATTTTAAAAGACCAAAAAAAAAAATTATATTATTTTGTTGTTATAAATTAATATGAAAATTCATTATTTTATGGAGTATACTACTAGAGTTTATAAGTGCAATAAGGTGTATACTATAGGGCACAAAAGTCGTGTCCTTTTTTCCAAATTGTATTGTGTTATTTTGCGTCTTATTCATTCGGGTTTTTTGGGACAATGTTTCGGGTAACATTTACCCCAAAATCGAATAAATAAGGCACAAAATAATTAAACAATTTTGAAAAAAGGACACTACTTTTATTGACCATAGTATTTCAGTAACTTAATTATACTGAATGAATAAACTAGCGGCGTGTGTACAAGAGGAAAGTAACCAGCTATGCTTGTGAAGGTTTTCTGCAGTTCCCTTTTACAAATTCCAGATTAATATCGGCATGGTAACTATCAAAGTCGGCCGCCCTCAAACATCCTACCAATTCCAAGTCTACACACAAATTCCTTGTCCTTTAGGGATCATTAAAACAAGGATGTCAACACCAAACATGTTAAAACAAAAATAATGGAGAAATCATTAATGGCATCCTTGATGGACATTCGTGCAAAGGAAAGCCTTAGTCTGTACAGTGTATTGGATCACTACCAAGGTGGTGCAAAACACTTGAATGTTGTGGGTAAAGATATGAGGTACTACATCGCGAACTTTCGAATGTATGGGTTTAAGTGGAGTAATCGGAAAACGAATGGGGAACGTGTATGTGTTTTATGTGGCGGGATTGAGAGTGTAGAACATCTGATCGAAGACTGTGAGGACACATCCGGGGACCTTAGAGAAGCTCTTGGTAGTATGGATTTTAACTCCGCCAAAGCATTTTGAATGTACACGACGCCAACATTCTACCCATAGTGGCAAACTACTTAAAATATATAATTAAAAGAAGGCAATCATATTTATAATACCTTCCTCCCTTGGATTTTGTCTGCACTATTTTTAGGTTATTTTTAGTTATTTAAGTTTTATTTTAATTTTCTGAGTGAAATTTTCGTTATTTGTTAAGTCACTTTTATCATTGAATATTGTATTATTATTTTTGTGTAATATTTTGATTTTCATATCAATCAATAAAGAAAAAAAAAAATTAAAACAAGGCCTAGAAAAGGCCTACTACTAACATCGACATCAAACGAGTTATAGGACTAATATTTACAGTCGTTAGAAACATTGTACTAAACTTATAAATCCCCTAGGTATAAAAGTTATAATGATAGGTAATTTTCAATCGATATAATTTTCGTGTATGTTGTCTACTATCAGCAGGTTAAAAATAATTATAATAAATTTTTATTCCCGTAATGTATTGTGTAAAACACACCTGACAATTGTCTCTAATACAATATAAGATTATAAGAAATGACATGTTGAAAACCTTTACAAAGAGTTTACAGACCAAAAAAACACACACACACTCACACTGTTTTAGTTTCATAACACAAAATTATCTATCGTTAGTAACATGTAAGAAAATTAACCAAATGTAAGAAAATTTATTATTTTAGAAGTGGCAGCATAGTGGTATTATATAGTATTATATTCATATATGTATTCATATATATATATATATATATATATATATATATATACAGGATGGCTCAAGATTATACTCCGAAACATTGGATAACATTGAATAAGCGATAGATTTCCCATAATTAAGAAGAAAAGTTCATATGAACTTAAATGTTATCAATCTTCGTTTTGTGAAGATACAGGTTTTCGAGCTACGCCAATGGAAACGCTGTATTCGATAATTTATTAATACTCACCATAAATTTAGGGATTTTGGATTATGCAACGGAAATAGACAAAATAGAGACAATGGAAGAAGAGTTTCCAAATTATTTTAATAGAAATATTCAAGCAAGTGTTCAACTTTTTATTTTTTTCTCGAAAAGTATCTATATCAATCTATAAACAATATGAAACTCAGAAAAAAACAGTGGCGTATTGAAATTTTTCTTTAAAATAACTAGTTAATATCCGGGTGCCAGACAACCAGTCCAAGTAGCGAGCGGTCTAAGGCTTTATATCTGAACAGTATGCCTTGGAAACTGGGAGGTTATAGGTTCGAATCCCGACATCGTCAGTTTGCCAATTATTAAAAAAGGGGCGATTAATTGACTAAACTGTCGGCGTATGGACAAGAACGAAATAACTGGCTATGCATGAGAAGATTTTCTGCGGTTTCCTTCACGAACTCCAGAAGAATATTGGCATAGTTCCTATCATAGTCTGCTGCAGCCGCATATCCTACCAATTCCTTGTCTACATACAAATTCGTTCCACTCCACTCACATCCTCACATCCTTAGACATCACAATGCACCTTATGGTCGAAGTATAGCCCGGCCAGGGCAGCCTCTGCGATCTATCTATCTCTCTAGTGCCAGCCTTGAAATAATTAAATTAGTGTAATTGAAATGAGCCAAGTAGTTTTTGAGACATTTGAAAACAATATTTTAAATATTTAATTAAAAATCCAATAACATTCATCTATATAGTATACACTAGTCTTCTACAGTTTGCCTTACGTAACCGAAATGGAATTTGGACAAACATCGTATTGTTGAAATAAAAACTGAGACAGCCTATATATATATATATATATATATATATATATATATATATATATATACATATATATATATACATATATATACATATATATATATATATATATATATATATATATATATATATATATATATATATATATATACATATATATATATACATATATATACATATATATATATATATATATATATATATATATATATATATATATATATATATATATATATACATATATATACATATATATATATATATATATATATATATATATATATATATATATATATATATATATATACATATATATATATACATATATATACATATATATATATATATATATATATATATATATATATATATATATATATATATATATATATATACATATATATATATATTAGTACTAACATAAAATTATTATTAAATTAATTTTGATAATTTTCTCCAACCACTGTGTTGTGTTGTGTAAGTTGTGTAACACATTTTCATGTATTCATATAATATACTACACACACATTTTCGCATATTAACACATTTGACAAGGGTTTTATGTTGCGTCTAATGTCATATTGAATACAAAACTACAAGATAATTGTGATAATGTTTATGGTGGAAATTGCATTTTCACATTTGTGTTAATTATTATATATTTCTATTTTAACCTATAGAAAATATGAAAGTTTGCATAGATTACGTTTTAAATTACGATCAAGATCAATTTGTGAGATTAAGTTGGGCTTATAGATAGATCAAGTCAAAATTTCCACAAATACCCAACATAAAGGCATTCGTCAAAATAGAGACAAAATAGCATGACTTGAGGGTGTTTCGTTTTAATCAAATTGCTTAAAACATAAGCAAATAACGATAAAATAACGAAAAGCGGTGTTATTACAAGCTGAATTCAATTATTCAACTAAATTTTTCAACGAATTATGGGCCTATTTTGGCTATAGCTTTTTGTTTTGAAAATCTTCTTTATTGCTTTTCTTTGCTTAATTTATTTTGATGTTTCAGAACATATTTTTTTTAAATAGTAGTCCAAGATACGGTGTTCGAATAAATAGAATCAAAGCGCTGTAGCCTAAACGGCTTGATGGATGTTAACATATAAGGTGTCGTTAGATTTGTCTTGTGTGTGCGTGTGCATTTGTAAATCTTCGAGTCGCAACTAATTTCTGATTTTCGAACCCGAAATTACATCACAAGTACACATTTTTGGTGGAAACGCTGAGAAATATAATAAGATATTCGATTATTTTAAGTGAAAGAGCTCTGAAATTAGAAGTTAGAGCTACGTTCATATTTCCAACACGTATACTCTATAAATAAATTATCAACTCTCATTAATTCCCTACTACACCTTTACGTCAATGTTAATAAATCCATATAACAAACGATTTAAACAATACAATCCATTTAGACAGAAATAAAAACGATCAACGCTTATATAAACCAATCATATACTCCATACTAGTAAATAAACTGCCAGAGACACAAAAGATATTCAGAGAATTCAATATTGTTTTGGACGACTACATATAAGACCTTTAGCAATTTTCAAGCACTGTAAACATTTGCAGCAAAACGAACGAATTGAGTTTGTATATATAAATGATGATAAAATAAAATAATCCAATTAACTACTAAAGATAATACTTGTGACTGTGTGTGACTGACTCACGACTCACTGCTGGTTCACTGGTAGGTAGGTAGGTAGGTAGGTATTGTATTTTGTATTTTGTATTTAAAACAAAAACTATTTATTTTATTTCTACAAAAGGTTAAACTACACAACAGTTTTCATTCAGAGGAGATCAAAGTAAAAAGCAATTGCTGGTGCAGTATAGACAACCAATTAAATTTTTTTTTGTTCTTGTACAATCTATTGAAGTAGGTCGTCACTGTTACCTCGAACTCTTTACCTTTCACTACAACAAACCGATACGTATTTGTATTTCATATAAATTTAGATACGTGTATAAATACTTGTTATATATACACCGTGTCACTGAGAAACCGTGTTTTTATTTAAAGTAGATGTTTACTTAATAAGCCGTCAAAATGGTGATCGAAGACTTAGTACCTCAATCTTAATCACTATAAACATAAACTGACTGAATGAACAAGAACAAGAACAAGACCGACACCAAGACCGAGAATTCAAAACCAAGACTAAATTGCAAGACTAAACTAAAAATGATAACTTGTAAATAGGATATATGAGAAATTTTGTCGTAACTTCAATATATGTTTTGGTTGGAACAAAACATTTTGTATGTTTAAGATTTCCAGTTTACTCCACTAAATTTAAACATCAAATATAAAAAAAGATACTGGTAAACTTTAAGGATCTACAAGAATATCCTTGAAGTAACTATTCTTTTCTGATATCTGATTAACACATGGTTGATGTAGAGCTAAATTTTTTTTATATTTTTACTATAAATACCAATAAAATACGGTAAAAATTTTTCATCATTGTAAAATAAAGCTAAATTAATTAAAGATATTAATTGTTGATCATTTATAATTTATATAATTATATAAAGATAAATGGACGAAGATGCATGTCATTTTTCAAAAACGAATTCAAATCATGATAAATATTGATTTTTAAATGGTGTCATCTTTAACAAGTTTTCACTTCCAAAATTAGTAATGTTATCGTCAAAACTCACTCTAGTCGATAATAAAGCACTCACCCTTCGAGCTATGCTACCATAAAAGCATACAATGTTTTGTGCTAATTAAATATATTATCACCTTAAGTACCGGGATCTTCATCTATAAAATTAATCGTTCAAACACCAAATAAAAAACGATAAAATTTGGAATACTTTGAATATAAAAAACAATCTATAAAATAATAAAATGGAAAACCCCATTATCTCCACAATTTACATTTTAACATAAAAAAATAATTAAAATAAAATAAAATAAAATACTTTTCTATTATTATTATTTTATTATAAATCGAACAATCAATTTTGTATCATTAATTAATTATTTCAAACAAAAAAATAAAAATAAATTATTTATACATGAACGGAATGGAACGGAACAAAAACAAACTTAATGTACGTACGAACGCAAACATATACAAACAGCAACCAACAAAAGTATAAAAATATTTTGACAAAATGGAAACCCGACTTCAAAAATCAAATATTCTAAATCAAAAAATGCACTAAAAAGTAAAAAATAATTGCATATTCTTTTGTCAATTTTAGTTCACCTAAGCAGAAATTTTTAAATATATGTACAATTATTGTTATTTTTGGAGGCGGTGTCCAAACTTTATGTGAATTTCTCTATGCTAATATGCAATTATTTTTTTACTTTTTAGTACATTTTTTGTTTTAGAATATTTGATTTTTGAAGCCGGGTTTCCATTTTGTCAAAATATTTTTTATTTTGTTTATTTTTAGTGCATTTATTCATAACAGTTTTTCAGTTTTTTTTACATGTATTTTGTTTTTTTTTGTAAAAATTTTGTTTTTGGGGTCGGTTTTTTTTTGTAAAAGAATTTTTTCTAAGTCGGTTTTTAAAAAAATTTTCTTATTTTAGCATTATGAATGAGTATACCCTTTCAAAAAAAAAAAAAAAATTCGCAAAAATCGGTTATCACATACAAAATGAGGATTTTCCTCGATTTCTAGGGGATCCCCTCACCAAAATGCGATTTGACAATGGGACCAATCTGAAATCAAACCCTTGATACAAAAACAAAAAAATTCAAAATCGGTTCATAAATGACGGAGTTTTGAGGTGATAAACATTAAAAAAAAAAAAAATAAATAAAATACAGACGAATTGAGAACCATTCTCCTTTTTGAAGTCGGGTTAAAAATATCGGGAAATCAACTACCACACATAATAAAAACAAAAGCGATAAAAATAATAATAAATACGGGAAAACCAATACTCACATAGGGAGATAGATAATAAGGTAAAAATTCATTTAGCTTTGAGTATATAACATAGCATAGTGGTGTGTAGCGTGATTATAAATGATCAAAATGACTATACTTTCATAATGTATTTGTTGGTGTTTATTTATTTATTTATTTTAATCAGGGATGTAAGTGTTTTAAACCTGGATCGCTAGCTTCGAAACTGTCAGGAAGCGTACTTTTCACAGACTTACCTCGTAGTCAAACATACATCATTATAAAGGACGTTCATGCGTGAGGCTTGATAGTAGATACACATTTTTTTTAGTGAATTGAATAGCTCAATACAGTAGTTATCTTCCCTCAAAAATTTAAAACCTGTTGACGATCATTTCAAAAAGTAATTATCGATTAAAAATCAAACTTTTAACACAGCGTCTTATGGAGAACATAATTTTATTGTACTTAAAATTATAATGACTATATTATTAAAGTAGCCACCATAATAAATAATGTTTATAAATATGCTTTGAAATATGCAGTTTATATAATTGTATTAAAAAAAAATGGTGTTGACCAACGTATGTAATGATTATTTAATAAAATTAAAAATATTTTGTTCGGTTTGTTTTTGCCATCATATTTTGAAAACTGGCGACAGCGCACAGTAAAAAATATACAAATATACACTGTGAACGTCATAACAAAACATAGTTTAATGTTATATCTGTCAAGTTAAGTCAAATCAATTTCTAATTTACATTTACTGATATTTTACAACAAATACTTTTAAAATATTTAGGGCAAATAAAAAAGGGTTATAAATCGTTGTAAGATTATTGATGTATACTTTACAACTTTTTTTAAATCCTAAATAAATTTTATTAAAGAGAGTACTCATTAGACTTTAGCGCAGCACATGAACGTCCTTAAATGACGAATTCGCGTCCATAATTTAGAATTAACAATAACTTGTACATATTGTTGTTGGATTGGTTAGAAGCCTGATGAAGTTCCAATAAAGAGAACGAAACGTTGCTGAATTAATAAAGATATGTGGTATTAAATGTCCAAATTCCTGCTGTCATTGTTAGTAGTAGCGGCAATAATAGTGGAGGGGAGCTCGAAGGCTGGCAAGTAGGCCTTTCTCGGACTATTTTACCGACCCCTAAGAAACAATGAGTTTGTATGTAGACTAGAAATTGGTACGTTCTGTGACTGCAGCCGACTTTGATAAGAACTATGCCGATATTCATTTAGAGTTTGTGAAAGGAAAACCTGCACAAGCACAGCTGGTTACTTTCGTTCTTGTCCATACACCGACAGTTTAGTCAATTACCCGCCAAATTAATTTTTTTACTTGCCACCCATGGGAATCGAACCAGCAACCTCCCAGTTCCGAGCAGAGCGAGCGGCTCTAACAGGTCACCCATTCGGACGGAAATCGAAGATAACAGTAATGTCATAAAATTTAATTCTTGTCCAAAAAAAAAAAATGGATCAAAACATTGAATTGACGAAATTGTTTATTTTTAGGAAGGGTTATATAAAGCTTTTATTCTTTATTATGTGGAATGGAATTAAAAAAAGCCAAAATTCAAATATACTATACATTTCGGTGTAATTGAAATACTAATCTTTAATTTAAATACTATTATTTCAATTGGTTTTAGCGATCTATAATTTACATGAACATCTGTGGTGTTGAACAGGTTGTATATGTGTAGACTCAGTAGAGGTATGTTTGTGTATGTATTTATGTGTAAAAGTAATACAAGAATGGTAATTGAACTACATTATATAAAACAATACACTCCATTTACGTGTGAATAATTGCAAAAGTGATTAATTGAATAAGTTCCATTTACATGTTTTGTATGTATTATCATATTGTTTTCTATAGATATAGAAAAACTACACTACTGTACAAAAATATTAGGTAATGGTATTAAAATATATTTACTATAAACCATTTTAAAAGTGGCGATTTTCACCCCGTATAGAATATATACTAGAATATATTTAGTTTAGTTACGGCTCTGTAACGGCTGCCCATCTGTGAACATATAGTGAAGAGATAGCGAGCTGAAATTTTGTATGTGTATTCTAGTAATAAAAAGTAAGATCAAGTTTGTTGGCCATGGGCAAAATCGGACCATGTTTGAAAAAAATTGGCGAAATTGTCTATCTTTGAAGCCATAAGAGATAGAATAAAAATTTAAGGACGAAAAATGTTCCTTTTGAAAAATAAACAACTTTTGTTCGAAACGTTTATTTCATAAATTCAGTATATGCCGAGTATTTAAGCAATTAACTCAATTAGTTATTCTCACATGTTTTATTTTTGTTGTCAATTTATGTCGAATTTATTTGTTTGTCATAAAAGTGTTTACAACTAGTGTGACAAACATTTTTTTCCAAAACCGAATGAATTTTGCACAAACCAAGAATGAAATTTAGAAAAAAATTGTGAAAATAACAACTAACTGAGTTTATTGCAAAAATACCCGGTATTTACTGAATTTATGTTAACAGTGTAAAAGAAAAGTTGTTTATTTAAAAAAAATATTTTTTGTCTGAACATTTTTTTCTATCTCTTACGGTTTCAAAGATGGGCAGTACTGCCCATTTTGCCGAAATATGGTCCGATTTTGCCCATTTACGAACTTGACCTTACTTTTTAGGTCTAGAACACACACACAAAATTTAAGCACATTATCTCTTTATGTTTTCGAGTTGTCCACAGACGGGCAGACGGACAGACGGACGGACATGTGGAAATTTTTTTTCTTCGGTCAATATTTTCGACCGTTAAAAAGTCTATGATAATAGACTTATAAGCAGTATTATTTTATATAAGTTCTCAGGTATATCAAAATAGAGATGGTTTCTATTTTGATGCAATTTTACATTTAGCTTAGTGCATTGTTTGTGTATGTGTGAAATCAACTTTCTTGTGATTGATATATTTTGTCCATGTGACTTACACGATTGCCAAAGAAATATATCACACCTGTAAAAAAACATGCGAATGATAACTTTCAAGTGAATTTCACCATATAAACGACGAGACTGTAGTTTTTGGTGTATCAACTTTTTTTAAATTTACACGTGTAAACAGGGGTAATTATGAATTGAAGGTCACTAAATGTTTTAAAAAGAGTATTAAGTAAGAAGAGTTTACGTATGTTGTCTACATGTCTACAATATGCCAAAAACTTTTCAACAGTATGGTGTTGAACACACTATTGTAATATATATATATATATATATATATATATATATATATATATATATATATATATATATATATATATATATATATATATATATGTTTGTATGGATGTAATCTGTGAGACTGCATTGCAGTCACAAAACCAAACAATTGTTTACAAATGATAATTCATGCTTGCACATAATAATTCAACTTAATGCAGTTGAGAAGATATGATGATGTGATTTGAGGGTGGTGTTGTGGGGATGAGTACAGTTCGTGTACTCACATTATTATAATATACGAGAGAGACACCTCTCTTAGTACGTAAGTAAGTGAGTAAGTATGTGTGGCGTATTGTGTTTGTTATGTTGTATGTGTGTGTGTGTGTTTGTATATAAAATATGTGTTTGTCAGTGTTGTTATTTCTAAAACAACAAAACACTAAACTAACTAACGACTAAAGTACTCAGTAACACTAACACCATATGATTTGTGTGGTAGTTACTTAAATTAATAAGTCACTATCAACAATATTATTATTTCGGTTCCTTTAACTATTATATTATATAATATGTACAGAATGTCATAGAACAAATACAGAATGTCCAAGAATTGGTGAACATTATATTTTTGCAATAATATTTGTAAAAGTTTTAATGTATTATTTTTCAATCGATTGTTTTACTGAACAAGCGCAGTATTACTATTTTATGTATGTTTTTAGGTATATCGAAATAGATACGGATTCTATTTTGAGGCAACTTTACATGTAACTTAATACACTGTTTTTTTTTATGTGTGAATACTCCGTTTTTGCTTTGTGTTTAGTTTACTTTGACCGTGTGACTAATGTCACTAATGTAGTTGGCAAAGAAAGAAATATTTATCAAGGAGGGAATAAGGGAATTCATTCGTGTCAAAACAAAACTTTGGGCTATTCCATACATTTGTATTCGTCAAGGTGTTCACTTGCTTGACCCAAAGTAAGAATTTTCACTTTATTATATTAACAATGATAAAATTTTGTTATAAAAGGTGTCCAGAAATTCCAGATTTTTCATGTATGATTCGTCACCAAGATCCCAAAAACATTAATTTTGCGCTAGCGAGGCCATATATTATTTGATTTTAATGATTTTAGTATGTAAACACAAAATTTTAGGTTATATTTTGGGCTTAATTTCTTGTCATATTTCTATATCTCTAAGAGACTTCAAGTGAGCAGTGCTATTAAAATTAGATAAAAAGTTGCTGGATTCACTGATTTATGAATGATCTCAAACAAATTTCCCACATTTTGTTTGTGTACATGCTTAATCAGAATATCAATTGAAATAAATTAACTCAGATGGTCAGTTTAATAATTGAAACCACAAGCTTCACTTAATTTCGAATAGACTCTATGTTAATATCTAGAGCACGGAAGTGCGCAAGGCCGAGTTTAAGTAAAGATTATTAAGATAATCAAAGAGAACTCTCCAGGTTTTTTGAAAATAAATTTCAAATTTTGCTCCAATTCTTAGAAACATTATTTTTACTTTTCAAATATATAATAAACAAATACAGATATGATGGGAATTTAACTTCGGATATCACTCCTTCCATCATATTTATTTTATGCTTTGATATGCCTTCCTTATCTATTAACAAATAATAGCTTATTAAATAATTTCCGGGGTAAAAGAATTGAAACATTTTAATTTAAAAACGAGGGTAATAATCCCACAAATACTGTCTGTTAGAAGATCAACAATTTTAATTACAAATTGTACAATATTTACAATTGAATTATATATATATATATATATATATATATATATATATATATATATATATATATATATATATATATATATATATATATATATATATATGTATATAATATTAGAAATGAGAGAAGAGAACCTTTTATTCCCTATGACAATAATACATATAAATTAAGGTAAACTAAACTTTACATTTCATAATGAAAATTAAACGAGCTTTTAAATGCGTTCATTCGTTTCACGTTCACTATGTCCTATATGCTAGCTGTACGCTTTATGTGCTTACTTGTTTGTTGTATGGTTGCTCTTTCAATCCTCTATTGTGTACCATATTATTTAAATATAAAATACTCGACCATGTTATATATATCTACATACAAAAATACTCGTAACACTCGAAATACAGGGTGTTAGAAATTCATTCAGGAGAACTATACCACGTGTTTGTTTGTTGCAGAGCTGCAAAAAACAAACAAACATTTTTAATAAAGTTTTTCGATTTGACGCTTAGTTTTTGAGATATAATCAAACATTAATAAATTCAACCAATCACAGAGCGCATAGAATAAGGAGGCGTGGCTTCAGCAGTAGAGCGGGGCGTTGTATATAAATTGATTATCGGATACTGGCATCACTCTTAGCCACTCTAAACCACCTAGGTTTTGTTAAATATGTACCAAAGTACATAAATACCGATTTTTAAAGGCGAACTCAATAAATCAAAATGATATTTAACAATAAATGTGAGTATAAGTACACTATGCGCTCTGTGATTGGTTGAATTTATCAATGTTTAATTGATTATATCTTAAAAAAAAAACGTCAAATCGAAAAACTTTAAGAGACTTTTTTGTTTGTTTTTTGCAGCTCTACACAGTGGTATGATTTCATGTTTTTGGTACACCTGGTTTATCAAACTAAAAATCATTTTAGTATACCATTAATTTATTTATGATTTGTAAATGTAAGTAATTTTTAAAAACATTTTCCTATGCATTGCATATACAAAATGAATAGAGTAAAAAGGATAAAAGGATCTTTCTCTCTCTGTTTATTCACAAGAGCCCTATATGTTTTTATACGGAAATTTAATGCATTTATTCATAAATTTCTTAAGCGGATTAAATATATTTCGTTTTTGTTCCAATTTAGTATAGAATATTTTCCATGAAATAGTGTTATAAATATTCAATGTGTTATTAGTCTAGGATATGGTGCGTCAAAAAATCCATGAACCCTAACTTTCTGCCGTGTGGTAAATAAGGGGGGTGGAAAAGTGGACCCTAACCGTCTGGAAGCAACGGTAAGTCAAAGTATCCATTTTTTATAACCAAAAAAAAAAATAGGGGCAGAAATTTTATGACGGATTTCATATCCTAGACTATATTCTATATCTTCATACCGGCCATTTCAATATTTAATCGAATCAATAATCGATAGTGTTTGCCGGCGTAAAATGTTAGTTCCGAAACAATACGAGATCAAAAAGTTTGTGTATAAAATTAAGACACTCGTAGATTCGAGAAGGTTGCTACAGCTACCTAGGTTAGGACACAAATAGATCATTAGATTCATTGTGATACCAAAAGAGGCTGATCTATCCTCGGCAATACTTCTTAAACCATTTGGGGCAGTTCAAGTAAAGTAATAATGTTTTGATGCCACACAGGTTTAAAATACAATCATATTACGTTTTCAATTTTTCAAGGGACTATTTCTTTCCCTAGGACCAATATCGAGAAAAAAGTGACTAGTATATCTTGTAAATATAGTTAATATCGCAAGAAAAGCTATGAGTGACCACCAAATTAATATTTTTTAAATATAATTTTACTCATTAATTGACTATAAACTGTGTGCTTCTTCCAAATAAGCTTACCGTGGACTCGTAGATTAACTTTAAGCCTCTTTTTACACTTGTAAGTTTTGATTAACATTTCTAATCGCTTTCAAAACAGTTGATACTCCAAAAATTACATAATACGTTAATTAATATTTATTTTCAAAAGAGAAGTAATTAATTAGTTAACGAAATTTGACACATAATAGTTCAATCGATGTAATTCACATGAATGTTGCATATTGCATGTTTTTATTTAAAAGCAATAATTACCTTCATGTTTAATATTTGTCTCTTTATCAACCGCGTTAGTTGCATGATCAAAGTATACTAATAACAAAAAATTAGATATCACAGGCAAGCAAACAGTTCATTAAGTTACATGTAAAAGTGTATCAAAATAGAAGCCGTCTCTATTTTGATATAACTAACAACTTGCTCAGTAACTAACGCTATATCTAGTAGGTTTTCGTCAAAACTTGTGTAACACGTGTAACGCGTGCAAAAATAGAGTAAACACTTGAAACTATTAAAATAAATAAATCATGCCTGTTTTTACACGTGAAAGTTTACAATCGCAATAAATGTATGTGATATAACGAGACTTACATGTCTTTGTACATGCAGAAATATATCAATCGCACATTTTGTAAATAGCTTATAACTCTCGTCTTGCTAAATATTTATTTCATTGTCAACCACTTCAGTCACATGATCATAGTAAACCAATCACAATGAAGTAAACCAATCACCTTTTTTTTTACATCTGAAGTTACATATTAAATTGCATCGATATAGAAGCCAGGTCTATTGTGTTATAACTGCATGGTTTCATCAAAAAATACTACTACGCTTGCTGATCACGATATGCGTTAAGAATAGTTGCTTGAAAAGTTACATGTATAAAATAGGATGGTACTCACAGTTCATGTCCACATGTAATGTTGCGGCTAATGGAGCTGTTTTATTGTTGTTAGATGCACGACATGTTAATTCAGAATGTACGTCATCTCTTGTTAAATGTGTTATGGTTAATTCACTGCGTACACGTGTACTACCACCAAAGGTACTGCTGCCTAACGACGAAGATGGTAAAACTGCTGTTGTGGCTTTTGACGAACTGACAGGTACATCATTACGATACCATGTTACTTGAGGCACTGGTTTACCTGTAAACGAAATCATAAATTTATTAATAATTTTTGGTTTAAAACCAAGCAGAGGAAAATGTAAAATAATCGGTGAAATAATATGTGATGTCTAAAATAGAAATTGAAATAAGAATCTGGAGACATTTTAAGAGGATTATATTAATCCACAGTTTAAGCACATTAAAAATTATGTTACAAATATGGTCACAAAAAATTCTGTTCTTTATTGGTAATTATTTCGTATTTTACTTTATTAAATAAAACAACATTTTTTTAATTAATTATAATGGATTTTCGTCACGTAACGACGTAATAAATACAAAATACAGTATTTTACTTTATCAAAAACATCCCCAGAAAACGTGTCTACTTTCACGTGTAAATTTTCACAGACTTTATTCGAAGGTTCAAAGTGGAATATCTTAGGCATGTGATAAATCTTAAAACATATGTTTAGGCATTTACTTTGTAAAGTACACCCCTCTTCATAAAAATTGAACCAGTTGAAACATTGTATGTAATATTATACATATACAGGTTAGTCCCAAAAGTAGTCGAGTTCTATAAGAGGGTAGGTAGAGGGTTGTTAATAAATTTAAAAAAAATGCGCAAATTAAATTTGTTAAATTATAAAGTTTTCTCAGAAGTGCATTAATTAAATTATTTTATTAAAAAATTTAATTATTGCATTATTAAAAAAATTAATCAATAATATAATTTAATTAATGCACTTTTGAGAAAACTTTATAATTTAACGAATTTAATTTGTGTATTTAAAAAAAATTTATTATTAAAACAATTTATTTATTACATTTTTCAAAAAATAAAAAAATTTAATTAATGTATTTTTTTAAGGAATTAATGATTTGAAAAATTTAAGCAATACATTTTTCCAAAAATTGATGATTAAATCAAAAAAGAATTATAAAAAAAAATGCACTTTTTGCAACTCTGGCTTCAACCTAGTTTCCATAATTAATTAACTAATAAAAAAATAATAAGTCTAATAAAAAAATGTCTCAAGACTTTTCGTTCCAAAATCGTACCCTCTACCTACCCTCTTATGGAACTCGTCTACTTTTGGGACACCCTGTATTAGTAATATATATGCTTAGATTCTGAGTTATTGATTTTTTTTTTAACGAGAGTGTACATTCGTTGAATTTTAAATAGTATCTCATCATAACAGAAATCTAAAAAGGGCCATGTTTATTGCGTATACTTCGAAAAAAGTACAAGTCCATTTTTGTCTCTGTTCGTTAAAAATTAATTTAACTGCTATCGTTTTGACTTCAAATTATACAAAACAAATTACAAATTAAATAATTAATTGAGAACGATATGAAGTGTAAAAACATTCAACCAATCCATTAAAATCATTATTCTTAAGAAATGTAATAACATCTTCTTAGAAAAGAAAAGAAACAAAATACATAATATAATGTATGTCGTAACGAAATTCGAAAATCAGTGTAGGTTACATACATTCCTAGTGTGGTTCAGTATCCACACCCATGCAGTGATTGTTTCAAATATTTCTTCTATTCCTTAAGGAATTTAGTTACTAAATCAAATATAAAAATTGCATTTTTTACAAAGCTCTTTTTATTCAACATGATTTGTATGTTTGTAATTCCTTCTGGTACACAATTTATAATAAAGCTTTAACCCCTATTATCTGATCGAGTTTAAAGTTTTTTTTGCAAATATTTGCAATTATGATGACAATACAATAATATTTTTACATTCTCGATGACATCAATAATATCTGTTCTTTCAAAATAATAGAATTCAGAAATATTCCCTTTTAAAAAACTATAAAACACGCTTTTATTCGTAGATAACGCACTAAAAACCAAATATATAATGGAATCGTTAATTATTAAAGTGTAAAAGTGTCATACTGCCAATCGTTAAAATTAAAAAACCCCAAGCTTTTGTTTTTCTAGTAAATTACTCACTAATAAAAGCTTATATTTTATTAGTATAGTTGAAATGCATTATGGATCACATATATCGAGTATTCGACCGTGTATAAGCAATTATCACGATGTCCTATTGTGGATGTATAAAACAACATTTTTCACACCCACAATGGGTCTTATGAGTTGACCAAGAAAGGGCCATTACACATTGCGACCTGAAATTTTTATAGTGTTCCTCCTTATCAAGCAATCCGAGGAAATTTTCAGCTAGAACACCTCTCTCTGGCCTGTTTACTTTAGACAGTGTGAAGTAAATCTATGGATAAAAGGAAACCTTCTAGGAATTGCATATTCCCTGGTTTTATATCAACGCGGTACAGAGTAACTGATCACATAGATACTGTTGCACCTGAAGTCTATTTACGTGTCGGTTATAAACATCCCGAATATGCCTTTAAATGTTAGAGGGAATGACTATCATATAAAAGTGAATCTACAGAATGCATACTCTTTAGAGACACCTAGTAGGAACCCAGGCATCTGATTCTCTTGTGTATCAGGACACTACACATTCTCGGGACTTATGGCTGCTATTATAACTAGAATTTCTTTACAAACATATCATCCCGAATAGACTGAGTCTAGGGATTTTTGGTACCCTACGACATCTGGTAGGGATCCAAAAATCTGGTTTCCTTGTGTATCAGAGCATTACAAAGCCTCTGGCGTAATGGATACTGTAGAAATTAGAATTTCTTCACGTACAAAACATCCAGAATGGAGTGAGTCTAGGCATTGTATGTGTCCTATAAACATCTGGTAGGGATCTAGACCACTGGTTTTTTTGTGTGTATGAAAGCACTATAGAGACTTTGGCCTAACAGAATTTGTAACGAAAATTTTTTTACGTATATAACATCCAGAAATATCTTTAAATAAAAGCAAGAGGAAATTATTATAAAACTAACTATAATGTTTGATGTCATGAACCTCCTTAATATTCTCCAAAATAATATTCAATACCTCGCCTCTTACAACATTATATTACACATCCTATAATATAATCTTCACTTTTACACAAACCAAAATTACAAGTAACCAGAACATTCTGGTATACAGAGGAGTAGTCATCATTGTAAAGTGAAGTGAAGTAGATCGAAGGAAGTCGGGGATCAACATCTATATGTTGTTACTGATTCAGTTACAGTTACAGTTGTCTTACATATATATATATATATATATATATATATATATATATATATATATATATATATATATATATATATATATATATATATATATATGTATATATATATATATATATAGTCAAAACCAACATCGTTTACAACGACGGATTGGTTATTACGACTAAATGGTATGGTCCCGCCCGAATCTCTATATAAACACCTATGTGAACATACCGCCTATAACAATATCGGATAAAGCGACGGACCTTTATCGAAATTCATCGGCTATAACGACCAACCGTCAAACTTTTTCAGTAACAAAACATAATTTTGAACCTTATTCTAATGAATAATGACAAAATAAGGATTACTTTGTCTTATTATTAGCTTCGCACTTTCTCCCATCCCAGCCGCGCCTTTTACTTGCTCTGTCCTATTTGACCTTGCATATTTTACGACTTTGTGTGCATATCAACAGTTGACAGGTCATACGTATCGTTACGACTTGTCCCAAAAAATAGGAAAGTGTTTAATATTGAAGAAAAATTACACATTATGTGAATATTAGAAAATGGCGAGCCAAATGATGATATTTCAAAGGAATGTGTCGTCTCACACTCTACAATATCAATGATTTGGAAGGATAAGGACAAAATAATAAGGACGGTCGAGGGCATCTCAGAGTGTCAAATGTCGAGCTGTCATTTAAAAATTTTATAATTGATTTATGCCTTATTTATTCGGATTTCGGAAAAATATTTCGAATAAAAGTTGTTTGCATTGCTATCATGAACAACTTTTATGCGCAGTATTTTTTCGAAGGTACAAATCAATAAAATATGTTAAATGATGGTCATTAAATATGTTTAATGACTGGACTACACTTCGCTCATCGGCCCATTGTGATGCCTAAGGATGTGAGGATGTGAGGGGAATGGAAGACATTTTTGTATATAGACTAGGAATTGGTAGGATATGCGGTTGCAGCCGACTATGATACGAGCTAAGCCGATATTCATCTCAAGTTCGTGAAAGAAACTGCAGAAAACCTTCTCAAGCATAGCCGGTTACTTCGTTCTTGTCCATACGCCGACAATTTAGTCAATTAACCGACCCTTTTTTTTCTACAAATTGACACTGCCGATGTCGGGATTCGAACCCATAACCTCCCAGTTTCCAAGTAGGCATACTGCGCAGACATAACGCCTTAGACCGTTCGGCCACTTGAACTGGTATGTACATATGTATATTGCTTATAACGACTATCAGCGTCTTAGTTATGTGGTCCCTTCAATGTCGTTATTTCCGGTTTCGACTGTATATATATATTCTGTACAAACTCAACTGACTATAACATCCTCAGTCAGAACTAACCACACATTGAAACGAAGAGCAAGAGAACCGGCCATCCGATCGTCGACCAATGTCTTAAATTTGATTGACACATGTGGTTAATAATATTAATGTTGATGTCAGTGAGGATTGTTTGGGGTTGAATGAACATACTACTGACATTATAAATTACATTTCATTGATGATTGAAATATTACCACCACCTCTTCGCCCCACTCTTACCTTTTTGACTGTACCCAATCTGTATGGTATGGTAACATACATCGATATACATCGAAAATACTTATTGTTGTAGATGATGGGTTTATAGAGAAGAAAATGGTTTAAGATAAATTGTACTTGCGAGAATATTTTATTTTAAAAAAAATACTAAAACATATTGAACATATTGCATTGAATAAATAAATTCAATTGCATTTATGATTTATTGAAACCAAGTTGAATAAATGCGGTGCATAAAAGTCTTTTTCGAATAAAATTCTGGCAGTTTTACCATGTAGCTTTTATGATTGTCGAATTGTTTTATTATAATTTTTAAATTTTAATTCGCAGATTTAGACAACAAGCATGATAGATCAGTATTTTATAGTTTATGGCTAGCGGCGACGGTAAAAAATGGTTCCAATTTTATAGAGGATGAAACAGAAAATATAGTACACATAGTGACTTTAATCACTTATCTAGGCAACCTAGCGAGAATCTGATTCAACAGTGGAATAAGAACATTTGTTATACCTATTATAGATTCTAATATCTATATATCCATAGTTTATTATTTATTTATTTATTTTCTGAGAAACTATAATATTTTCTGAGAAACCACGGTGTAGAGTTGCAAAAAAACAAATAAAAAAGTTTAATAAAGTTTTTCGATTTGATGCTTATTTTTTAAGATATAATAAATTAAACATTGATAAATTCGATCAATCACGGAGCGCATAGTGTAAGGAAACGGGGCATCTTACCGTCTGCAAGTCTTTAAAAGTTAACGCGCCCCACTTTACTGCTGAGGTCACGCCTCCTTACACTATGCACTCTGTGTGATTCGTTGAATTTATCAATGTTTAATTGATTATATCTTAAAAAAATAAGCGTCAAACTTTATTAAACTTTTTTGTTTGTTTTTTTGCAGTCCTCTACACCATGGTATAGTTTTCTTGAATGAATTTCAGAACGAAACTGTATATGAAAAAAAGTTTCCTGCAAAGGTTGTTGGAAAAAAACTTTTATGAAAAAAAATATTCATATGTTTTTTCTTGGAATTATTACAGAATAAAAAGTTATCTGTGGTAAAAGACTTGGGGGTGTCCGAAACATTCCTATATTGTCATTTCGAACAACTTCGTCATATTTTCAATTTATTGGTAAACAAAATGTTGTATACAAAATGGTGGTTTTAGCCAGACTACATTTCAATAATTCTTTATATTTTTCATAAAAACAAATGCGAGTTTCATTACCAAATAATTATGTTTTTATGTTTATTTTAACATTACCCCTGGCTACTCTGTTTCGAATTAATGCCACCAGATAGCATAGTTCTAAGGAACATATACTAATAACAAAGAGTAAGATATAATTATTATACTAAAATCAATAATAAATTTGTTTGATCAAAAAAAGTTCAGAAAGAAAAAAAATAATATCAAATAATAATTATTTATTATTAAAAAAAAAGGGAAAAATGTTTGTTATAAATAAGTTCAGCATGAAGTTCATTTAAAAAACAATGTACTCATAAAATTGATGATTAGTTTTTAATCAAAGTTGTAGAACTGTCAATGAAGTAATAATATCTGTTCACATAACTAACATACTTACTTAGTAGTATGGAGAGTAAATTATATACACGGTGATTCAATATTACTCGACCACTTTTATTTTGAAGAACAATCAATTACTATATATACTGTTCATACAAGAAATATCGCTAATTGAGCTACTGTCCATCTCCACTCTGCATACGCTTTCTCAAAGTCAAACAAAGGTCAACTTGTGTTCTTCAAATGGGAACATGGGATATTTTTATTTACAATAAAAACACAATCTTTGAAAATTCAATTTTTTAGATCGACTATTAAATGGTTAGTATATTAGAAACCAAAATAAACGACATTATTACTAAGTTTTTATATGTTTTTTCCCCGCAGCTTTCCTATTTGAAAACACAGCTTCAAACCTTGAAAGCCACGGACTAGGTTACCGTAAAACAAAAACAATTTATTCGGGTCAAGTAGAACTCTTGTTGTATATTCTATAATATGCGTGATGGACCCCCGATAGATGCGTTTGTAATACTGGTATAATTGCGAATAGCACATTTTCCAAATTCCCGTAAATGGTTGATATTCAAATCAAAAATTACTAAAGAAGGTTCCGGTATGTTAAATCATCCTGTATTAAGTGCTGAGTAGAGTTATGACTACAGACTTTAATCAAGTAGTTAGTTTCATATATGAGTACGATACATTCATTTCATCTATATACAAGGCTATAAAATATTATTACATATAGTTTCATGAATGCATAGAATACCTAACAACGACGATATACATTATGCATTTTGTACTGAGTGTATCAGATTGTACAAACTATTTAATGTACACTCCCGTTCAATAAAATTGAACAGACCTGAAATGTTAATTTTCTTACATTTCATAAAACTCCTCACTTTTGTAACTCTCTGTATAACGATTAATTTATAAACAAAGATAAGTATATATTTTAAGTGTGAAAAAAGAAATAGAAGTATAGTAAAAATATTTACTACAAGAATAATCAAAATTGTGAGAGACTGATTCGGATCAGACCTGTTAAATTTTATTGAACAGGAGTATGTTAGCCAGAACTTGTATGAACTTGTATGTTAGCCAGATATCTCGATAACAAATAAAAAATTTAAACTTTGCAACTTGGTTTTTAAGTTTTGAACGTAATTGCCCCACCAGAAATAGGAGTGAATTGGTTTTCTACTCATTTTCAAAAAAAAAAAAACATATTCGGCAATAGTTTTTAAATTTTGCTAAATTTAGAGAGATCTTTAATTTAAAAAGCAAACACACTTTTTGCAAATCATTTTGAATTAGTAAATCGCCAGTTTCAATTGGTATTTTTCTGATCTGAATTATTTCAGGAGTTAACTATCTTTATAGCATATATAATTTTACGTTTCCTAGACTCTGTGATTAGTTTAAGCACACGCATTCTTGAATCATACAGTAAATAAGTTGTTACTTCATTATTAATAAACCTTTCACAATTAATTGAATGTTATAAATTGCTTGTATCGAAGCGAAGCATGTTTATACAGGGTGGGTCGCTAAAAAAATATGACGCTTCTTTTCCATTGGAAATTTTTCAGGAGCATAAGTTTGTATGATGTGAATCTAATTTCAATCCAATTTTCTGTTTTCTAAAAATATGGCCAACATTTTGTTTTTTAAATAAAAACTAAATGGGTGTCAAAAAGAAAGGCAAGTTATCTTTTCTCGACAATGTTTCCGCTAGAAACCATTTTTTAAATTTATATTTTAAACCTTACCTTTCCGATGAATTACTGACCGAATATAGTCCGAAACATGTCGCTATCATTTATTTTATTATTTTATTTTATTTCTTTAGAAAACTAACGGAATTTAGTAAAGCTTTCTATAATAAACATTCCGATTAACACTATGAAGAAGGTTTTGGTAATTTAAAACAAAGTTGTTTTTAATGGTTGAAAACATTCTTTTCAGATAAAATGAACAAAAATAAACACGTTTGATTCTATAAATTTTTTGGAAAAAATGTTTCCAGAAACAAATATGGCACTTTTGGACAAGAAAAATATCTTTATTTTTGCCCATTTCTACAGTCAACAATGAGGCTACTTCTTAACTTGGTAGAGGCGCACCCTATACGCAATAAACACAGGGTGGCAAAATATATACAACATATATACATGCTTATTTCCTATTTTTTCTGTTATGAATATGCTATTGAAATATTTTTAAACTTCTGATCAGAGTGAAAAATTATATCTCCGAGTGTAAAATTATTAGTATATGCAGTTTTTTCTCTGCTTCCGGGTAGTATCCGAGTAATATACCTACGTATCAGATATAGTAAGTATTCTAAATTAAACAGTTTTTTTTTTTTTTGAAACTTTTATGTATGGGTGAAACATAGTTCCTAGAATTAGATAGTAACAGTATAAATCATTGACAATGTATTGATTGATAATAATTACATTTGTGATAAAACTCACAATATTAATTTCGAACTATGTTGCGCTTTTCGCAAAGTTAATATTATTCATCTAGGTAAAGGGCAAATTTTAAATTAAATTTTTAGGATGTTAAAAGTATAATGTTTAGTACAGGGAGACACTCAGCGAATGAAAAAATAAGTCACATTCAAATTCAACTGTCTAGTATTAAGGTTTATGGTCGTAATCGTAAATTTAATAAAAGGTTCTTTACAGGATGAATATAAATTTTTTTTTAGGTTTTCTAAATTTCTACTCCTTTCCATAAAAAAAGGTGTTTTAAAAATACATATATACAAAAGTAAAACTGCCAATGATATGAAAAAATGCATTCATTTACCAGAGTCATCCGTAGTGTAACGGCTAGCAAATTTGACTAGTAATCCAGCGGGCGAGGTTTGATTCCTGATGGAAGAGTTAATTTTTTCATATCGTATACACTAGTTCTTTCATACTATGTAGTACGTCACCTTAATGGAAATTAAGGTGACGTATGTATTGTGGTATTATGGAATACTAAGGTTGATGTTGACAACAACGCAATACTGTCAATGATATGAACAAATTGATTCATTTACCAGAGTCATACGTGGTGTAATGGTTAGCACACTGGGCTAGAAATCTAGGCTCCACTTAGGCGTAGTTTTATCAAACTTGAGAGTCGAATTGTCATATTAGGTTAATAATACAGCGATTAGTTCATGATTACTATTGACAGGTAATTAACATATTGGATTTTTGAACATTACGCATATTATTGAGAACTAAATTAAATCTACTTTTTCACATTTATAAACCTGCTTTAAGCTAAGAAAATTCGTTCTCAGCGGGAGCGTGTTATTATGTAAGTTTAACCATCTCATAATTAATATTCATTCTACAAAGTGTCTACTTAATACATATTGTATGAAGAACTATATCATCATTTGATCAAAGTTCTTGACGATAATTCATATTCATTATGATTAACAGCATATCTATTTACACGCTAATGTGAAAACGATTTAAGGAGAGTTATTTACACGCTAAAATTATTATAGTCATGGCTATCTGTGAATCATATTGATAGATAGATAGATTGTAGAGGCCGCTTTGGACGGGCCACACTTCGACCATAAGGTCAATTGTGATGCCTAAGGATGTGACGATGTGAGTGCAGTGAAAGGAAATTTTGTGTATAGACTAGGAATTGGTAGGATATGCAGCCGAATATGATAGGAACTATGCTGATATTCATCTAGAGTTCATGAAGGAAATTGCAGAAAACCTTCTCAAGCATAGCCGGTTACTTCGTTCTTGCCCATACGCCGACAGTTTAGTCAATTAACCGCCCCTTTTTTTTCTTAATAGATGACAAACTGTCGATGTCGGGATTTGAACCCATAACCTTCCAGTTTCCAAGAGGGCGTTGTAGTATGTTCCGATATGTCCGTTTTGATCATTTAAATGATTGTTAATGTTTGACTGCAATCTTAAATTATTCGTATATTAAATTTAACAATATGCGTACCGTATACATGTACTATGGACCACAGAAGTCGTGTCCTTTTTTCGAAATTGAATAATGATTACGTGCCTTATTCAATCTGTTTTCGAAAAAAATGCTTCAGATCAAATTTGTTCATTATAAATGTACTGTCTTTTGTTGTCCAAAAAACCGGATGAATAAACATTAAAAACAACTAAAATAATTTAAAAACAAACGCTACTACTACAAAAAGTATAGGTTCTTGGATCTTGATCAACTCGTAGATTGAATTCAAGCCAATGGATATTATTGTAGTCAACTTTAACTAATAGCCCAGTAAATAAGCCGGAAAAATCTGGAAAAGTGGTGGAACAGCACCGATTAAAAAAAATTTTTTTTTTCTGGACTCCTTAGACCATCAGAAACATTCATCAGCACTAACCCAAGCTTTACCTCGAAAAATTTTCTCCTAATTACCCTAATTTTCTCATTTTTCGAGGATGTTCTTGAAGATCTAAGGAATCAAGGAAAAAAATAATTTTTGAAATCGGTGCTGTTCCACAACATTTCCAGTTTGTACAGTATTTTCCGGCTTATTTACTGGATTAAAAGTTTTGAGATGATAGATTTCATCAAAATTAGAAGAGTTTTGAAAAATGATTTTCGTCATTTTCGTGAAATCGTGTGAATCAGTTAGCCTGTAAATAGATACTTTTGAATAATTAATTGATAAGGTATACCTATATAACACTGCTACAAACTATCTTATCTTTTCTACATACATAAATTTCTTGTATATCCGATACATCTGTCCAATGTCTTCTCCAATTTTTCAATATTTTGGATCCCAAACTCTATTATCATATTAAAATGTTATCAGAGTATGCATGTCCCAGGATTCGCAAAAGTCGCTGAAAAGTCGGCATCGATTTTCAATCACAAAAAATATGCATTTAAGAATGCATATGGTTCAAACTTATGTTGCTTAGTTTAAAGAGTGGAACATAGGTAGATAGATACATAGATTGTTGAGGCTACCTTTGACGGGCTACACTTCGACCATAAGGTCCATTGTGATGCCTAAGGATGTGAGGATGTGAGTGGAATGGACGGAATTTTTGTCTTGAATTTCAATTTTTGAGAACTAATTCTCCCAAAAAATGAATTTATGTATATATTTCTGTTGATTAAGAATATATAAAAATTTCAGCTCGTTATCGTTACGTAGCTTCAATGCGCGTTAATTAATAAAATCTATCTTTCTTGTAAAATATTTTTTAGTTTTCTTATTTTATGTACACTCTTGTTCATAAAAATTGAACCAGTTAGTCACACTATAAGCCTATTACTAAGTATTATGTATAATATTACATACAGTAACACTTAGAATGTTTCGACTGGTTAAATTTTTATGGAAGGGAGTGTATATTATAAAAATGCAATTAGTTTTTTATTTGGAAGGCGTTCGATTGCATTTCTAAATCCATCGACTCTACCCACAGTTTTGTGTAAAAGGTGAAGTGATATAAATTGGTTGTGCTTTTCAACAGGTTATGATCCCGTTTAATAATAATTTGTGGTGGTATCAAACAATAGATTTAGCTTAGTAATAATGTTATTATTATTATTACATTACAATTATTATTAACCAATAAACAATTATCTATTAAATTCATAATTGGTTTATCTATCTTTAGCCGCTTGCTTCCTTTGCTGCTTATTCCATATTCCATAGAATATATATCTATAATTTATCAGTAATTTAGTATCTGTTTATCGTACATACATTATTGTAGGTACGTAGGTATGTGTTTATGTGTTATAATAATAATAATAATGAGCTGTTGTAATTATCAAAATATTAGTTAAATTGTTAAGTGGAATCGGAAATCAGAGATCCAGTTAAAAAATGTGTACATTGATAGAAGGAATTTCTTTCTTCGAGAAAATATTTTTTCTGCTTCAATAAAGAAATCCTTGTTTTCATTCAAGACTACGCAGTCGAACCAATGTTTAGCTGAGCGAAGAAACTAAAATGCAAGAACGGTGTTTAAAATTTTTTTAAATAGAGTTTGTTAGTCTTGGCCTAAGAGAGTCTTTCTTGGCCAAATACTCTTGTGATTTTTTAGTCAAGAAAATGAAACTCTTGTAAACAAAAAAGTTATTTTTCTTGTTAAAAAAAATAAAAAACTCAAGAAGAGAAAGTTTATACAGCTTCTTTAGCTGAAGTATATATATTTAACTAAAATTACTTCTTTAAAAAGTTTCATTTGTTTGGAATAAACAAATGTTTATTTTGGTCTGGAATTTTAGCATCTTGCTCCAAAGAAATCATCATTCCAGGTTAACAATTTCGAGATTCTTGAGTCAAGAGTCAGTTGTCATCTTTAGTTAAGATAATTTTCTTAAGTTGAAACTATTGAAGTCAAGATATTTATTTTCTTATACCAAATATATATTATCTTCCCTATATATGCGATTCAGAAATTCTTACCCGAAAATAATGATCTATCAATTATCATCAACACAGAGAGAGCTTAACCTGAATGGTTCTTAAGAGTATAGTAACCAGCAATATGCGTGTAGAGATTCTATAGAAGTGTGCAACCACCAGCTGATTTGCATATCCAGTTTGTCTCAATGAGGCTTTATTGGATGAAGAACAGCGTAAAACAAGAAACATTGGCACACGCCTTAAGCAGTTGTACCATCTATTTGAGAGTATGGCAAGGAATACATAGTGACTCTCAAGACCGACACATTGGTCGTCACTAATACAGTGACAAAAGCTGTCTGAATAAGCCCCTCTTCAAATTTTAGTAGTTGCATTAACTTTTGTACAATATATCTTCCAATATGAAGTCTTGTTTACCTTATTGGCCCAAACCTGCCACGTTTTATAACGCTTTTCTATCGTTTAATAAAGATTTTAAAAATTACTTGAAAACTTTTATAAAGAAAACGAGTATTTTGAAATATAACATTACCTCGATTTCCTGATTAATTTATTGTATTACATTAATACGAAATTCTCCTACAAATTATTCATCATCATTTTGAATTGGCTAGAGAGAGGTTTCTCTGTGTTAATTTGGTGACTGTCTCACAGTGAAATAAATAATTGATCTAGAAATTACGGGAAAATATTTTAAATTTAATTTAAAAATATTTAATTAATTGTCTACTGTTTAGGTTGCTGGTTATTGTATAAAATCGAGTTTAACAATAGGCTTTAAATACGGTTACTGATTCTCCTGAATTACCCTCATTTTTCCAGTATAGAGCTATTATAAATATATATTTCAAACACAATATATTTTATTTAAATAAATATATATATATTTTTCAAGTTGATTTAGGTTTGATACCTTCTATACCTTCAGAATAAGAGATAATCTTTAAATGAAATGTTTCATCATTATTTATAAAGTTATCTTGAATATTCTCTGTACGATAGTGTTTGTCCAATTTTCTATCATATTTCAAAAAGTTTACAATGTTTATAGTTTTGAATAAACAAAAATTTCTATTATTTACTAAACTTCGGGAAAATTTACGTTTAGAGAACCAACAGTGACAGAAACAGCCCAACGTTTTAGAAAATAGTTAAAAGCAATAGTATGGAAATATTATCTCATCTAAAACTTTAATATAAACGGTCCAAATTCTTACCTATTCTACGAATACTTGAGAGGCAGATTCTTCTTAGTAGGAATTTAATATTTTATATGGCAAGTTTATAAATAACGTGTTATAAAAATTTTGCGCAGTAACTTATCTGGCAGTTTGCGCAGTAACTTATTAAATAATCACTAAGAAAAACCTTCCAGGGGGTCTATTAGATATAACTACTTTTTTCGGAGAATATGCGATAACTTTTGCCATTTTTTTACATTTATGCTTGCTATGAGAGCTGATTGATATTTGCAGAGTTTCGTTTTAAGGATGGGCCAGCATAAAACCACTTTTCGACAGATTTTGCTCATTCTTTTTCACTGGCTAAAAATAACGTTTTCTAATAAATCCCGAAGTTCCAGAATTTCTGACCGTTTAGAAACGCAAGATAATCAAATTAATAGCAAAGTAATCATTCTTTCTCACTCTCTCTCATTAGAACCATGTAAAACTTCATGTCGCCCAACTATTATCTGTTAAAAAAATACTCGACAGAATGTAAAAAAAACTAGGATAGTTAAGATAAATATTTATTAAATAAATTTTGTTTTGTTTTCGAAATATAAAAGTTTAAAATTTATTTTTTATTTGAAAATTACATTAATTTATATATATGCATAGGAAAAATATCTTTGTGTTGTGTATATGTATTTGTTCTATAATAAAGGCAAACCGGTTATATAAGACAGTGCTGAAACTACCTTAAATGCAATATTTCCTGATTTTTAAATTTTTATGTTTCTTTTTGTTCTAAAACCTACATTTATACCAATTTAGATTTTCTATATCTTCTGAAAACTATAAGAATAATTACTTGGTATTGAATTTCTTGTTAACTACTATAGAAAACTTTTAATTTATATTTTAAATTCAGTCTAAGTGATCACCACGAACTAGGCAAATCAGGCTGCTAGTATATCTCGGAGCTGAAGTGTAAAGATGCCAAGACAAGACTGCTAGGTAACCAAGAAGGCAGAAGATCAAGAACCGAGAACCATTGCATTTCGACGGGTTTTTCCGGTTCGTATGAGATAACATTTTACAAAATATATTTATATAAAATGATATATAATTCTCAATGATAAATGAGATATCTTATTAGACAACAAACAGAACACAAATACAACAAAACCAGCAAACAAAGGCAATTTAAATTGTAAAATAGAGCTTTAAAATGTTGACCCATATATTATTTACAAAACTTTATTTAATAAATAAATGTTGTATATAGGTATTCTTTTTATATTATTTTTAGAAAAATAATTTATTGTATAGCAATACAATAATAATACTAGCCACTATATTGTTTAAAATTACGGACATTGCAGCATATGTCTTTTAAACCAGAGTCTATTATTCTGTTCACATGTCTAAACTTGGACTCCTTCTAAAGTTGAAAATAGTTTGTTTTGCATCGCGATAAAGTAGACGTACCAGATCGCTCAAAATTTTGAATCATCTCTAGACTTTAATAATAATAATAATGTGGTTTAATCTCCGTTTTTGAGACACGACGGTCTATAACAGAGGCCACCCACATCATTATTTTTTGTTACATTACATTTTTCTGATGAGATTGGAGGATCAGGAATTCGTATGCAGATTAGGAATGGGTAGGTGTGCGGCTGCAACCGACTTTTGATAGGAACTATGCCGATATTCATCTGGAGTTCGTGAAGGGAAACTGCAGAAAACCTTCACAAGCATAGCCTGTGTGCACCAAATTAATAGAAACACGATCAATATGAATCCAATCTTAAACTGTCCATTCAAAAATCGGAGTAATTCTCACCAAAAAAAAAAAGGAATATTGACTCATGAATTATTTTTTATTCGATTTTCCGACTCTACAAGTGTTTTAAAACGATTTTCTCTCTCTCTTTGCTTATAAAAGTTTACTATTATATAATAATATAATAATAAACTAAAAAATTATTTAATTATTTATAAAAAAACTCCATGGAATATAACATATCGTTCACAACAACAAAAAACTGGTGGTTTTTTTTTGTTTACAGTAATGTTGGATATATTATAGTAGAAATAATATAACGGTATACAACAAAAATAAAAGATATGTTTTATATTATATGCTAAACTATAGTAACTTTTAAACTATGGAACTATAGTGTTTTGTACAAAGTGGATCAGTAAAATAAAAGATATTGAAAGTTGAAATTTTAACTGGTATTAAAAAAGCTAGCTTGTTTAATAGACCTCATGCTTTGAAGTACTACTTTTTAAAATAAAATCTGATTTTGTAAATTAATGTTATTAAATGCGTAAATATTTAATAGAAATAATATGTAAACATCTACCGGTTGTTTAGATTACATCTTCGCATAGCACATCTCCCACGAGTATGAGAGAGTACATATGTATACATTATGCAATGTGTATGAGAAGGAGGTCTTATAGGTTTGTTTTCTTACTTAAAGTTATATTGTTGTGTGCTGAACAAGTTACTCTTTTACGCGCTTCGTTAGTCACTATCATCGAAAATTTTTGTAAGAGAAAACTTGGGCGTCTCGTCAAAAGGAAGCTACTGACAAAAATTTAGCCTATTACTAATCATTAAAAAAAACCGTACTGTACTGTGGACTATTCCTATTATTACAACCTTTTTCTGCAACACTTTTTTATATTTCCTATATCACACTGTATGTTGAAAACAGAACACTTGAGAACACTAAACATGCAGTGTCCATGTTTCAAAGTTGGAAAATGACAAGCGGTGAACAATGTGGAAGCAATAGGTGGTCACACAATTGTGTGTTATTTACGACGAAGGTAACAACATGAAAGGAGATCACCCATATCATTCTCGCCATACATCCATACCATCCATGTGCGGGCGGAGCGGTATGATCATAGTATATGATATGATGTATATCGTATGTATGAACGTACACACGTAGAAAGTTCGAGGTAGAATAGTGAAGGTAGGTGGTGAGTGGGTGGATAGGATGTAGGTGTCTTGGAAATGAAAACAATATCGTGACAGCTCACAATCATTTGTCATGTAAATTATTGTTGTTATTCCTGGTGCAAAAACATAACCAACATACACTCGCTACTTCAGTACACACACAAAGAAACAAACACACACACACACACATTCAAGCTGCCTGCTATCATTTATTAAAGTAGGTAGGTAATACTTTCAGACGGAAATGGAATAAATGTTTGAAAATTTTATGTAGAAAATGTATAAGATGTCATAGAAATACTTTCAAAAGGCTAAAAAAAATGGTGGGTGTTGAAAATTGATTTTAAGTCTGCATTCTAGGATCTGCCGTTCATCCATTACGTCACGGCTATGAGACTATCGATCATTTTTATATATTCATTGTTGTAATAATAATAATAATAATTAGAAAGCGAGATACTGAAAACTGGTCCCTAGCACCTAGACCAAGGGTTCCTCTATGCCCTCCAAAATTGTTGTAAATCATGTAGGCAAAATTATTGTCATTTAAAAAAGCATAAAGTAACAATTTAAAGCATAAAGTTACAATGTAATTCCTTATATAAATACATACAACTTTTGTTTGAAACTTTGTTTAGCAAACTTACTAGATTCGCGAAAAACTGATTCTGCTATTCGCTGAGCTTACATTGTTAGAAAACTTAATATATTTTTGTTCACTTTTAAATCTTCTTTGATCGAAGTACTCGAGAATATTTTTAGTTGCCCGGACTCACGAAATATACTCCGCATAGAACTAGATCGTTCGTAAAAGATATCAACGCCAAATGTGGTGAAAGTCGCTGATTCTACGATAGACTTTGATATATATTGTCAAAGTTACCCATTACCCATTAAAATATTCGATCAGATTTCCCTCGAGTATGTACTGTTTCAGACCAATTGTAATGGCTACATCTTTTTCTTGTCTGCTGATAAGCTACAGTTGAGATTGTTTCACAAAAGAGGAGCTATGTTGAGTTTGTTTCGCAACTGCTTTTAAAATGTCTGTTGTAAACTATTATATGTTGTATTACTGGTAATAAGACTCCACAATGGATCCATTATCCAAACTGTGTGGCGAGGAGAAAGAAACATCCAGCCACAATATCTTTAACTGCGAATCTCTCAGTTAGAGCAGACACAAAATATTCGGTGCATCTAGCTCCAAATAAATCTACCTTCAGGAAAACTTGATTTGCAAGCTCCTGGCTATTAAAAGATATGGGAGAAGCTAACCTCGCCAGACTGAACTAGAAAAGGGAGCACGATAGTGCTCTTTTCATACCCCTAGATATATCTATCTATTTATTCTATATTCTGGTTCACTCTGTACAAAACAGTAATACTTTTTGGTCGTACTACTGAAACACGATTCAATTTGTAAATATTCAATTTATATTATTCAAAAATAGAAAGTTTTTCAATTTGTCAGTATGAAGTAAGACTTATATTATATATATATATTATATGTATGTTCTATTAAGCGTTTTATATAATATATGACGTAATATGATTAGTACAGTATTGAAATATGTATTTATATATTATCCATAGTTGCAAGGAGAAAACGTCAAAGTTTTCATAATATGTTATTTATTTGATTCGAATTATAGTTTTTAATTATTATTAATTACATACAAACAGTAACGACCAAGTTTTATCGAAAACTATATTAATTTAATTACACTGTTTTTAGTTAAGTGGCATGAATATGTACACTGACTTGAAAAACTTGGGAAATTTATGATGGAAAGACTCAAAGCACAGAACAAAGAACCAAAGTTGTTCAATTTTCTATATTGAAAGTCAGCATTCGATTATTCAGACACAAAGATCATATCGAAATTTCTTTCATATTCCGACAATTTACCGATTGGTTCAGCGTTTTTGGCAACATGGGGCTGTCTGTGATCGTCCGCGTGGTGGAAGGCCTCGAGCAGTTCGTAATGATGCGAACAATGCTCGGGTGCATGCAAGTGTTGAGGAAAACTCCAAAATTTTCACCAACCAAGCGACGTTTTCAGTAGCTGTGATGTCTAGGCGGTCTTTGCAAAGAATTTTACTTACGTTATACCTTTTCCCATATATGATTCAATTGGTTCTCGAGTTCAAATCAATTGATGTACAAATACGCATTCATTAAATAAATCATAACGTTACTTATGCGCCATCCTTTACAATGTTTTATAGTTTCGTATAATATTCGTATTTTTTCGTATACGAATTAATCTCAATAATTTACATTCATTCGTTCAAATTGAATTTTGAAATAAATAAATACCATTTTGTGTGTATTTATTATACTCCAATGTTGAATTCAATGATATATATATATATATATATATATATATATATATATATATATATATATATATATATTTGTGTATATATATATATATATATATATATATATATATATATATATACCATTTTGTGTGTATTTATTATACTCCAATGTTGATATATCATTGAATTCAACATTGGAGTATAATAAATACACACAAAATGGTATTTATTTATTTCAAAATTGATATATATGATATATGATAAATGATATATACACTCTAGTGACCTCTATGTACAGTTTGAATGATATATATATGTATATATATCATTCAAACTACACATAGAGGTCACAAGAGTGTTTCATTCCATATTTTTAAATTATTTTCTTGTATAGAGAATTGTAACAATTTTACACACATTGTATAATAAAAATAATTTTTTATAATACTTTAAATCAAGTTCTTTCATATCTCGATCAGAACTATAAAAATTAGATGTATATGTTTTGTTGTTGTGTGATATTGTTATTAGACGTAAATATTATTAAAGTCACGAACTACAGTAATGTGTAAACATACATTACACATTACATAACATATAGTTACATATAGTTACATTACATTTCTTATATAATAAATTAGTAACAATATACTTACTATATGTATTATTAGAAACTATAGGCATGGGAATACTTTAAACCAGGTTAATAATATCTACTCTTTTTTCACGAAAAAATGCTGACTAGAAAATATCAGCCTTCGGTAAGTGTATTCACAATTTTCCATTAAAATCTATTTCGATGCAATCTTATATGTAACTTTAGATGTAAGAATAGGGTGATTGGTTTACTTCCTTGTGATTGGTTTACTATGATCATGTGACTGAAGTGGTTGATAAAGAAAGAAATATTTAGCAAGACGAATATAGCTTTTATATAAGCTATAAGCTATTAAATATAAGCTATTAACAAATATAGCTTATATTTATATTAGATATATTTCTGCATGTACAAAGAGATGTAAGTATCGTTATATCACATTCGTTTAATGCGATTGAAAACTTTCACGTGTAAAAACGGGCTTTGTATTAATCAAGGAGTTTGAAAGAAAACATAATATGAATTGAAAAATGAAAAATAATTTAAAATAGAATAGAATAGAATAGAATAGAACAAACAAATTTACAACAAAATTAATTTTAATGTAAACAAAATCATGGGATGCTCTCTTCTTACTCTTGTAAAAGTAGAGGCATTATGAAGACGTAAGTAGAGAAACACCACATGCTTTTGCTTATATAAGTTTACATAAGCCCATGTTTATGTTCACAAGCATAGCCGGTTACTTCGTTCGAAAAACGCTCCCTTTTTTTCTTTTTTAAAAATTGTTACGCTTATAGTTACCGAAAGGAAATATTACAATAGCGTTGAATGTAAATATAGGTATTTATTATGGCAAACTGTTTTAGTACAAACTAGAACTGTGGCCTCTTTAAACATTTTTATTGTGGATATCTTTACTTACTCATATACAACAATAAAACATATTGCGGATGTAATAATGTATAAAATCAATGTAGTGAAAATATAGTGATGGTAACAATACTTTCTTGTACAAACACGTATATATATATATATATATATATATATATATATATATATATATATATATATATAATATATATATATATATATATATATATATAGATATATATATATATATATATATATATATATATATATATATATATACGAGTAGACATCGGCTACTAAATATACACACATCTACTAATACAAATGTTTGTAAGGATTATCATCAAAACGTAGATTCAATATTGTTTGAAGCTCTACCAATAACATTACATGTGACGAGGACATTGATTAAAAACTTCAAAAAAAAACGGATGCTTTCTGTCTATAAATTAATTGCGTTCGTTCGAATCGCAAAATATTGATCTGATTTGTGATTCAATAAGATACAATTTCTTAAAATTGGCGGATAAGTAGGGTAAAAAATATGAAAACCCAATCAAAAAACCCAATCATTTAAAATATCAATTTAGATTTAAGTAAAGTCACCATGTTATTGATTTCATCTAGGCTTGTACTTAAGTCTAAAGTCTTGGTTGCATGAAAAGACGTGGTGCACAAAATTTGTTTTTTTTTTTTGAGATATAAACGTTTTCCGTACACCGTTTAAAAGATTTGGTGTGGGTAAAGCTACCAAGTGGGCACGGTTGTACACCGGAAATAATATTTATATTCTTTATGTTACCCGCATCAAATATGGTTCAGCCGTTTTAACATAATGACGGAAAAAACAGACAGCCAGATAAATTTACTAAAACGATCCATGTTAAGACATCCTCCTTTCACTTTCTTGGTCGTAGGTACTATCTTGTCAGCACTTTTTTTTGGTTATCTGTGGATATTCATTACTTGCCAACTATCGTTTGAGTAGACTTAATGCAGGATTAAATCTCGCGACTATTTAATATAATATACAATCTCGCGACTATATAATTGTAAAGATAATCTGTGGATGACTTTTTGTATGGATTTTTTTCGCCCAATAACTTTAGCTCATACTGTAATCAAAATACTAATAACATATATATAGTCTGAATGGACAAGGCACATACAAACCATATATATATATATATATATATATATATATATATATATATATATATATATATATATATATATATATATATATGGTATATCGTAAATGTAGCTCAAATATTGTGCTGACTGGATTTAATGTGATGTCTCCTGGATCTTGGATAATTCTGCCAATACATTTGAAATTACTAACACGTAGACAAAGTGTTTCAGAAAGAATGGTAAATATTTAAAAAGATGAAAATCTAAACAGATTTTGCTTTCGAGATATAGCCAGTCTGATAAAGAGGGGGAAACAATCCTTCTTTCGTGAAGTATGACAAAATACGAATAAAGTTGAAATCCGACTAGATTTGTGAGATACAATATCTCCGTATAATACCCCCCAAAAAAGGGGTATTATGAATAAGGGGTATTATATTTCAAACCTGATTTATTCGGGATAGTTTGAAACTTATTCGATGATAATCACTACCATTGTAGTGTTAGGAATATAAAATTATATTCCTAACACTATATTAGGAATATTTAGTATTAGGAATACTAAATTATAAAAATGTTTTACTTTTGATGTCTACCATTCCAAGATATTTTATATCACGTTATTTCACGACCATAGGAATATTCCTACTTCCCCGGCAATATCTCGAACCAAAAACAATTTTGAACATTTTTATTCAAATCTTATTATTTATTCAATTTTAATATTTTTTTGCGTAGTGTCTTCCTAAAAATATTCGTCAAACTATCCCACTTCTAATAAAGATTATTAAAATAATCAAAGAGCTCTAGGTATTTTGGTTCTGGATAAAATTAGTAATGAAAAACAATCGGGCATATATGGTGTCAGTTGTCAAAATTGTTCAAAAATTTATGTTGGTCAAAGTCGTCACCAAATCGGAACTCGAATCAAAGAACATCTGGTCATGTGAAATTTGGGAGAACCGAAAAATCGTGTATACCTGCACACGTTATTGAGAACAACCACAAAATTGATAAATCGATTTTAAAACTACTGTAATTGATACAAAATCCCATATAATTAGATGCATACGAAAGTATCTACATACACAAATTGAGAAAACAGATAATGAATTTAGACAATGGCCCAATTCCAAATTCTGATTTAATAAAACTAAACCATTTTCAAAATTGAATACCGGAATATCAAGGTTAGCAACACCCTCGCTTTAGTGACAATCACAACGCCGCATGGTCAGCCGCATCTAAAGGATACCGCCAATAAATGGGTTTGGTTCTTCACACACTAAATACTTTAATTGGTCAGTCAACTCAAATAATCCCTTAGATCAGATCATATCCTCAGGCGGATCATATAAAAGACAAAAGTTTTTTAATATCATTGTGAGACACGCACCAAATTAGCAACGAGCAACATATCTCAGACTCCATATCCTAGAGATAGTAACGATTAGCTAATTCATATTGATGATGACTACATTGTAGTCGAAATGCGTATATATGAAATACAAATAAATGTTCTAGGAATTGGGGCAAAATTTGAAATGTAATTATCCCACTTCTTCAAACATGAACGATTCTTCGTGAAACACTTTGTAAACATAGGTTGTAGCTATATATAGATTTCGATTTAACCATATTATTATAGGAGCTATATAGGTAGTTTTCATTGGAACTATGTGTATATACGATTCACTAATACGACCAAACCAATCCGATGATGTCAATTCCTTTCCAATAAAATTATAACTCCTAGTATTTTTTTATTGTAAACGTGGTATATATATTTGTATGTATGTATGTATGGTTGTATTTATACTATGTTTGAACATTTGTACGTAAATGCATTTTTAATCATGTTAAATGACCTCTTAAAAGAAATTGATGTGTCCGGTAGAAATAAATTAGGATCATGCTGTTTTTATAATACGTATATCAAAACTTGTATATCGTAACTGTAGACATGTAGACATTAGCGCATGGTCAATTAGCGCAGATGGAAAGTATTTTTGAAGCAAAATTATACTAAATATGAACGTTTTGGGCGCTTACACGCTTTCAGGACCCTAAAGCGTTGGGTTTAGTGTTCATTTTGACTCTTGTTTCACGAGGCACGAGGCGAGACGAGGTTTTGGTATCACCTCGACTCGCCTAGCTTTGTTTACCCTCGCCTCGCCTTGGCCTCGGATGAGGTAGAATGTTGACTAGCCTCGCTTCGGTTCGATTAGCTATCATCCTCGCCTCGACCGAGGTAAAAAAAACTTGTTCGAAAATAAATGTCTTTAAAACACGGAATATAAGTTGCTTAGACTCTAAATTTTTATGACTCCTCGTTTGAAAACAGCAAATTCAAAAAAAAAAATTGGCCTAAAAAAATATTATGAAAAGATGAAATCCCGTGATGTTTTAAGAACTATACATGAGGTTCTTTAAGATGCTTTTTCCTTTAAAATGCATCTATTGCTTCATGTTTCATGTAAAAATAATGTTACTATATGATTTTATAAAAAAACAAATTTAGTTTTTGCAAATTTGTCTCGGCCGAGGCGATGTTTGTAGGACAATATACCTAGATTCACCCCGGTTAGTGACGAGGATTGAAATTTTGAACCTCGCCTCGCTTAGCCTCATGCCTCGTAACCAAAGACCGAGGCGAGACGGGGTTACTTAGTGGTCTCGGCGAAACACTAATCTTGACGCTGTGTATGCTGAAAAAGCGCGCTAATGTTTGATGTCCACGACAGACACCATGGAGAATAATTTTACAAGTAATAATTTTGCACATATACAAGATGCGTTAAAGATTGCTCACCAACAACGAGTCAACCAAACTTTAAATAAACCAACGCTGTCTAAATATAAAGTGGGTCAATTGGTCATGGTAAAAAACTTGGCCCCGAATATGAACAAGAATATCGCACCTAAATTCGCTTCAAAATTCAATGGACCGTACAAGATAATAAAGTTCACTACACCAACTTCAGTTAGGCTAAAAGCTCCAAAATCTAATAAGAAAACCTTCGGCATGTCGATATACAACATTCGGCCATACTATCTCAGAGGATATCAAGGGAATGGTAACGTTACTGCATCCTAATTAAACATCTAAATATATTTAAATCTTCACGTCTAATCCACATTTGTAAGATTTTTCATTCATCTATTCATGTCATTCTTGCTTTAATATTTTCCAATTAGCATATCGCTAATTTTTTTGGCCCCCTGGAGTGGAGAATAATTTTTTTACTACGCCACTGTATAAAATTTAGTATTGATATTTTTTCATATTTTTATTATTCAAGAAAAAAATAATTTATATAATTATTGGTTTATGCTAGTTGAGAATTTGCATAGTTTCAACAGGCATTTGCTTAGATCAGAAATGACTTGCGTATATACAAGCTTACTTCGATATTTCAGCACATATTTAAAATCAGTTACAAAACTCATCTCATGGAGTGAGTTACAAGAAGAAAGTAGTTACAAAGAGTATTTATCTCTGGAACTTACAAAAATTACTTCTCTCTGTGAGCTACAAAAAGAAGACAATTACTAAAATTAGTTGATTCACATCAATTAATCAGATGGTATTTAAAATTTTTATTTCTTCAATTTACAAGTTGAATATTTTTTATGGATTGTGCTGAAGTATCGAATGGGCGAATTAATGGTTTCTATCTGATTGTATCTAAGTATATTTTTTTTTGTATAATTTATTTAATTCACTGTTCCGAAACTTGTGGTCTCTCAAGCTTGTAACAATTCAATACACATTCTATACACACTTTTGGTGTACAATTTATATTTTATGTGAATATGCATTGACTTTTTCAATTTATAACTATATTGTTTGTATACGCTTGGTTTTTTTTGGCCGTGTATTTTTTCTTTACAGAAGCGTAATGTCTCTTTATATACAACTATGTATCTGAATTAAATTTGTAATCCATATTTATATTTTTGCAAATCAGACATATTTGAACATATTTTTTTTTACTGTAGTTTTCTTTTACTACAGTTCAATTTAGGACATATTCATGTAATCTTTGTTTTCATAACTTGTACAACCAAAGTTAGTATTTTAAAGATAGTTGTACTATCAGTGTATTAGATTAGAAATTATTTATTTCAAATATATATTTTATTTTAACATATATTTGTTTTGTTCCCCTTTTTGTACCTTTTATTTTTTTTCAGATTCGAATCACTTGTCGATAACTAAGACACTTACTGGATAGTAAAGATCTTACTACCTCAATATTATCTTTTTTAATGGGCCCAGCTTTTATTGAAAGACTTTCGGTTCAACGTGTTTTTTTTTTATATTTACGTGTATGGCATTAGCACCGATCGTTTTCTAATTTTTATAATTCCACATACAATACTCTGCTTTGGATTTTTTTTCTAAAGTACCGTATATTTAGTTTTCATTATTTTTTTTTAAAATACATCATAATAACTTTTTAATTAAAATTACTAAATTAACTTAATTTCATATTTATGAAAATAATTGATAATTCAATTATTTTCTATAAAGTGTTTAGTTTTCTTTTTAAAAACTAAACACCGAATTTTTTTTTAAATTAAACTATAATTTTTTACATACACATATGGAAGCAGAGCAAATATCCATATGTGTCTTTTGTTTTCGATAGTTTTCACAAAGCTCGACTTGTGATTCTGAAATTCCTTTTGAAAGTTGAAATGATAATAATTTTTTCTTTATATTTATACATTTATATCTTTTACATTTTCTTTAATTCTATAATTATATTTAACTTAGTACTAATTTTTTTCTCTTTCTTCTATTTTGTTTGTGGTTTAAATTTTCATTATGCCGAGAACAACTCGTAATACACCAGGTACCCCAGGAGATGACGATCCTCCAGCTTCACCAGATGACTTATTCATCACGCCTCATCAAGTATCAGCGGTTAACTTAGCGGCTATAACTACGCAGATGCAGACTACAGCTCAACAGTTCCATGCGTCAGTGCTGCACGTTTCGGATGTACAGCAACAAATACAACATCAAAGCAAACAGATAAGTAGCATTACCGATGCCTTGGCAACAATTACAACTACTCTATCAAATAATAGCACTAGTTCAAATCAATTAACTTCAAATTTTAGTTTTTTTGCAAAACCGAGTATTGATTCCTTTATAAATAAAATCACTATTCTGGACATTTCGGTTCCAGAAAATATTATACAGTTTATTGTCGATACTCAACATTTAGTTGATATTAATTTTTTACCTATAGACGTTCTTTTGAAATCTTTAATCAATAGGTGTGCTTCGAACGCACAAACATTTTGGTCTACTTGTTTGGCTGACTCTTTGTCTTGGCAAAATATTAAACATAATTTATTACAAGTTTATATTCCACCTTTGACTAAACAGATATTAATTGATAGATTAGTCCGGCGAAATCAACCTGACACTGAAAAATTTTCGACGTTTGTTCCTTCAATAATAAAATTCGCGAACATCCTACTTAATGATTCATCTGAATCCGAAATTATACAAATTATTTTTGCTCATGCCAATAATTCTGTACTATCTATTCTTGGTTTATATCAAATTCCCGATACTTATAAAGATTTGTATCAACTAATCACTAAAATTGAGGAAATTCAAGCGCGAATAACTACAACACCCGTCAGTGTAAACGTTACTTCAATTCAAAATACGCATAATGACTCTAAATTTTTTTGTACCTTCTGTAAAGGTACTAATCACAATTTTAAATATTGTTTTAAAAGAAAGAAGGATAATATTAATGTTAGTACTACGGTTCCAAAAATCTCGCAATAGACCCCAAGTTTCTTATTAATGATGTTATTTTAAATTATACTATTTTACCCCTACAAACCATTTTCATTCAAGGTTATCCTTTATTAACACTTTTTGATTCCGGTGCTACTGTTAATGCTATTAAAACTGCGACTTTTAACAAGTTAAAATCTAACAATAGAAACATCGTCACCGAATCAATTGATAAAACTATTTCTTTGCCGGGAAATAATTTTTTTAAATGTAATTTAACTGCGAAACTTCATTTTAAATTGGCTAATTTTTCATGGACTCAAACTTCTTTTATAGTAGATTCATTACCGTTTGAGGTAATTTTAGGTGTTGCCACACTTAAAGATTGCAACATCATTTTGGACTTCTTTAAGTCGACGATCAAATTTTATTTTCATCCTAATGTTGAAATACCGTTTTCGGGTTTTTGTAACAATAATCGAATTATTAATACCATTGTCGAAGCGAAAGTAAATCTTAATAGCAAACAAACCAAAGTGTTGCAAACACTTCTTCAAAAATTTAAATCGATTTTTTCTGACATTCCTGGTCTTGCCAAGGGTTTTGAATATAAAATTAAGTTAATCGATAACATTCCGGTTTGTAAAGCTCCTTACTATCTAGCACCCGATAAAGCCAGACTTTTGGACGAGCATGTTCAAGAGCTTGTTACACAAGGGGTACTTTCTCCTTCGAACTCTAATTATAGCTCACCCGTCTTCTTTGTTAAAAAGAAAGACGATTCTTATCGGTTAGTCGCTGACTATAGGTTTGTTAACAAACATATAGAGTTTGATCCGATGAGTTCAGCCAGTATGGCTCATATTTTCGCTAGCTTAGGTAATTCGAAAGTGTTTACACTCCTCGACATGAAATCCAGTTTTCATCAGATAAAATTATCAGATGACTCGAAACATGTCACCGCGATCGTCACACAATATGGTCTGTTTGAGTACAATACCATGCCTTTCGGGCTAAAGGTGGCTAGTCAATCATTAGCTCGTTTTTTAAATTCCAGTCTCGCAGAATTTCGTCATAAATTTCTTCTTATTTATTATGACGATTTAATTGTACATTCACCCGACATTGAATCACATTTAAGTCACCTGAATCTCTTGTTCACTAAAATAAAGTCTATCGGTATCACTATTAATCCTTCTAAGGCTCGATTTTGTATGTCGAGGGTACGTTTGTTGGGTAGCGTAATATCCGCTGAGGGACGCTTTATAGACCCTATTAAGGTGCAAGCAATCAATGACATGCCAACTCCAAAAAACGTCAAAGAAGTTATGCGTCTAGTTGGGGCTGCGGCTTTTTACTCCCGCTATATTCCCATGTTCAGTCAGATTGTAGCTCCGTTAAACGATTTAAAAAAGAAAGGTGTAAGGTTCAAAATTACTAAGGTTCATCTTGATGCAATCTCTACTTTAAAAAAATCTTTAGTAAGTGCGCCTGTCATAAAACATCCTAATTTTGACAAACCTTTTGTGCTACAAACTGACGGATCAGCTACTGGTCTGGGCGCGGTATTACTTCAAAAGTATGATGACGGTTTGCACCCCATTATGTACTGTTCTCGAAAATTGAATCCAGCCGAATTAAAATATAACAGTCATGAATTAGAACTTCTCGCAGTAGTGACGGCCCTAGATAAATTTAAAGATTTTTTAACCGACCGCAAGTTTACTCTACAGACTGATTGCAGGTCGTTATTGTGGATTTTTAATACCCCCAATAAATTTAATAAATTATCTAGGTGGATCCTTAAAATTTCGAGATATGACTTTACCCCGGAACATATTAAGGGCAAATTGAACAATATGGCCGATTTTCTATCTAGGTTATACGAAACTGACCATTTAATAGTGAACAAATTTTCTGATTCAAATCAAGATTCAGGCAAAAATTTCATTAAAGTTAAAGAGTTGCATAGCAATGATCCAGGTTATGCAAACCTTTTAAAAAAGATAACCAATACTTTGGATCAAACTGACTTAGAATCGGTGAATGAAGAAATCAGGAACAATGCGCAACTGAACTTTATTAACGTTTTAGCTAATACAAATTTTGATTACCTTTCTGTTAAAAGCGAGCAACGTAACTCTCCCGAATGTAAAATCATTTATCAAAACCTTAAGGCTCAGATGAATGTCCCTAATTTTTGCATAAAGGATGGGTTAATATATAAGTTCGTCGGAAAGAATCGACTAAAACGTATATTTTTACCTGATAATTTACTCGACTATGTTCTTCGATATTATCATGATTCCAAGTATGCTGCGCATAATTCAGTAATTAAAATATTCCGTGAAATTAGTAAAATTTTTTACTACAAAAACCTCTATGCAAAAGTAAGGGACTATGTCAGAACCTGTAAAGTGTGCCAGGCTATAAGGCCATATACACGTAACGATAAGGTTCAGTTGAGTAGTTCCGTGCCGGAGTATACCCTACATACTTTGTACGTCGACTTTATCGGTCCTATTATTAGATCAAGTGAAGGTTTTAAATATATTTTTTCTATTGTAGATGGATTTTCAAAATTTGCTTTCGCCTTTCCATGTAAAAGGCAGACCAGTGACGTTGCCATTTCACTGATACAGAAGATTTTCCTGCAAAACGGATATCCGACGGTTGTTGTAGCCGACAACGGACCAGCTTTTGCGTCGATCAAGTGGAAAACCTTCTTATTTAATAATGGTATTAGAGCTGCCTACTGTTCGAGCTATACACCATCTTCGAACAAGAGCGAGTGCCTCAATTGACAGATAAAATATAATTTAGGATGCATTCTCAAAGAATATTCTGTAGACCATAAAAATTGGTCAAAATTTTTGAGTTTTGTAATTTTCAATTACAACAACTCCTACAAAAGTACAATCGACTCAACACCAGCTGAAGTTTATTTTGGTAGAAAATTAATGACGCCGTTTGTGATTATAAACGAATTAACTGAGTTAATCACGAGTTCTGCTAAACCATCACAAGCACATATACAAGATGCGTTAAAGATTGCTCACCAACAACGAGTCAACCAAACTTTAAATAAACCAACGCTGTCTAAATATAAAGTGGGTCAATTGGTCATGGTAAAAAACTTGGCCCCGAATATGAACAAGAATATCGCACCTAAATTCGCTTCAAAATTCAATGGACCGTACAAGATAATAAAGTTCACTACACCAACTTCAGTTAGGCTAAAAGCTCCAAAATCTAATAAGAAAACCTTCGGCATGTCGATATACAACATTCGGCCATACTATCTCAGAGGATATCAAGGGAATGGTAACGTTACTGCATCCTAATTAAACATCTAAATATATTTAAATCTTCACGTCTAATCCACATTTGTAAGATTTTTCATTCATCTATTCATGTCATTCTTGCTTTAATATTTTCCAATTAGCATATCGCTAATTTTTTTGGCCCCCTGGAGTGGAGAATAATTTTTTTACTACGCCACTGTATAAAATTTAGTATTGATATTTTTTCATATTTTTATTATTCAAGAAAAAAATAATTTATATAATTATTGGTTTATGCTAGTTGAGAATTTGCATAGTTTCAACAGGCATTTGCTTAGATCAGAAATGACTTGCGTATATACAAGCTTACTTCGATATTTCAGCACATATTTAAAATCAGTTACAAAACTCATCTCATGGAGTGAGTTACAAGAAGAAAGTAGTTACAAAGAGTATTTATCTCTGGAACTTACAAAAATTACTTCTCTCTGTGAGCTACAAAAAGAAGACAATTACTAAAATTAGTTGATTCACATCAATTAATCAGATGGTATTTAAAATTTTTATTTCTTCAATTTACAAGTTGAATATTTTTTATGGATTGTGCTGAAGTATCGAATGGGCGAATTAATGGTTTCTATCTGATTGTATCTAAGTATATTTTTTTTTGTATAATTTATTTAATTCACTGTTCCGAAACTTGTGGTCTCTCAAGCTTGTAACAATTCAATACACATTCTATACACACTTTTGGTGTACAATTTATATTTTATGTGAATATGCATTGACTTTTTCAATTTATAACTATATTGTTTGTATACGCTTGGTTTTTTTTGGCCGTGTATTTTTTCTTTACAGAAGCGTAATGTCTCTTTATATACAACTATGTATCTGAATTAAATTTGTAATCCATATTTATATTTTTGCAAATCAGACATATTTGAACATATTTTTTTTTACTGTAGTTTTCTTTTACTACAGTTCAATTTAGGACATATTCATGTAATCTTTGTTTTCATAACTTGTACAACCAAAGTTAGTATTTTAAAGATAGTTGTACTATCAGTGTATTAGATTAGAAATTATTTATTTCAAATATATATTTTATTTTAACATATATTTGTTTTGTTCCCCTTTTTGTACCTTTTATTTTTTTTCAGATTCGAATCACTTGTCGATAACTAAGACACTTACTGGATAGTAAAGATCTTACTACCTCAATATTATCTTTTTTAATGGGCCCAGCTTTTATTGAAAGACTTTCGGTTCAACGTGTTTTTTTTTTATATTTACGTGTATGGCATTAGCACCGATCGTTTTCTAATTTTTATAATTCCACATACAATACTCTGCTTTGGATTTTTTTTCTAAAGTACCGTATATTTAGTTTTCATTATTTTTTTTTAAAATACATCATAATAACTTTTTAATTAAAATTACTAAATTAACTTAATTTCATATTTATGAAAATAATTGATAATTCAATTATTTTCTATAAAGTGTTTAGTTTTCTTTTTAAAAACTAAACACCGAATTTTTTTTTAAATTAAACTATAATTTTTTTACATACACAACCACACTCACAGACGCTTTCTCTATCGAGAGAGGGAAGCAAAAGAGTAAGCGCCATATCATACAAACTACCAAAACTAACACTGTTTGTGCGATTGTTTATTTATATATCATGTGGTGCATCGAGGTTTTTTTTCCATTATTTTTTTAATTTTTTGAAAATTTTCAATCTTTTTTTCTTTTAAATATACAAAAAAAAAACCACGTAACATACAAAATCTTATTCGAAAAAAAACCTACTTTACCGACATACTTTATCAAATGGTTAGTTTGATGCATTTTGGTTTGATTTTAGAGGCTTTTGAAGTCACTCAAACGTACATTATATTGCTTGAAAACAACTCAATTGTTATCATCCGACATATTGAATATCTAGCTGATGCATAGATGTACTTGATGCATAGATGTACATAGATGTAATGGCAAAACGAACGGCGTTTGCAATAGTGATGTAAGCGTTCTTAAGCCAACACGAATAAATTGCGCTTAGAAGCGTGAGCGCTCAAAACAATTACATCCCATCTTTGCTTACTTCTGCGACAATGGATCTTGATGCAGTTTTCATCATTTAGAGAATTTCTTCCGAAAGGTTTATACATCGATTCACGCACTCTGATATAAATTTGAATACAGATGCCAAGGTGAGATCACTTTCATAAGCAAGTGTCAACAATCACTAATAATAATAACTCCTTCAGATATTTATTCCTTGTTAAATTATTATTATATTATGGTCTAAAGAAACACACTAATATGAATATAAATAAATAAATAAATATAAATAAATAATGGATATCTTGATCAAATTACATTCAAGGAAAGTGACTTGTATTATTTATAAATAATTTCATTTTATTATTTTAATACAGAATGTTTGGTAAACAGTGGATAACTCATTTCCCATCATTTAATACAAGTCAAAATAGTCTTAAATTTCCAAATTCTTAAAACAATTATTTTTATTAAATTCGTATTTCGACTACCAGATAGTCATCATCAGTATGAATTAGTTAATCGAAACTTGCTGCATGTGAGACACGCACCAAATTAGCAACGAGCAACATATCTCTGATTCCATATCGCAGAGATAGTTACGATTAGCTAATTCATACCGATGAAGACTACTTGTTGTCGAAATACGTATTTACAAAATACAAATAATTGGTCTAGGAATTGTGGCAAAATTGGAAATTTAATTTCAAAAAACCTACAGTTCCTTTTGATTATCTTAATAATCTTTATATAAAAAAGGAATAGGGGTACCGAAAACGGGTCCCTAGCACCTAGACCAAGAGGTCCTCTGTGCTTATACAAAATATTCTTGTCATTAGTGATTTTTTTCGCGTTACGCCAATGTTTTTTTATTGTAGGCGATAAATTGTTGCTGAAAAATGCAAACCCAATACCATTATTATACCTTAAAATCAATATGATAAGGAAACGGAAGAAAAACCCAATTATTCTTAAATTTTCCGGAGTATTAAACAATTTCAGGGTGAGTAAATGTATAAAGGAAAACTACCTTATCCGTTATTGAATAGGAAAATCCGGCATTGGATAGAGAGAAATCTGTAAAAAATTTAAGAATGAATTGACGTAGCTCCCGAGTAACGGAGCTACTGAACAAAATGTCAAAAATTTCAAAAAAATGTACACTCCCATTCATAAAAATTGAACCAATTGAAACATTCTCAACAAAGCTATTCGTTGGGCTACAAGAGGAAATTGGAATTTCCTCTTGTATCCAAGCAAAAAAAAAAAACGAAAATCACGAAGAAAAACTCGAAAACTGCTAAATTTTCGCTATTCTATTTAGAGCATAATTGGATAGATAATAATCAATTTCTCTTTAAATTATTTCTCACTCATTACCCAAACATTCTGTATATATAAATTCTTTTATTATTATCGCGTATTGTTTATTAGAAAATAAAGAAGATTGATATTAAGAAGGAACTAAAAACTGACTGGCTGAAGGATGGTGGTTGGCTGGCCTAGCTGAACAGACGGATGACGGGGGCAACCTTTTTTTAATGAATATTATGAGTAAAGTATCAAACAATATATTATACCAGAAAATATACAGAGGAGCAGCAAGAGAAGAGAATAATAAAATTGTGGGTGGAAGTGGTAAAAGAATTAATGGCAGGCAGCATGAGAGGATGTTGGTTGGGGTTGGTGACTTTCATACTTGAAAGAATAATAATTAAAAGTACACAAAGTTTGGTATCTTTTCATTTGGAACTTCTTGAAAGTACCGTAGTACATATAGAGTAGAGTAAGTCCTGTCTCCTTTTCTTCTCTTATACTCTCTCTTCTCATTCTGGAGAAGATATTTAATGAACAAACCACTAAGTATTACAGTCAACGCAATATATACAGTGTGAGTCGGGAGGAACGGACCAAACTCCAGGAGTGTATTGTACACATGACATTAATGCAAAAAAATTCGTTACGCAGGAGCTGCTTCAACTTTGCGAATTTCCTTTGAATTCATAAATCACTCTCTAGTGGTCACAATTTTAGTCTGATCAAAATGAAATGTCGTATATGATTTTAGTATTTGTAAGGCCAATTTTATTAATAAATGATTTACGTAGAAGAAAACACAAAATATAAAACATCTCTCTTAATATTAGAACAATCGAAAAATGCGTAAGGTATAAAGTTGTAGAAAATCATGTTTGCTACAATTCATCATCGCCTTATCATTTTTACTCAAACTCGAATGTGTACAGAGATAATAAGGAATTTAATTTTCAATTGTAAATATTTCTGTAAACATTAGTGTAACAGAAAAAATGATACGAAACAAAATTACAGTAAAACTTAGTACCTACAGCTTTACTTCTTATAAATTTATTGATTTTTCAAATATTAAGGGAGATATGTAAAATTTTGAGTTTTCCCCTCCCTTTAAACCCCCTTTCCCCTTGTCCGATTTTACCCATTAACGTACTTTTGAATACCAAAAGCGCCTCAAATAACAAATTTCATTCCGATAAAATGAAAACTGTGTTTTGATATAAAACAGTTAAGGAAAAATAAAGAAACGAGGGCCATACTGCCAAAAAAGGATTGTTGTCTTTTAAATGGACTAATTTTCTAGCGCAGTTTTTACGTAAACATAGAAATTTCCTGAATTTATTCAACGTGAAAGAAATTCTTTCTAAGGTGATTAACACTTTATATATTATTAATACATATTTACTTTCGAATTTTACTCTCCATTCGAATGATATTCGTTATCATAAGGTATTTAACGATTTATTTGACGATTTAGTGAGCGGTTAACGAGATATCGTCTGAAATTGCATAAAATGTGGCAAAAATAATGAATAACGAATATATGTATAATGAATACTAAACGAATAATTGTTAAGATACGCTCATGGTGACTTGACCAATGTTTTCATTTTATTTAAGTTTAAAATAACAGTTGGTAAGTTCGTTCATCATATTTATCTAGACGTTACAATAATATGAACGTAAATAACGTAAGACTTCACAATATTTTTTCTTCTTTTTAAGTGAACGACACTAGACTTTAAAGAAGGTGGTAATTTACTTTATACTTTCATATATTGTGTATACTTACACACTTGTACAGAGAAAACCAGATGAAAAATTTAGGAAAAATTCCATTATGCATTCAAACAAGTGTCTTGTTTAGAGCTTATAAAGGTTATAGTAAATTTGGTTATAATATGTAAAATATTACCTCCGTTGCAGATTTCCTCAACCATTGCCTCGACAATAATTGACTAAACTGTCGGCGTATAGACAAGAACGAAGTAACCGGTTATGCTTGTGAAGGTTTTCTGCGGTTTCCTTCACGAACTCCAGATAAGTATCAGCATAGTTCCTAACAAAATCGGTTGCAGCCGCACATCCTTCCAATTTCTAGTCTACACATAAAATTCCTTGTCCTCCACTCACATTCTCACATCCTTAGACATCACAATGGACCTTATGGTCGAAGTGTGTCCCGTCCAGGACCGCCTCTACAATCTATCTACCTATCTAAAGTGGGGGATACATTCATATGTTTCATTACGCCTACTATAATAAAAAACATATATAGTATAATTCTTGTAGATGTTTATAGGTTTACTGTGGATAAACCTGTGAACTGTTGACTTTTGTTATTACTTAATGATTTGTAATATTTTTGTGCAACGTTCGTCCCTCTTAGGACTTTATCATATAGTATAATATCAGATATTAATGTTTATTTATTAATATGAAGTAAATTCAGATCAGTGGCACAAAACAAATAATTGTGAATCCTAGTTGTCGTACTATATGTAAAACTACGACACATTTGTTGATGGTCACTGATCATATTTCACACCTCTAACTAAAATAACAAATGGACTTAAAAGTGGGAAAAACTTTCCCCACCATAAAGTGGGGGAAACATTCATATGTTTCATTCCCTGTATTTTAAAAATCCAATATAAATGAACACAGTTCTGCATTATGTGCACACTGTGCGAACAGAAGGAAGAAACATCCAGCCAAATCATCCTTAACAGCTTATCTCTCGGTTTCAGCAGATACAATATATTTGGGACGTCTTACCCCGGATATATGAACCTTCATATATGAACCTTGAAAAAATTGATAAGCAAGATCATGGCCATTGTCAAAATATGGGAGAAACAAACCTCGCCAAACTGATGTAAAACGAAGTATACAATCGGCTATAAAGTAGAAGTGCAATACTTTTTATACTCCAAGATATATCTGTTTGTCTACCTTTGCTTATTCGCCAAAATTTACTTTCATTGAGGCTTTTTAGTTATTGTTTTGTAAACGATTTAATTTCGGTACTACACACATACCAGTCGCATGAGTATACACAGATACAAAATTTTTTAATAAAATACTCAACAACAGCAGAGAATATGAAACCAGCTTAAACTTACAACTCGACCACAACGTTTTCAACAACAATTTAAAGAGTCGAATACGAAGAAAAGATCTCTGATGATTCTGTTCTGTGTAGATGTTGTTTCTCAATAACATAACACCAGCTTAAGAACTATACGTAATATTGTTGTTGTTGGATCCCTTGTACAAAAATAGTGTACACAATGAGTGCTTACTGCTGCTGCTTCCATCGAACGAAAAGAAAATGATGAGGATAATCTTTGCGTCTTCAGTATTTATTATTACTATTATTATTGTAGAATGAAATAAACTGTTTATTTTATTTTAATAAACTTTTAAATTTTTTTTCTATTTTTAAGTTATTTTTATTCGTTTAAGATGTTTACCTCTGTATAGAGACTACCAAACCGTTTGATTCTTCAAAATAAAATATCGTGTGATAAATTTGACATTGGTCAATATGGAAAAATATCTCGTTATTCAGAAAATGATTTCATGGATATAGGACCTCAGAAAACCAATCTTTCAACGATAAATCCGAGTTTTTGCATATTAAATACAACGCATTTTAAATAATAGATAAAAAAATTGCTATTTAATTTTAAATCTCCAACATTCTCCACTCCTTAATCTGTTTGTAGATAATTAATTTTTAGCATTGTAGTAATTTTGTATATATGATCCAACCCCGCCCATTTACTGGGAGGTTATTAAGAAAAAAACGGGCGGTTAATGGAGTAAACTGTCGGCGTATGGACAAGAACGAAGTAACCGGCTATGCTTATGAAGGTTTTCTGCAGTTTCCTTCACGAACTCCAGATGAATATCGGCATAGATCCTATCATGTGCTGCAGCACATCCTACCAATTCCTTCCACTCTACTCACATCCTCACAACCTTAGGCGAAGTGTGACCGAAGTGTAGCCCGTCTAGAGTAGCCGCTACAATCTATCTAACCCCGCCCACTTTAGGTTAATGCAAATTTTTATTCGCGGTATATATAATAAATACAAGGGTATTATGAGTGTAGTTCCTACGTTGTAACGGTTGAAAATATTGATCATAGAAAAAATATTTGGTCTACCCTCCTGAGTGGAAATTTATATGTGTGTTTAAGAGCTAACAACAGTAAGTTAAAGTTCGTGAATAGGCCAAATAAGACCGGACTTCCCCACGCGAGAGAGAAATATATCCATCTATGATATGGTAGGAAAAAATTTATAGACAAAAAATTGCCATTTTTTAAAAATGAACAACTTTTGTTGGAAAATTTTTTTCATAAACTCAGTACATATCGGATATTTTAGTAATTACCTCAGTTATTTGTAATTTTCAATTGTTTGATGTAAAAATTAATGATGTAAAAACTTTTAATTTGTTATTTTATAAATATTGTTACGAAAATCTCAAATATTTGTTTAAATTAATAATCACATTATATAGATGGATCAGATTATCTCCCTTATCCCTACTATCACTGTTTCCAGACATTTTCGAAAGTAATGAATTTCTTATATTGAACTTTTTCTCAATTTTGATGAATTCTATTTATGACTTGATGAACTCTCAAATTACGAAATATAAAATAACAGTCATGCGTGTAAGCAATTCAAACGTGATATATCTGTATTCTGTATATAGAAGTGATGAGAGTATTTCACATCAAAGTTGTCTATTATGCTTAATGATATTGTCTAGAAGTAAACTATGATTATTATTGTTGTCATTTGTCAAGTTTAATTTAATTACGTTTAAGTTAGTTGTCATAATAGAATTAAATTCTTAAGATATATTCGTTCTGTATAAGATATTTTTTCTTATAGAACAGTGTTTTAGCATCAATTGTTAGGAAAAATATTATTCTTATAGAAAATAGCTTCTTTCTATCGTGTGAATGCAGTGTTTTTAATGAAATCAAACGGAACTACTGTAGACAGCCGAGTGGGTGTCGTTTTAATAAGAACAGAGACATTTAATGAATATTATATCATGATTGCAGCTATTAAATTTATCATGATTTTATATTTTCAGTTAAAATGCATTCTAACACAATAGTTGGAAGTATGAGACATATTGGATGTAAAAATTTCATTTCAATTTAGTTTATTCCCATGGCAGTTAATCTCAAAATTTTGACTATTATTCATAATGAAAAACGTTTGATTAATTAAAAAAATGTACCAAATTAAAGAATTATATTTTTCATCTTGTACACTGATAGAAGGAATTTCTTGAACCATGTAAATATGTTTTCTTCAAGTTCATATGTCTTTCATTCAAGAATTTATCTATAGAGTTCGAACAGAAGTCGAAAAGGAAGGCTCGATCCCCTTCTTAGATTTAAAAATCAGCAGGAACAAGGGCACAGATAAATTAGATTTTGACATATACAGAAAACCGACCCACACAGAAAGATACATCACTTCAGATTCTAACAGTCCACCTCAACACAAACTAGCCATATTTAACTTTCTAATAAATAGACTACTAAAAGTGCCAATTTCGAGAAAAAATTATATTAAAGAAGCCCAAGATATTAAAAAAATTTCAATATTTAACGGCTACACTCCAAAATTAATAAATAACATGATCCGTAAAATTAAATTTAAAATTCTAAAAAGAAACACTACGACACCAACACCAGAACGGGCCAACAACGAACAAAAGAAATGGTGCAAGGTGTAACGTACTTCCCACCTTGTACGAACAAAATTAAAAAAGAAATGGAGGATCATAATATAAAAATAGCTCTCGTGAGAAAATGTAAAATTAAACAGATCCTCGGGAGCCCAATAGACAAAATAGTAGACGAACAGAAATCGGGAATCTATAGCATAGAGTGTCATAAATTAATTATAAAATTTAAAAAAAATGACATTTTTTCGAACAAAAACTTCTTTAAAAAACAAAACAACTAATTTTATTGTTTTGGTTTGAAACTATTGTCTTTGATTTGAATAGATTGAGAACTTTCAACTGTATAATAATAATTGTTCGTGGAAATTGTTAAATAAATAATTCAACAGATAAAATGAAAAATTATTTTTGTATTGTTTTCATCAATGTCATAACCTCTCTTTGCATCCCCTTAAAATATTAAAATACACCCTCTTCTCGCAGAATTTCTTACCAGCAACAAGTGTAGGTAGAACATATTACATATTTTCAACAATTTGTAATATCAAACATAATAATTATTTGTAAATATTTGCTTTGATTAAAAAATCATATTGTCTTAATTAAGAAAAAATTAATAATTTATAGATTTCATCTTTTTTTTCTCAATAGTATTTTTTAGCAACTTTTTCAGGATACCGTAGTGATAAATGTAGTTACGAATACATAAAGGTTCAATTTTGATGTTATTTTGCAGATAGTTTGAATTTTGAACTATTCTTGTTTGGAAAGTCTTGTCTTTCATCGTCAGTTTACGATACGAATTATTCAGCTTAAATATAAATTTAGTTGCTTTCAGTAAAAGGTGATATGTTTTACAATTAATTGAAGCTCACTGGCAAGTTCTTTTAGCAAAAGAGGTGGTTTTTTGAATTTGAATAGTGGTTTTATGTATTTTTTTTACATATTTGTTTGAATTCTTTTTAGTATAGTTTCGATACTAAAATATCGAGAATTAAACAAAATGTAAAAGCAAAGGTGTCCGTTCTTACATCTCTTAAGGGCGTATTTTTGGAGCAGTTTGTAGTACTTTCGGAGCAGATTCATCGCCGTAAATGATTTTTATCTATTACTAATTTTGAGGATGATGTATTTTATACGATCGTTTAAAAAATACATCGAAGATATATATGGCGAATATATATAAAAAGAAAAAAGTCGGTAAAAATGATAATTTTATGATCTACAAATTTTATTCCTTTAATGATATTTGATGCAAAAAACGGATATATTTAAAAAATACCCATTGTAGAGACATTGGATTTTTCATATATTTTTGCCTTTAGAAAGTCGAAATAATCCTGTAATATAGTAGCTTTTCTACTTGTATTCTATGATTTATGGATCTGAAGGAATATCCTGGTATATTTAATCTAAAATTAAAGCTTATAAATGTGAATTAAAAAGATAATTTCGGAACATTAACCGAAACATTACGTGTGGTATTTAATTTAATATTTATAAGCAAAGTTTTTAGATGGAAAATACCAGGATATCTTGGTATATTCCTTTATTTGAGTGAAAGCAGACTCACAACGAATATACCCAACTATCGAACAAAAATGTTTGAATACGAATTTGAATACTTAAAGATGTACGAGCGCTGATGTATAGTCCCTTTATAAACTTCCTAAAAATCTTATATTATACATTCATATATTTCCACAATAATGTTTATTATTTTTTGTCGTCAGGTAAAATTAAAATTTAATAAAAAAGGTTTTTCAAATCTAATAAAAAAGGTTTTTCAGAAAAAAACCAGAGATTTTGGGTAATTAAGCTACCGCAGACAGAAATAAAATTTATCCGAAATCTCAGTTGTTTCCTTAAATATCTTATTTTTAAACCCGTCATACCAGAATTTTATTGGTACAATCTCTTTATTAATATTTCTATCTTCTATTGCGTAATTTTTTTTATTCGTCTTAAATTATTTCAAGTGAAAATTATCAAAGTATGTCAAAATATGTGTGAAAATAAGGGTTTCTCCATAAGAACAATGCATTAAAACTCGAACTTTAGCATGAATTAATTAATTCAAGACCCCCCTGACCCCCCTGAAACTTTTATAATTACTTTATTTGTACTTTAACTACATGTATCCAAAAAATCAAGTCTTAATTGTACTCGTACATCCTTAAATACTATTTCATTTCCTTGAAAAGGAAAAGATGCCCGAATGCCCGCCATTCTAAGATTAAATTTAAGGAATTATTATTACAACTGAAAATTCCGTACTGCAAGGCAGCAGTCTTACATTGTTACAATGTTTTTATCGAATCATTTAGTAAACTTCAGAAACGTTAATTCACACTAACTTGAATTTCTACCTAACTTACGTAATAATGATAATAATAATAATATTCATAATTATCGCATAATTTAAATGGAAGATATGAAAATGGGAGAGAACTTAAACGAAAAATTTAAATGTTATATGAAAAGTTATTTTTTCATTTTTGTCGGATTTATATGTAAATATTATTCAAGTAGACGAATATGTAGATTTATTTTATAACAACGCACACCTTGTAGGAGAATAATAATAATAATAAACGCATTTTATTTTCAAAAGAAAAACACGTTATGCAAATTTATGTTCTTTCGCTTGCTTACGCAGCACACACAATATTCATTTATGTGTAAGTACTTATGAAATATGTGTGA
>OY986040.1:133342262-133662262 GCA_963920215.1 Nineta flava | reverse complement strand
AAACGAAACGAACGAATAAAATAAATTATTTGTTAATAAAAAATAAATCATAAATTTTAAATCAGTTTATTTGTCATACCATCAACAGACGACAAACACCCTCCAGTGAAATATCCCTTGACTGAACAGCAAAAATAAGAAGAGAAATAACTTTTGCTCAAATCTTTCTCACAAATATACCTTCTGACAATTTCATGTGTGTAGATTTTGTGTGACATATAAAACAAAAATATTACAAGTAGGTAAAAAAAAAAACAAACAAGTTTACCATAAAAAAAAAGTAACAAAAAAAATGAGGAACTGTTATTTATTTTCCGTATTTTTTTGTTTTCTATTTAAAGTAAATATTATTGTGAAGAAAATTGTTCGAGTTGTGTTTACCAACATTACCCTTGGATATGCGTATTTGTTTAAAGTAACCGGATGTTTTTTTTATACCTCAAATATTTATATTTTAACAAAAAAAAACTCAAATATATGCTTTTATTAGTAGATAAGTAACGCACTTTAATATAAAAATATAATTAAAAAGTTAAGGTAGTTTAGCTGTTACTTTCATTAGTATTACGTAAGAATTGTTTTGAAAGTGATTATTCAATAATTTTGGGGTAGCAGTTACAAATTATTACCAATAAATATCAATAGATTTTTAAAATTATCCTAGTAATTTATCCTAGTTCAATATATTTACAATAACATTATCAAAATTTAACTCAAAAAACATTATCGAATTTTCGTCGTAACGGCTAATAATAATGATCATTGTTGTCGTAATGCAATCGAATTTGTATTTAGTGTTATAGCTACCTAATATCCTTTTTCGGATATCGGTCATGTAATAAAAAAAAAAAACGAAAATAGAACCCAGAAGGAACAGAAAACTATTTTCTATATTATCAAATATACATGTGCTGCTGGATCAAACTAGTTTTTTTGTTTGTTTGTTTTATTCTAGTATTCTTCGCATCGAAAATGTTAGACGACCATGACATGACGATACATTTTACATTATTATCGACGAACGTACAGGATGATACAGAAACACATTTTGTTTAATCATTCTCAACATTCCCGTTTACAAAACAAGTAACGGACATATACACGTCGTAGTTTCTCATTGGTCAATGGCTCTGGAGAAAATTTGAATGTTGGAAGAAGAAAATATAAGGGCCTAGAACTTTCGAGACATTTTGGTACATTTCAACATATGTGATTGTGTTTTTGTCTAGTATTCTTCGCATCGCAAAATGTTATTCGACCATGACATGATACATTTTATATTGTTTTCATTACGTACAGGATGATTCAGGAACAAATTTTTATTAATCAATCCATTTTGTTTTATTTGAGGACATTTCTATTTCTATTAGATACGGTCTGACTGGACAAATCTATACCAATAAATAAAATTGAAGTTTCTGTTTGTAATGTCAAAATAACAGCTTTTTACTAAATGCATATGCAAATATATACGGTACTTAAAACAAAAAAATAATTTTTAAAATTTCTGTCTGTCTATCGGTCTGTTTGTTCCGGCTAATCTCCGAAACGGCTGGACCGATTTTGTTAGGACATTCATTAGCAGCTAGCTGCTGTTATAAGGAGTAACTAAGGCTAATATTATTTTAGAAAACTAATTAGGATTTCGCGCCAAAAAAATTAAAATCCATGAAATTGTGAACACAATTCAAATCTTCAGCGTCAGCAAAGCGGACGGGGTACGGCTAGTTTCCGTGTAAAACAAAAAACGAATTTATAGTATTCACGTCGTAGTTTATCATTTCGTCGGTCAATGGCTTTGGGGAAAATTTGACTGTTGGTAGAAAAAAAAAACAAGGGCTCAGAACTTTCGAGACCTTTTGGTACATTTATTGAAGCAGGTTGGTATGTTTTTATAGTTCAAATGATCCAAGATCCAAGATTCAAATCATGTTATTGCAGAGAATTCAAATTTATAAGCCCACACAAAGAGAGGGGAGACTTTTTTGTTTTTGACATTTGAAGGAAGAGATTTTTTTTAAGGACCCCTTTTTTGGGATAATTTGGGAGAGTTGGCTCGCTGGAATGTTATGGAAATTTATATATGTGCCCATTTATCACTTTTTTGGCAAAATATACCTTCAGAATACTTCTGACCAATTCAATTTGAAGAAAAACTTTTAGATGAACCAACCGTTTCCCACTTTACGAAAGAATGCCAAAAATCTGCAAAATCTATTTTAAATATAATTTTCCCAAACAATTTTTAAGCAGTAATCTATACTTTTTCTTACATTTTCTTTCCATACATAAATAAAAGAAAACTCCGTTTTTCAAATAAATGCAATTTTTTATTATTCAATAGCAGCTCTCTGTATAATTCTATTTAGATTGGTACTGTTCTATTTGATTTGATAATGGTAAAAGAAAATATCCATTAAACAAATTTTTAGGTGACCACTGTATATATACATAAACATCTCACACAATAGAACAAACGACCAATATAAATGAATGAATAGACTGAATATACGACACTTTTGTCTAATCTACAGTTTGATGCTCTTATTTCTTTACGAATTGGTGTTTTAAAAAAAATATTAAAAGAAAAAAATAATCCTGCAGTAAAAAAAAGTGTTGCTTTGTATGTATAGCTGCTGTTGCTCTGAATATACTGGAGGAAAATCTAGTCGAATTATATTGTTCGAAAATTACTACAAATATATAGGGTGGGAAATGCAAAATGTCCCTACTTAATCTAGAATGACGTCCTAGCCATCGGCTCATCCAAAATGAGGGAATCTGAAATAAAACAGTTTCAAAAGTAGAACTCTGCGCTGTTATTCGCAAAAAGGGTGGGTAGTTCAATTTATGGCTTCCTTAGGAGGCGGTAAAAAAGCCTAGAAAGGGCTACTTTCCAGATTTCGCCCTACTCCACTGCAACTAAGGTAAGAAATCATGGGAATAGCAATAGAGGAGGTCGTTTCCTCTTATTTAAAGCCACTATAATAAAATCCCAAACATTCATTCCAATATCGTTTGCTTATTGGAGGCCAAATAAAAGCAATATCGATATCTTTTTTAGAAATGAACTAAATTTTGTTTGTGTTAAAGGTAAATTTTGATCCAGAAATGAATAATACTATCTGGTTAATATCGCCCGAAACGAACAATTTGGAATAAATAAGTCAATAAAACTTGTTTGTGATCGTAAAAAAATAATGTTGTTTAAATTTTCTCCACTTGATTTTTCACAAATTACTGAAAATTTTCATTTTTACATAGTGTCGTGAAATTATTTTTTCCATGAAAATTTCAAACCAAATATAAATTTACTAATCTTCAAATTGTTCATACATTTCGCATCTTTTTCGATCTATTAAGATTGAACTCAAATATGGGCTAATTCATAAAAAATATACACATTTTATTTCTTATATTATATTTATAGTTTGCAAAATTTTAGCTGTGACAAATCTAATTTCTAGTTTGACAAATCCAAAAAAAAAAACTAATTACGCCATGGACAAAGAAAAATTTAAATAAGTAGATGACAATAAATAAATTATTGAATATAAATTAACTGTGAAGACGAAAAGAATAGAAGTATCTATTTTAGTAATTTTTCAATCGATTTATTTTTAGATCAACCTATATAAGTGAATATCCTTCGTTATGTTTATTAAACACATGTATAAAATACATCAATGAATGTAAAACTGTACACTTTCTATACATAATAATATATTCTTCAATATATATGTATATATATATATATATATATATATATATATATATATATATATATATATATATATATATATATATATATATATATATATATATATATATATATATATATATATATATATACAATATATACAATATGTCGATAAAGAAGATTGTATGTCGTAAAACGAAATTTCATGTTTTTTCAATCGACATTATTAAAGTTGTATCTTTTTTTTTTAATGGAATTATTTTCATATAGTAAGGGTAGCGAATGGACAGGCAAGACTTATTAAACTTAGATTACACAAATGTATATTTAAAAAAAAGTATATAAAATAGTAGTAAAACCACAAAACGTGAAAAAAATTTTTAAATGTAAATAGTAAATCATAATCTTGTTAAAGAGATTTCCAAGGCACAGTGCCTCAAACTTTTAAATTTAACTATTTAACTATTAACATATTTAATTGTTTTTTAACTAAACTAGAATCTAACCAACCAGTGTTAGTATGGTTGCCAGTGTGGTTATGTTATACTAGCGAGGATTGAGTAGGATTTACTTACTTTAACATTTAAATAATCTGTCTGAATACTGAAAACACTTAAATAACATTCTTTGACATCAAAAAGATCTAGATATGAAAAATCATAAACATCTAGGATGGGATTCGAATCAACAGGTCGTCGGTTCGATTCCCATCCCAAATGTATAGACTTTTTCATATCAAGCATTTAATGTGAAATAATTTTATTTAACTATTGTTTAACTAATAAAAGCTTTTAGCTTATTGAAAATATACTAAAAATATATATTACTAAATATATACAGGTTGTCCCAGAACAACATGGAATCCTTCGGTGAAGTTGTTCCTTAGGTCAAGACGAACTCATTTTACCATATAACATAGGTCCGGAAATGATTTGTTTATCCGCTAGCCGCCATTTTGTGTTTTTTGCTTTATAATTTATATCTACACAACGCGTTGTTCGATTGAATTGAAAATTGGGACGATTGTTGCTTTAGCATAGACCAATAATAGAAAAAATGAATTTTCAAAAATGTATTTTTACAAAATGGCGGCTTTTAAAAAAATTCAAACTTACGTAAGTGAAAAACAAGCAGATTTATGAATTTTTTGAATTTTTCTAAAAGCAAACAGAAAAATTCAAACATACGTAAGTCAAAAACAAGCAGATTTATGAATTTTTTTGAATTTTTCTAAAAGCCGCCATTTTGTGAAAATACATTTTTGAAAATTCAAATTTTTTTCTATTATTGGTCTATGCTAAAGCAACAATCGTCCCAATTTTCAATTCAATCGGACAACGCGTTGTGTAGATATAAATTATAAAGCAAAAAACACAAAATGGCGGCTAGCGGATAAACAAATCATTTCCGGACCTATGTTATATGGTAAAATGAGTTCGTCTTGACCTAAGGAACAACTTCACCGAAGGGTTCCAGGTTGTTCTGGGACAACCTGTATAAGTATATAATTATATAAGTATATATATAAGTATATATATTACTAAAAATATATATATGTTAACTTAGTGATTTTCCTATCTTTTAGCCTGACATTTCCGTTTTGCCTGTCCATATCAGTAAATTGTGTAAGGGTAGTAAATGAATGTTTTTTAGTACATAAAAAAAATAACGAAAGAGGTAAATTAAGAATTCAGTATACAACAATAGAAAAATCAGTTTAATACGAAATAATATAATAAAAAAAATATCAGAAAATATTCAGACCGTATTTTCTTTTCGCAATTTAGTTTTTTTTTTTCACATTAAATGTTTCTTCAGAGTGGAAATGTTTCTGAGTGGGTCAACATTTTGTATACACATGTTTGTGTACGTATAACTAGTACATTCGAACCATTCGATAAAAGGGTAACGAAGAAAACTCCCTTTAAAAATTAAATTATAATCTTCTTTTTTTTGTAATAGTTTCTTGAAGTTTAGTGAATACTTGAGTATTCCCAACACAACAAAGCTTCTACCTCACGAGCTTAATAGAGGTAGATGATGAAGACGAAGATAAGTAGTCTAGGATTAAAAGAGGTAAGTGATAAAATATCATATATTTTTCAAAACTTAATAAAAATGAAAAAAAAAATTATCCTGGTCTTCTGATCATTTCTGGGTAATTTTAGATCAAATTCACGATTCCTCATCAAAAAATGTATATATTTTTAATTATCCGAGTGAAATTGTGAAGAAGAGCTTCTTTCATTTAGAAATTAAGCTATAACAAAGTTTTATAGCCACCTTGCAAGAAAACAGACATTAAAATGTGGTGGAATATTGAAACCGAAGATAGAATAATATCCAAGATTAAAAGACTGTCCAAAAGAGCGCCGTGAACCTAGCAGGGCACTTTTAGCAGTCGTCCTTCCAAACCCATCCAACAAATTTGTTGGTTGTTTGTTGGACATTGTTGGAACATTTTTTAAATTTATTGGACCTCATTTCAAAAGTTATAAACATTTTTCCAAATGTTTATAACTTATAACTGCTAGGTTGACGCTAACAGAGCAATGTTTGAAAACTGACCAAAAATGTATCAAAAAATGTTCCTTAGAACTTCTTGGACATTGTTGGAATAATTTTAAAATTTGTTGGACCTTATTTGAAAAGTTATAAAGCTTTTAAAATGCTCTGTTAGGTTCACGCTTGCAGAGTATGTTTGAAAACTGACCAAAAAAGTGTCCAAAAATGTTCCTTAGGACTTGTTGGACATTGTTGGAATAATTTTAAAATTTGTTGGACCTTATTTCAAAAGTTATAAAGCTCTTTAAAAGCACTGCTTAGTGCACGCCTACCGAGCCATGTTGTAAAACTGATCAAAAACGTATCAAAAAATGTTCCTTGGGACTTGTCCAAAAGGTTATTTTTTGTCTTGATCCTATTTTGTACCTAATCTCAGAAAAAAACCGTATTGTGCTCGACACAAAAAGAGTCCTAATATATATAACTTAAACTTTGTAACTATTAAAATTGATCGGTCAGAATTTTGCTTAAAAATTCACCTGCATAAAATAATGAAAAGATGGTGAACTTATTGAATTTATTGAACACTAAATACTACCCATTTGATTACAATATAAAAAATTGAAACAGTTTTTTTTCATCATGATAAGCTCCCATATTTTGTAAATCAATTGAATTTGGTAAAGCATGATCATGATTATACACCAATTTGTTTGGCCTATGTGACTGTCTATACATACAGGGTGTTTCACAGTTGGAATTGCCAATAGGAGAAAAATTTGAACATAAAAATTCATTGGAAAGATTGAAAGTTCGATTTCGTCAAAGTAGGTTGACGTTTAGAGATACAATTTTACTCTAAAAATTAAATATTCCTGTGAGTATGAAGGTTTGCTTTCAACGTGGCCATCACGTTCGCAAATTTTCAACTTCAAATTCATTCTCAATACCAAAATAATAATTTTTAGTATTTGTAACGATTTTCTATCTATTTCTAATTGTCAAAGAGTAAATTACGACTAGCTAATTTATACTGATGATGACTACTTTGTAGTCAAAATACGTATTTGTAATACAAAAACTGATCTAGGTAAAGGGGGCGAATTTGAAATGTTATTTCAAAAACGTAGAATTCCCATTAATTATCATTTGATAATCTAATATTTACAGAAAAGAATGATTGTTCGTTTTAAAATTAATCATGATAATCTTACCTTAGTGTGTCAACTCCATCAGTACACACACGGTCTATGTATGTCTGTGTTTAACGATGCACAAAATATTTCAAATTGAATTTCGATAATTCCATACACATAATAGCTATAAATTGTCTTTTTCACAGTACACAACCAACCCGTTCGTTTTGGGATTGTGATATTGTAAACACATTCTTAGTCTTTTCCTGGTGAAACTGAATTGTTACATATCTACTTATATAAAATGTACGTATATGTACCAGATATAGAACTGAACATCACACACAACCTCCATATATAAACAACAGTATAATATTTTTAAATCTGAATTGTTTCTCAATTTGACCAAAATTAAAACTAATATTCGTAGTAAGATTCGGTCAAAGTATTTTTATATACGGAATTACTGTATAGTATGTAAATTAATTTAATACAAAAACATGTCTATAATTATTACTGACTTTAGTCCGTCCTGTTAGCTGAGATTGGGATAAAAATTTGTGTAACTTTTTAACTATTTCAAATAGTTTGTAAACAATTAAAAACAGAGTACACACACATTGCATATTAACTATTTTAATATTGAAATAAGATATGTATGACGCTTTATATAAATAGTTCTCACATAATTTTTCTCCAATTTTACAACATTCATAATACTTATTATTCAAATATTTTTAAATACGATTTGTATTATAAATCAAACAAAATATTCATGAAATTAAAAAAGAATTTCCAAAATGATTTTTTAACTTGGGTTCTTTTGATGGCAATCATGGGCACTATTTTTATTCAGTAACTGACCATTCTTGCATATACTGATAATGTATTATTTAATATATAAACAATAAATACGTTACATTTCGGAAAATTTTACATTTATATGGTCCCTATATTTCGAAATCAAAGCCAAATTCGAAGAAATGTCAAGAGAGGAAGTATTCAGAAGTTCCTGCATAAACTATGAATGAAATATGAAAAAAATCCTTTGAGAGAGAATTCCCCTTTCCATTGTGTCTATCTATTTATGTATATTTTATCATAAGTAGTGTTCTTTACTGCAGATATTTTTGGACAATTTATATCGAATCAATTCGGTTTTTACAACAAATTTTTCTACTCAAGTTGTTCTTCATAAAATTGCTAACAATATTTATATGTACGAAATACTTTTGGACAAAAACTGAAGTGTTTCTTTGCAAATCGGCTAAAAACATTTCACTTTTTTAAATTTTATAGTTGTTTTTGTTGAAAAGTTGTTACAATATTTCTAATGAACAAATTTGTTCGAAGCATTTTTTTTAAAAACCGAATCAAGAAAGCACATACCATTCATAAAATTTTAAAGAATTACATCAACTTTTGTGGTCCATAGTACTTTAAATGTTCCAGATATTTTTGTTTTGAAAATCTTTCTAAAATATATTCACGCGCACAGAAACACTATGGCTAAGAAATCTGATCTGATTTAATATTCAAATATTCAAATGTACCGTATACATTTTTGGATCATCCTGTATGTATGTATAAACCAGTCCAAGTGATCGAGTGATCTAAGGCGTTATATCAGCGCAGTATGCTTACTTGGAAACTGGGAGGTTATGGGTTTGAATCCCGACATCAGCAGTTTATCAATTATTAGAAAAAAAGGGGCGGTTAATTGACTAAACTGTCGGCGTATGAACAAGAACGAAGTAACCGGCTATGCTTGAGAAGGTTTTCTGCAGTTTCCTTCACGAACTCCAGATGAATATCGGCATAGTTCCTATTATAGTTGGCTGCAGCCGCATATCCTACCAATTCCTTTTCTACACAGAAATTTCTTCCACTCTACTCACATCCTCACATCCTTAGGCATCACAATGGACCTTATGGTCGAAGTGTAGTCCGTCTTGGCAGCCTCTACAATCTATCTATCTATCTATGTATGCATAAACTTAAATACAATATATCCCAATAAATAAATAGCTAACTAGAACATGTTTGGATGATTTGTTAGATAATGGTGTGTGTGGAAGTGATGTATGTTGGTTGCTCTGTGTCTTGAAAGATACGGAGCTACATTTTGAATAAACAATAACTGATCGGGCCGGTTGTGTCTTGTGTCTCTTGCACAATAGTTGTGAATAAATTGTGGCTTTTTATATTCTGTTACAATATATCTTATTGCAATAGTACATACCTACTTGTAATAACCATATGTTTCCTATTGGAAATGTAATATATCAATATACAGGATGTTACAAAGCTGATTAATAATGTTGTGTCTTTTGAAATAATCAGTTTTTAGCGAATTTCCTGAAAGGAAATTACAGAGCTATTGGTCTCGTACCGACTTCAAAATTTTACAAAAATTTCTTCAAATGTCCATATATGTAAAATGTATATACATATATATATATATATATATATATATATATATATATATATATATATATATATATATATATAGACTGTGTTGGAATGCTTTTCCAATAGAGAATAAATGTTAAATATTATTTATTACTGGTAGGCCGTGTGGTTAATATGCGGAGTCAGTCAGTACACATGTAATGAGAGTCATCCTATAAGCGTATGGTAGTTTGTTTGTCATTTTAGAGTATGTACTGACTCATTGACTGTGTGTACTGACTCATTTAAGAGTGTGTATTCATTACATGTGTACTGACAGACTTCGCATAGTAAATAATATTTAACATTTATTCTCTATTGGAAAAGCATTCCAACACAGTCTATATATATATATATATATATATATATATATATATATATATATATATATATATATATATATATATATATATATATATATATATATATATATATATATATATATGTGTGTGTGTGTGTTTGTGTGTGTAATCACTCTAGCGGTGTCAATTTTATTCCGAATGGAATGAAATTTGGTATTTGAGACGCTTTTGGTATTCAAAAAGTCAAGTTCGTTAATGGGTAAAATCGAACAAGGGTAAAGGGGGGTTTAGAGAGAAAGGGAAACACAAAATTTGACATATATCCATTATTCGAAAAATCGAAAAATTTATAAGCAGTAAAGTTGTAGGTACTAAGCTTTAATGTAATTTTGTTTCTTATCATTTTTTCTATTACACTTATTTACAGAAATATTTACAATTGAAGATTAAAAATTAAGTTCCTCATTATCTCTGTACACATTAGCGTTTGAACAAAAATGATAAGGTGATGAAATGTTCCAAACATGATTTTCTACAACTTTATTCCTTACGCATTTTTCGATTGTTCTAATATTATGGTTTTTAACTTGGCAAGTTTCCAGATATTTTTATAACACGTTATATATAAACTTCCCAAGAAAATAATACAAAACATTCTCGACAATCTGTTTTATGGGTTGTAAGAGCGAATATCTTGTAACACACTGTACAACAAACTGTGTACAACATGGTTGCGATCAATATGCCACACCAGGTGTACACTATTTTAGAATGACATTTTTTGTTTGTGAAAATACTCGATGCTATAAAATTAAACTTCTAAGTCAGATGATGTTTTAGCAAAGCTGCAATGGTACTTTTTTTGCAGTATAAAAATCTATCGAAAACATAAATTTTCATTTTATATATTATGTATGACGTTTGTTTGTTTTTTCCAAACTAACGAATGGTATGCATTTATTATAAAAAAACAAAAATAGCAAAAATGTTGATATAAATGTTGCTGGACATAAAAACTTTATTGTGAAAATGTAGAAAATAATCCTGTTTGCCATATTATATATTTGATTGCTTTTCACCTAAATTTTCAAACTGACAAGAATGGTCTTTTTTACAATACTCTTTTTTAACTTTTTTTTTAAAACATTTGTCGTAGGAAAAACAAAAAATTCGAATATATACATAGTTCTTGAATATTCGATGTCCCCTATTGACTTTACGATGTGAAAAACTATTAGACAGGACTTTTTGGATTGGAAACAGTTAAGAATTTTGTACAGAGATAAAGGTTTTATCTCATATAGATTTAAAAACATTGTATCCGATAGTTAAGGAGCTTTTCCCTGCTTGATTTAAGGAAAATAAACCATTAAAGATACCATAAATCGGTTTCGAATCACCAAAAAATATACGTTTTAAAATAATAGGTTTGTTTTCTTTGCTTATAATAAAGAGTAGATTTGTTTTTTCGATAAAAACTGTAAGAAGATAACTCCAAAAAAACATATCATAGATTTTCAACAGGTTTTTCATCCCGAATTAACAAAAAAAATTTATGGTTTTTATAAAATTAATAATCTGATTCAATCGACGTAATAATATTTTTTTTCTTTTTAATTACTACAACTTTCATAATATGAACAGTTAGAGTGATTAGAAGTGGTGTCCAAATGGCCGTTAGTATATTCTCTATGAATTTGCTACCAATGAGCTCTAAGTAGGGTCGGGTCATATTTTAAATAATTCAAACTGAAACCTGGAAATTGCATTATACCTTTTTATTCTCTATTTAGAATGGAAATTTAAAAGTAATAAAATTGATGACCTCACTTTACTGAAGGATTATTGGTTGCCACTCGAAAAAATTGTAAAAAAAAAAAATCAAGATCAGAAGAGTGTACCATAATGTGGGTCATAATGCTTCTATGACGAAGTATTTGGGTGGAAAATAGAAAATTGTCAAAGTACGCGTTCCATAAATCGAACAGATAATTAATAGTTCATTATAAAAATAGTATTTCAAGTTGGTATCAGAAACAGTACCATCAGAGACACATTAGGCATCACTCCCTTGAGATCTACAATAGAAAAGAACAGTGGTTGAGCCAGTTTTCGACACTGTTTTTATGCAAAAAATTTTAATTTGGAATATGTTTTTTTGTTCAATAATTAATATGTGATTGTATGATTTGTTTCATAGCATCGATTTGTTGTAGATAGTTTAGTTTTTATAGCGTTGTTTTACATTTATAATGACTTTTAAATAGGTAAAAGGACATAATGAGTATGTACTAAATATTTTCTATAATTAAACTTGATCGAAATAAGTACGTACATTGGTAGTTTGCGTTAACTCTCTCTGCATGCAAACTATAACTGCAATTTATCACGAATTATATTTTGCATATTATTTATTGTATGTACCTACAGCACATTAAAAAACTTTATAAATTATAAGTTTAAACCATGAATCAACCGCTCTAATCTCTGTTCAGCTATCGGGGTGTATTAAGTAAAAATATAAATAATATTATTTTTTTTTACAAAAAAAAACAAAAATCGTAGTTTTATACAATATTTTTATAGTTATTTGTAAGAGCTTGGGGTGCTTTGTGTTGGAAATTTCTTTCAGAACATTACAACGTATCTCAAGCTTTTAGGATTAGCTAATTAATATCTTTTTATGTAGTTTTTAATTCGTTATCTACTGATAAAAGTTTATGTTTTAGTTTTCATTTAAATATATATATTATGTTTGAATGGATTTTAATTAAAAACATTTTGATGGATTTGAATATAACTTTTTTTGGAATATGTTTTTTTATTTCAGAGGTGCAACAGCTCTTAAAAAAGTTTAATAAACTTTTTATGCTAATTATATACATTTTTAGGACATGTTTTTACCTGACCCGTAGCTGAAACGCATTGAGCTACGCAAATATTCCCATCCAACTGTCTGTCCATCAAGGTTATTGGCTGGATGAGGGTCATGCATATAAATAGGAGAAGCAGGGGAATTAGTAGGAGAGACAGTCTCCAAGTCAATAATGAGAAGTAAATAGTCCTAAAGACAAATCTTCCGACTTCCGTAACGTACGGTTTCACCCATGCTCAATCATATGTGGGACTGTCACGAAATAGTTCACTGAAGGAGAGAAAACTAATATTAATTACTGACATAAACATATACTTGAAAGAGTATTTGAATGAATAAAAAAATAGAGGATAATATTTAGTTTTAGAAGCATATATATATGAATGGTTATTCATACATAGGCAATGCCATGTACATCAGCTTGCCTCTCTTATATAAATTTTGGCAATTAGACAAATTGAAAGCTTGAATATTTTACAAATGGTAGCTTTCAAAATTTACTGAAAACATACATAAAAACATATATATATATATATATATATATATATATATAAATATATATATATATATATATATATATATATATATATATATATATATATATATATATATATATATATATATATATATATATATATATATATATAATTAATATATTATGTATATTTTGTATTCATTATTTAAAGAAAAAGAAGTAGGTAGGTCTCTATGGAGTGTCTAAAAGAAAATCAGATTGAACGATGGTTGAAATAAATATTGGACATATTATTTCACAACAACACGCTTCAAAGATAAAAATGTTTTAGATGTGATAATGCATAAAGGATATGATGATATTCCCTTGGGATATTGTCTGTATATATGTTTATATGTGTGTGTATGTGTGTTGTGAAGTCTTTGAAGTTGTTCGCTAGTAGATTGTAGATGTATACGATGTTTATTCAGACATTTTTCACGTACACAAACATCGGCTATAACATCAAAAAGGTTTGAAAAATATTCCAAAAATGCAATTACCTGAAATTTATTTCAATTAATTTAATCATGTAATTATGTATCTTCTAAAATTCAAATACTCTTCGATTAACCATTTAAAAACATAATCAACGATTAAAAATCAAATTTTTAACATAGAACCTAATTTGAAAATGGAATTTTTTTATATTTAATTTTGTAACAACTATGTTATTAAATTCGACAGTGTGATAAATATTGTTTTTAAAATATTCTTTGAATAATACAGTTAGTTTATTTAATTGAATTTTGAAAAAAGGTTTTATCGAACGTCAGAATTAATAAGTTATTATTTTAATCAGCATAATTGAAACCCCGGTTTAAAATATATCGAAAGCTATACAAACATACCATTACTTCTATCGAGAGAAGATCCGAAAAGAAGGAGAAACAAAGAGAGCCATACTCTGGAAGGACCATAAAGGGCCCAGGCAGGTCAAGAATGTCTCGGGACCTTTAACCACAAAAACATACAAAACCTGCATTGTACTGAGAAAAATACAGTGGGTATTCTGGCGTGGTTCTTTATGGGTCACTAGACTCAGGCTTGGTAAATTAGGGCAACTGTAGGTTTTGTGGTGAAATTGGGGAATCTCCGGAACACCTCCTAGTAGACTGTGAAGACATCACACACTACCAAATAAGTGTAGGGATGCTATAATCCCTAGACCAATCCCTAGACCAATTCAGCTTCTGTACTTCCTGAAGGAAACAGGACTGGATAAGGTTCTCTAACTGGATAAGGTTGCCTAACGAGACCGATCCTCGTTAGGCAATCGATGGGGAAGCACAATAGATCTTATAGGTCGCAGTACACCAAACTCCCCCCAATATCATTTCTTCAATTTACTGAAACAAGTATTTAAATAATGAATTTTCATTTTAATTTGTGACAAAAAATGATAAACTTTATTGTGGAATTTGCAGAATTTTATGAACGTACTATATAATATATTGTAGAATTTTCTGAATGTACTCTATCTAGCACATGAACATCGTTAAATCTCATTTTAATATTTAACAACGCAGCATATTTTCTCAAGTTGTTTATGTTAAGAAAGTATCTCATATTACAAGGAATTACCACAATATCTCTTATTTATAAGTCATTCCATGAACAGAGAAAGTTATTTATATCGTACACAGATTTACTATTAAATACCCATATTATCACCTTTCAAAAACTTTAAATACCCAATATTTACTAAAATGAAATATTCAATCGACCATTTGCACATTAATAATGAAATACCCATCAAACCATACCAAATCGTGTGACTTATTAAATACCTCGGTCTCATTCTTCTAAAATCTTATTTTATGTATGATATAATACCTTTTTACTGTACAGTACAACCATGTAATGTGAGTGTGAGTGTCCGTCTCTAATAACTAATCTCTTTTAAAAGTTTCACTAAAACTAGAAAATTATTTCAGATTGTTCAATTTATCCCCTTATTACGAAACTATCTATTATGTATCAAATCACAAAGCAGAAAGTTGGAGTCAATTAGATATTTACTAGTGTGGTTGGTGTGTATGGTATATGGTCTAGAAGTATAACCTTGATTTTATACGGTTGCTACTTGGAAAAGTTTTTAGTATGATATATTGTAGAAAATTTATACAGGATGTTTTTTATCATCGAAAATAATAACTCAATATTTTAAGAATTTTATACGTAAAATTAAAGATTTCGTTTCATATGACTCGTAAATATGGTCTGAATTATAGAAAACACATTTCAAGGTAAGCTCTCGTCGAAAAGTAAGCGTCAACAGTAAATGCTAAAACGGCGCAAAGCGATAATGTATCTGGTCATTTGAGCATATAGTTGCTGTGGTGTATCTTCCGGGGGTGTTACAGGTAGCAATCATCGGCACCCCCTAACTGAGAAGACTCCAAATTCCCGGGTAAACTATTGCAGCAGCTTGTAGCCATGTGAGATAACGATTTATGCGAAAATTTTAGGAAGCTGGTCGAAGATATCAGTGATAAATTTCATAAACAAATGTGTCTCTGTGCTTGTTTCGAAAGTCAGGTAAAAAACTTCTGTGAAACAGCTCGCACATTTGTTGTTAAATAGAACAATCTGTTTTGTCAGTTAGTTTTCCGGATTTTTGCACTGCTTTAATAATTTCCGTCACTGTTGCTTCAGTTGAACGTTCATTTTTGAAGTTAAAAATAATTATAAATTACCTACGCAGTAGGTAATTGTCCACAGAACACGAAGATGCTAGTCCTTGAAGATAATATGATCTTGATGCAGTCATTAAAATTTTTGCTGAAGCAAAAGTCCGTCGTTTGACATTTTGAAGCATATTTTCGGCGATTGTCATTTTGTTTACTAAATTAAAAAAAATTCATATTAATTTCATCTCTGTTGTATTGTGAATGTTTGTAATAAATTTTCTCGAAAGAATATAAGGATATTGTTCCTGCCACTATTCATATTTATTGAGATTTGTTTTGAGTTATGTAAGGAGAGGCCCCGAAAAAAAGTTCCCACCTCACAAGGTGTAGCTACGTCACTATACAGCGGTCAGTGACTACGTCGTATCACATACATGACGTTTTTACGACATTTGAACGTTGACCCAGCGAGTTTCTTTATTTTGGTTGTTTGTCGACACTCTTTCTAAAAAAAACCAAAATATTTAATTACTGTAAGTGTATTTGTTCGACTTAAATGTATAATAAAATTTGTAGACCCCAAAATATAATAAAAAATAGAAACCTGAAGTTAAGCAAAAACTTCCAGACACGACAAAAATGTATAGTCAATTATAATATATGGACATCAATATGGCTGTTCGAATAGGTGTGATTTAAAACTTATTATATTAATGACAATTACGAACGAATGATGCTTTTATTGCCTTCAGCGATAAAAAATTTAGGTCACATCTCCAATAATTGGCAAATACTATATCTTCATAATAATATCATACCTTCGTTTATTTTAAATTTAAACCACATCTAAATTTTATATCTCCGAGAGCAATAAAGTTACTATTCGTTTACTAATTGAAGTTTTAATTTAAAATCACTCCTTTTCTAGCAGCCATATTGCCAGCCATATATTGTAAATGACTGTACACTTATCCACAAAAGTGGATGCCATTTTTTTAAAGTTTATAATTGATTTGTGCCTTATTTATTCGATTTTCGAAAAAGTTGTTACTATATTTCTATTGAACAACTGAAGCATTTTTTCGACTACAGAATCAATAAGGCACAAATTAATTTAAAAAATTTACAAAACTGACATCAACTTTTGTGGTCCATTGTAAAAAGGTATTTTCGGATGTACTATAGTACACATGGTACCATGATCAGCGAACTCACACAAAGCATATAAATATTTAGAGCGTTAAATCTTTAATGTTTGTAAGTACCATCAACCACCACCAGAGTAGTACATATGTAAGTAACGTCTAAGTACTTCTCTTCATTTATTTGTATTATACGTGTGTGTTTGTTATACATACACATACACATACACATACAGACACCCACACCCACTGAAATTCAAAATATATATGCAATGTAACATTCATTACCTAATTTCTCAGTCCATTTAACATGCAAAATTTACATGCCTAGTTTACATAACAAGAACTATATATACAGCGTGCGTCAAAACTCATGGAGTTTTTTTGAAATTGTGAAACTCGTGGGGTTTTTTGAAATTTCCTTGGACATTTTTGCACCTGACCTACCGTTAATATATAGATATTAATTAAATAAAGTAAATAATTAGAGAAACGCGTTAACGGAATAAGAAATGGTGCAGAATGAACGTAGCGGCAGCTGAATCACGTCAGGGGAACGAGCTCTCCCTACCACTACCGTAGAGCGAGTCAATCTTATGTGTTTCAAATCCGGTATAGTTTTTATAGCAGAGTTTTGAAAAATTTTGGGAAAAAATTTACCCTTTTTTTTTTCGAAAAATCTAACTAACTGAATTATTCAATTTTTGTTAGATTTCTTATGATTTCAATTCCGCTCAAGGGTAGTGATGGGGAGAGCTCGCTCTCAAGTATCTCTGCTGCCGCTGCGTTCATTTACCACCATTTCTGATTCCGTTAACGCGCATCTCTAATTGGTCAACTTTAATTAATTATTATCTAATTAACGGTGGGTCAAGTGCAAAAATATCCCAGGAATTTTCATCTTAAAATTTCATTCCCTATCCACCCTTTTGAAAAAGTCCACGACTTTTGACTCATCCTGTATATATACACACACACACTTGTATAATAATAAGGCCATATGGTTAGTTAATGCTTTTAATATATTATCATAATTTCCACTTTGTGAAGTGAAATAAGGTAATTATTATGTACGACTGCTGTTTTAAGGTGGTTGGTGTAATCATATAGTAGATTCACAAAATTGTATAGTTTAAAATACAAGCAATTTAATAAGGGGATGTAACTTTTGGAAACGATAGTATATATTTGTGACTTTGATTACTTGACAATACTGCTGGAGTGGCAACCCTCAACAGTGGGGGGTTATCACCTCCTTCTTTCTATAATAATTACAAGAGAAGCATATCAATACAGATATATATTATATAAATATTTACCAAGTGTCCGAGCGGTCTAAGGCGTTATGTCTGCACAGGATGTCTACTTGGAAACTGAGAGGTTATGGGTTCGAATCCCGACATGTGCAACTTGTAAATTTTTAAGAAAAAAAAGAAAAAGGGCGGCTTATTAAAAACATGTATAAAATTAACGACTTTTATTTTTCATCTTGTACACTGATAGAAGGAATTTCTTGAACCAAGTAAATATGTTTTCTTCAAAATAACAAACTCTGAGAAAGAAATCCTTGTTTTCTTTCAAGAATTTGTTTACTTGAATAAGTATCTTCAAAAAAAAAAAGGGGCGGTTAATTGACTAAACTGTTGTCTTATAGACAAGAATGAAGTTCCCGGCTATGCTTGAGATGGTTTTCTGCAGTTTCCTTCACGAACTCCAGATGAATATCGACATAGATCCTATCAAAGTCGGCTGCAGTCGCATATCCTACCAATTCCTAGTCTATACACAAAAAATTTCTTCCACTCCACTCACATCCTCACATCCTAAGGCATCACAATGGACCTTATGGTCGAAGTATAGCCTGTCCAAGGCAGCCTCTACAATCTATTTATCTAAGACTACCGTATGCGATAAACTCTAGATTTGACTATATTACATTCTACGTCCAAGCGTAAGTAAAATTCAAGTAATATTTTAAATTGGGTCTATAAAATAGACCAAAACAGTGCAATAGTTCCTTAAAAGGGTTTGTTATAAATTAATTTTATAACTAAAATGCGAAAAAATAGTTCAGTTATGTCTACTCCAATAGAGTGTGAAAAATGAAAAACTGTTTTAAATTTGTGGTTGTTATACATTAAGAGAGAGGTACAAAACATGATAGGGTGGGTATGAAAACTTATACAGGATGTTCAAAAATGATGTGGCATATTTTAATAACAATTTTTTTTTCGAGAAGACAGTTATTTATTATTTCTTATGCATTCTACATGTATAGGCAAGTATCGTTTATGTAACGTTTCTACCGGTACAGTCTCGGACAAAAATTATGGCTTATTATGCTATACGTTCCTTTACTCTTAGTATACACGCTCACGAGCATACACGCTCCACAACTTTTTGACAATATTGTATGACGCCAACTACCATCAAACAAATTTCAAATTTCGATGAAAGTTATTTTATTTTTGTACCCAAATATTAATTACGAATTACCACTGATTGAAGCTCTCAATTATAAATTAAGAAAATGATAAAATTATACTTTCTATAGTAATCTACTCAAACTTGTAGCGGTATCGCATTTTCATTAAATTATTATTATAATTTTATTTATCATTTTTATCTGTTGCTTAACAACTATAACTTCTCTTTTTTATCACGGTTGCTTTGAATGTTAACAACTTTGATAATTTACATATAAATAATAATATGTCATAATTCAATCTAATAAAGATCAATTATATCTTTAATACTTATTTATTATTTATTTAAATAATAATTATTTATCTTATCAATCTATTATTTCAACAAAATTTTACCTTGGGTACTTCTAAATTTGCGCTCCTCGGTCAAGGAGGATATTAACCTTTCTTCTGCAGAAATTTTATATGGAATTCCTCTTCGATTACCATATGATTTCTTTTCAGAAAACGTTGATACATATCATTCTGTTCAACAATCTACTCGAGAGTTGAAAAATAGAATGATAAACGCAAAATTTTTCTTTACCAGACAGTTCACCAACAAAAATATATTTTTACCCAAAAATTTAGATTCATCAAAAAAAGTTTTTATACGCGAGGATCATGTCAAACCTCCACTATCTTGTAATTATAGAGGTCCTTTCTCTGTTATCAAGAGATTTCCTAAATTTTTTGTTATTGATATCAATAACAAACCTACCTCTATTTCGATTGACAGGCTAAAACCTGCATACTTTTTTCAATGTTAATTATATCTTTAAAAAAAAAACAATCCGATACCGCTACAAACTCAAAGAAAGTCTTTCTGTCTATAAATCATGAACAAAGGAATGAATGTCAGCAATATACGACTCCTTTTTTCGATCATCCTGTATGTTTACATTACATTGGTCCATACATACATACACAAACAACCATTAGTGAACTCGTATGTGCTTATGTATATGTATGTATGTATATATGTATATATATATAGGGGAGTGTTGCCTAATGCGTACTGGTCGCCTAAATCGTATTGGCACATTTTTTTGGTAACCAAATGTTTGCGACTTCAAGTGATAAATATATAAATCGTTTATGCCATCGGTAATATAAGACACAAATTGTGTTATCCCGATTAAATTCGCATCAATCTGTAGAATACGGAATATTTCACGTAAATTTGATTTTAACACAATATAACACGATTTTTTGAAAACAATATAAAAAAAAATTACACTTTCAAAATAAAATTTTCTGCCGAATAAGTACAAGTACAATTTTGGAAATACGACAGTACGTTTTAGAACAGAGATTCTCAACCAATGTGCCTCGGCACTTTTGTGTGCCGTCAAATTCTTAAAGTTAATAAATATAGTTAAGTATTAACCAACACAAAAACGAAAAAAAGATCGAGACTGTTAAATGTAGAAGACAATATGAGAGTAGCATTGTCATTTTTATGACCAAATATAAATGAAACTATCAAAAAACATCAAGCTCAAATTTGTCAATAAAAGTATTCTTATTATTAACTTGTAATGAATCTCTTAATACACGTACTGTTGTTTTTGTAGAACATATTATTTTACTTTACACTCAAAATTATGATCATAAACTATTTTACACAGTGTATTATAGGTAAGTAAACAACTTTTAAACTTATCTTTTTCTTTGAGTGCCGTCAAATTTTAAAATCGTTAAAAGTGTGCCGCAACAAAAAAAAAAAGGTTGAGAGTCACTGTTTTAGAATATAGGTGTCCTGAATAGTACTTTTATAATGTTATCAATTTTATTTTATGCGTAGAATATTTATTTAGATGGTTTCTGCAAAGATCAAAGAGTAATGAATGGATAACGACAATTTTAGTAAAAATGTGTATGGTTTATTAGATATATATCAAAAATCCTTTAGATTTAGTACGATTTTGGCCACTCTCCCCTATGTATGAATATGAGTAACACAATGTGGTGTGGTGTTCATATATGCGGAAATGAAAAATTAAATTTGTGTATAAAAGTGTTGTCATAACATCTAACACCTGTGTACTGTATTCTCTGTGTGTGTGTGAGGTTGGGTGTGTGTGTGTGTGTGTGTCTGTGTGTTATGAAAATAAATGAACTTTAAAAATAAATCATTAATGATGTAAAAAAAACGATGTTTGCAACCCATCTACCTACCTACCACGCAAACTGAAAATACCTATGTAGGTTAGATCCGTGAACAACAACAACATGAACAACAAAAAGAAAAAGTTTTCCCTTAAATTATAGTATTTATTGTACGGAGTATACAATACATTATTTAAGGAGACTATACAAAACGTTGCCAAATTAATAAAACAAAATACATTTCAAGGCAGTTCATTTTTTTTAATGAATGGTTTTTATTGATCCAACGTCCTTAAACAGGTTAAAATTGCATAGACTTGACAATTATGATTGGTTTAACAGAAATAGTTGACAATTTTGAATTCTTCAAAAGAATATGGGCAATCCCTATACATTTAAATCGAGTTATCGCTTTGAGCCGTTTTTTCATTTCGTTTTCAATGATGCCAAAGCAATCGCTTTTGTTTAGCACTGGGATTTTAGGCTCATTGGATTTCTTTCGACACGAGTTTTCTGTAATTCGAGAATATTTACGAGTAATAGGCTACGAAATCTTTTTGTCTCTGCTCTTGCCGCGGTACATTTTCCCAGTGATCATGGTGTTTAGCATTTGACCACTCGTTGATCACCTGTTTACATGCAGTCCTTGGAATTCCTAAAATAGGCTCTGGGTCTATGATGGGCATTCCGACTCAAGGCATCTGCTTTTTCGTTTCCTTCGAAACCTCGGTGACACGGCACCCAGATCAATTTAACATTGTTCTGTTTTGCCAGGTCCAGCAATTTCTCCAGACAATCCTTGACTACCCTTGAGATGACCTCAGTTCCAGACAAGGTTTTTAGAGCCGCTTGACTGTCCAAGAGAATACATATGTTCTGGTTTATGTAGCCTCTGCGTAGATTGTCACGGACGCAAGTCAGTATGGCGTAGACTTCTGCTTGAAAGACCGTGGCATATTTCTCCAAGTTGAAGCTTATGTTTGCTTTAGATCTCTCACCGTTGATTCCCGTCCCCGTTTATTTAATTTGACATTTAAGTACGCAGCCTGGAAATTGATAACATTCTTTGCCATCAAATGTCTGATATGAAAAATCATACACATCTAGGATGCGAATCGACAACCTCTGGCATTAAAGTAAAGCATACTATCATTGGATAAACAGACGTTAGTTTACAAAGAAAAGAAAAACAATTAAAAACTGTTTTTCTTACGAACCACTGAATACGTGAGACTATATCATCCTTAACCGTTTTCTTTAAAAAAAAAATCATATTTCATTATTTCATAGGTGAAAAGAAAAAAAAAACACATGAAAGTTTCTAAAATGTGTCAATTTTTTCTATCATCTACTTCGATGATAATATAATTTTTCACATAAATATTCCGAAATATTTTCCTTTTTTTCGAAATGAATGATGAAATTATTATCATGATAATATTTTATATTAAAAAAAAAAAAACTGTTGGCGTTGCCGTCACTAAATTTATGCAAACGCAGCTGTGCGAGTTAAATTATGGTTTATATTGAAAGTAGAATCTTCGATGTGTTTTTGTGTATTTGTAAATTCGAATATCACACCTCTTTTTATATGTAAATTCATGTACTTCGTTTACGAATAAAAATACTAACAAAATTTTTGTGGTAAATCTTTTTTTCATAACTAAAATGTTTCGACCACAAATGAACTTGTAAAATTAGGGAAAAATGAAACGTTACTTTGATAGTCTTTAGTACAATAAGCGTCAAAAATTGATGTTAGTTTTTAAAATTTATTTAATTGATCTGTTGATGCTCATTGATTCGGTTTTTGAAAAAATAATAGTTGCTCATTATAAATATAGTTACAACTATTATTTGAAAATTGTTTCCGAAAACCAAATGAATAAGGAAGAAAAAAAAAATTTCAATCAACTTTTGACGCGAATTGTACCTCCAGTTTCGAAACAACTTTTATCGGGTGTGATTTTCTGTAAACTTATCAATAAGTAAATTTTGAAGTGTACTGCAATATCCTTATAGACTGGATATATTACATATTTTTCGAAACAAAGCATTCACTACATACAAATATCCTTCTAGGTTTTATTAAAAGTTTTCCAATGTGATATTTACATGATAATATTTATTGGCTTAAGAGGTAAATTTTATCGTTTACAGATAATATTGCATTTCCGATTAAAACTGAATATTGTTCGGTCTTAGAGTGTAAATCATCTACAGGGTTGATATAATGTTTGGAAACCTATAAACACGAATGACTAGTCTCAACCTTTTTTTGTCGCGGCACACTTTTAACGATTTGATGGCACACAAAGAAAAAGATAAGTTTAAAAGTTGTTTACTTACCATTAATACACTGTGTAAAATAGTTTATGATAATAATCTTGAATGTAAAATAAAATAATATGTACTACAAAAACAACAGTACGTTTATGAAAGGATTAATTACAAGTTAATAATTTCATTTATATTTGGTCGTAAAAATGACAATGCTACTCACATATTATCGTCTTCTACATTTAACAGTCTGGATTATTTTTTCGTTTTTATGTTGGTTAATTCTTTACTTGATACATTTCTGAAATTTGGCGATAAAAGTGTCGCGGCACAGTGGTTGAGAATCACTAGACTAGAGTGACAAACTCTAAAAATTTGTAAATTTTCTCAACACAATAATCATGTTTGTGGTGTTGCTAAGTATATACAATTTTTGCTAAGTATATACAAGTCTTAGATAATAAGTTATATGGTTAAAATTTAACAAAAAAGTCTCTAAAACAAAGTTTCAATCATAAAATTAAATATTCTTATTACGTTTTGGATGTGGTAAACTAGGTTAAGGGATTTATGCGTATCGATGAGAAGATTATTGCTCCACTAGGGCCTTTGTAGAAACATAGTTGTGCATTGCAGATTTTGAGATGTTTCACAGTGGGAATATGGTCGGTTTTATGAAAGTCCTTATTTGGAAACTCAGGAAAAACGATCGGTTTTAATTCGATCGAAGCGTAATTTATTCTGACAAAATTCAAAGTTTTATTTGAAGTACTTTCAACAGATTCAAATGTTCAAATGTGGATATAAAACGATGTACGTTTAATGCTGGTTCAAATGATTTAAGTTTGACTTCATTGATGTTTTCACAAACGAAAAAGCATGCGCATTTATCGCCAACTTTCATAAATCTACAAACTAGCTAAAACATAAAGAATGGTCACCCCAAAATAAACACCGAGCACTCAGTTCAATTATAATAAAATTAGGTGTTATATATGTTTATACCCGGTATTATTATATATTACGTTTAATTCCGACTTTGTAACTATTTAAAATATTAATGTAGAAAAAAAATTGGTATAGGTGTTCATAAAATGACCAAATTAGACCATTTCCGCAAATGTGCCTGTCCGTCCGTCAAAAACGAAAAGTGATAGCGAACAGAAATTTCTATATGTGAACAGATATTTCTATATGAACAGATATTTCTAATTTATGTGTATTCTAGAGCAAAAAAGTAAGGTCAAGTTTGTGAATTGGCAAAATAGGACCATGTTTGGGCATGATGGGCAAAACTGTCTATCTTTGAAACCGTAAGAGATAGAACAAAAATGTAAATACAAAAAATGTTCCTTTTTTAAAAATAAACAATTTTGTTTGTATTTTTTTCATAAATTCAGGATATATCAGGTATTTAAGCAATTTACTCAGTTAGTTGTGATTTTCACTTGCTTTGTAAGACATTTTAGTCTGAAATGTGTCGATTTAAAAATGGATTGACCTGAGTTACGCAAAACATAATGTCCATCCCATAGTATATACATGAGATTAATTGTTATAACAAATAAATTCATTTTATTATATAAGTTACGCTACGCTTACCTTATTCTACCTTCTACCTTCATATATAATAATAATATAAGGTTAGAAAACGTAATACACTTAGTTTTAAGCACATAATTTTACCTATTTCTAACATAAATTATCTTTTACTGTAAATTTATTATTATTATTGTATTAGTTTAGTTGGTTTTGAAGCTTTAGTTTTAGAATCGTCTACGTATCTAAATGTACTGTATAAGTATACTTAATCTTTCCAATCTAACATTTACTGAGAAACTAAACTCTGAATAACGATGTTATAATAAATTGTAGAAAAAAAAAGTGCGTGTACAATTATGTTCGCACGTAAGAAGTTGAAATTCTTTTTAAATAATTTATTAAAATAGTATTAAATAAGGTCATCGCTTCTTTTAAGACACAAAAGTTTAATAAAATTAATAAAATGATATAGTAGTGAAAAAATGATTCTACATTGATTCTACATTTTATCATGGAAGAAAAGAACCAACACCACTTCTTCCGTAGAATTTGAAAGTCTGACATTAAATCCATTATTTACATTAGAATCGGAGTTAGCGAAATTTATCAAGACTAGATCAGGCTTATCAATCTATACATTTAATATACAAAGTTTAAGAGCCCATAAAAATGATATCATTGACAATGTAGTTCGCAATTGGAATATTCTTGTTTGATCAGAAACATGGAGTAATAATGAAGAAGACATTTCTGTGCCTAATTTCAACTTTATAGTCAAATTTAAATGTTCTAATGTAAGAGCCGGCGGCGTAGCTATTTACTAAAATATTCGATCTTCCATATTTCGTTCTATAATGTATATAATATTGTCTTGTATTTCAATGTGCAAACGTTATCTAGAGCACGGTAGTGCGCAAGGCCGAGTTGAAGGGACACATTTGGACTTCTCACTACAGTGCTTTTACTACAGGATAGTAGGTACCCACAAAATTAAGGACCACTGAAGAATGAGATCACTTATGTGACAGAATAACTTGCGGTATGTTTCTAATGTACACTCCCGTTCAAAAAAAAAATGAACAAACCTAAAATGTTAATTTTCTTACATTTCACAAAACTCCTCACTTTTGTAACTCTCTGTATAATGTATAATTATATTTATTTATAAACAAAGATAAGTAGTATATTTTTTAAGTGTGTAAAAAAGAAATGGAAGTATAAACTGAATTTATATTTTTTATTTGTATATACGGTGTCAGTGACAAAGTGAGAATTTAAAAAATATATGCAATTTTAATATATGTAAAGTATTATATCTTACTCTTACGTATAAAAATTAATTAAAATGTTGTATTTGTAACAAACCATTGAGTACAAGAATAATAAAAATTGTGAGAGACTGATTCGGTTATGGTCTGGTCATTTTCTTTGAACGGGAGTGTACGTGTATATCCATTTAGCCTTTCTACTGTATGAAATATACTTTTTACTAATTGTCTTCCAAGCAGTGCTACATAAGTCGTGTGTTATTTCAGCGATTGGTTACTTGCTGAAAAATCAATCTCAATGGTTTCTCATAACGCACCAAACAAAGTATAATTTCAAAAATGTGTTATATTAAAAAAAATTAAATTGTCAGTTCATTTAGATAACCTTTTAGATTGGAAATAATTGACTGTTTGTAAACGTAAATGTAATAAAATAGTAAATTTTAAAGGTGTACATGCATATAAAACATTTATTAAGTTTAATCGCATACACACATCCCCATATATATATATATACATATATATATATATATATATATATATATATATATATATATATATATATATATATATATATATATAAATCTACACCATCAGCTTCGGTATACACACATATAGTTAGAAATTTTATCTTACCTATTAAGATCTCTACTCTTAATTAAGAGCAAAGAGAGTTTTGTGTTCTCTCAGCAAAAAGGAAATATAAAATAACTGGTGTCATAAAAAATATTAATTGTATATTTAATGTTCCACATATTACAACACAGAGCCAAGTATACGGCACACACCAGTGGTGATATTAACAATTATACCATTAAGCAAAGCTCTTTACACAATAATAGTGCTTTTACAGAACAGAAAAGAAAGAAAAGTCTCTGTGTAAAAGATAATACTGGTGAATGATAAATAAAAAAAAAACTGCATGGTAGTATAACTTAATTAAGGATAATTATTTTGATTTCTTTATTAAATGATATTAAATTTGATTTTATTTATATAACAATTTTTTAATTTTAACTTAATGAATATACATTCTACAATAAATTTGACCGTTAATTTTTAGTTTATTTTATATATCCGAATAAACCGGATGGCTTTGATTTTAACCAAGAAAATTGAATTGGTTTGATAGATGTCCCAAAAATCAGAAGAAAAGTTCATATGAACTTGTTTGTTTTCAAACTTCGTTATCGAGATACACGTTTTCGGAATACGCCGATGGAAATGCTGTATTCGAGTATTTATTAATACTCACCAGCAATTTGGATTACGTAAAGGAAGAGTTCTAAATTACTTTAATTGATATCCTCTGGCAAGTGTAAGAAATTTTTCATTTTTTACTTTTTTTTCTCGAAAAGTAAGCAAGATAGACCGTAAATGCTTGAGAGAAAAAAAAATTATATTTTTAATTATTGAATCTAAAAATAATATGAAACTTTAAGAAACGCAGAAACGCAGTTAGAATGTTCCAGCGCATCCCCAGGAATAATTAATTTGAATCTAATTACATCAAATTAAGCCACTTACTTAAAACTTGCTTGTAATTGACTTTAACACCTTGTATCTCGAAAACGATGCTCGAAAACATCAAATGAACTTTTCTTCCTACTTTTGGAAGATCTATTGCCTATTCAATGTTCAAGATTAAAATATGAACATCCTGTATTTGAAAATAGTTAAATAACTAACAAATAAGTTAATTGCTTAAATACTCGATATATACCGAGTTCATTTCCAATTCCTGAACTGTTTATTTTACTATTTACACACACGCATAATTTTGATCCATCATTATCAAAGTTTTGGAACCATTATTCCATGTTTTGAAAAACACAAATCAATATTGTATAGACAAATAGGTTAAAAAATAAATGAAAATAACAACTGAGTTAATTTTTTAAATACCCAGTATATCCTGAATTTATGAAAAAAAAGTTTCCAAAAAAAGTTGTCTATTGAAAAAAAAGTAACATTTTTTGTCTTTAAATTTTTGTTCCATCTCTTTCGGTTTAAAAAATTGACAAGTTTGCCCATTTATCCCAAATCTACTTCTATTTTGCCCATTCACGAACTTGACCTTACTTTTGTGCTCAAAAATACACATACAAAATTTCAGCTCGTTATCTCTTTTCGTTTTTGAGTTATCGTGTTAACAGATAGACAACCGTTCCAAAGTCAGAACTAATTTTTATATATTATATACCGGGTAACCCTACAAAAAAAAAAAAAAAAACAAGTAAAACAAAACAAAATCATAATAGTAATTAATGCTGTAACAAAAAACCCATGTAAATTGCTAAACGTTCAGTTTAACAAATTCATTCAAATTAATTTTCCGAGAGACATGGTTTGGTTTTTTACCTGAAAAAAAAAACAAAACAGAAACATTTCAAATAATAACAAATACCTACTGTTGTGAAAGTTAAACTTTTTAAATTGACCTAATAAAATTAATAAATGTTTCCAACCAATTCAGAAATGCGGAAAAAAAAACTTTTTCCGTCTTTTTTTTTGTTTGTTTATAACAAATGAAAAAATGTAAATGTCATCAGAAAACAACCATTCCCTCTGATTTTTCCCACCCCAAAACAAACAAACAAATAGGAAAAAAACTCAACACTGACTAATGTATAAAATTAATTAACAAAAATCTGGTGTGAATCGTTACATAACGTCTATATACATGTTCTGTCACGAAACCTCTGTGCTTAGGTGTCCGTTCATACCAGATTTCTCTCTCTGTAATCTATTAGGATAATTGGAGAAGGATACAACCACAAGAATCTGATGGGAACAACCAAACAAGCTGTGTATACAGTTTCTGTAGATTGGGAGCAGCCATGCTTAAAATTGGTATATGGACTTTACTTTTAAAGGCTGATATGACTGCCCATATTAAATTTTTTACCGAATACATTTACAACAAATTTGAAGGATGTACGAGCATTGGATATAGTCCATTTATAAAATTCTTCAGAATCTTATATAGTACACTTAAAAAAGTCCACAATAAAGTTTATTATTTTTTGTCGTAAGTTAAAATTAAAATTTAATTTAACCCCGTCATACCGGACTTAAAAATAAGATATTTAAGAAAAAAACCAGAGATTTCGGGTAATTAAGCTACAGCTGACTAAAATTTACCCGAATTCTCAGTTGTTTTCTTAAATATCTTTTTTAGGCCCGTCATGCCGGAATTTTATTCCAAGTGAAAATTATCAAAATATGTTGACGCTCACGAGTTTCTCCATAAGAGCAATGCTTTAAAACTCGAACTTTAACAATAATTAATTCGAGAACCCCGCAACCGCTCCCCTGAAATTTTTATAATTTAATTATATGGACTTCAACAACATGTAAAAAAAAATCAAGCCTTGATCTTTTTGAAGCTCCAGTGCTCGTACATCCTTAACCATTTAGAATTTTGATTGTATAAATAATTACATATATCTAATAAACAAGTTTGATATCTATGGTCAAGAAATGTTTTGATAATGAAAATTTATAGAAGCTGCTTTGAAGAAGCTTTGAGAAAAATAAATACTGAAAATCTTATTACCACAAAATCTTACTGCTAGGTAAAGTGTTTTTACCCAAAATCAAGCAACCTATACGAAAGTGATACGAAACTTAAAATTTTAATTTTCTTACATTTTTCTTTGTCGATAAATCGTGTTCATTTGGGACATCCGTACATAAATTTAACCGATCATTGGTTACAACTGTTTTGTTTTTCGTTTTGTAGGGTCCCAAAACATTGTATCGGGGAAAATCAATATCGATTTTGAGATCCAAATATATACCAATTATTAACGATCTATTAACATTGCGGAACTTACACCCTATTTAAATAAAGCGGTTTCCATATATTATCAATAAAAAAAAACAAGTATTACACAAGTATTTAAAACAATGTGAAATAGTGTTACAAATATTACGAGCAGCATCTCAGCTACAAAACTCACAACTGTTCATTCAGTTTTAAAGTTTTTTAATAATATATTATGTTAATGCATGTATACAATAATTCCTATTTAAAATGATTTAAAAAAAAATCGATATAAACGTAAATAAATGACATGCTACATTATTTGATCTATAGAGATAAGGACCACAGAAGTTCTGGTCATTTTTCAAAATTTAAAAAAAATGCTTTGGATAAAATTTTAGTCGAATAATTTTTTCGAAAACCGAATGAATAAATCACAACCCAATTATAAAATTTTTTAAAATGACCAGAACTTTTGTGGCCCATAGTGCCTGTTTTGCAATCATTTTGCTATCATTGCAAGATTAAAACCCATCTATATATAACAAAAACATGTGTAACAGTGATGTTAAAACAACCATTTTACATCGTTTGACTCATTTAAAACTCGCTACAATAAAAGCATAGCAACATCTTACTAACAAAATGGACACTAAGTCCGTTTTATTTAATTACTTTAATTACTTGATATTCAAACATGCAAATTAATGCCTTGTGTTTAACGATCAACAATTTATGCACACTATATGTATACAGAGGTAATAAAAAGTAATCTTTTTGGGATGATTCCCATTCAACGTAATTACTTACACTCCGATTTATTCAATCACAAAACTTTAATTTACTACAAAAAAATAAATAAAAGGAATGGATGATGAAAATGAGAGCCTACGCAAACTCTTTTTCGGGGAATCATTTTTTGAGGGAAAAGTTTTCTGGTTTTTTTTTTTTTAAATAGATTTTTATATAGAGAATTGAAATCGAATGAATAGAAAACTAAGAACAAAAATAATGAATGAGAAAATTGTATACAAACATTGATGTTAATCAGTGTGTGTTTTTCTCTCCTCCCCTCTTCCAAGAAGGATTTCATCTTTTTGTATGTTTTTTTTTCGTATTTTTGTTTGTTACAAAACAAAATTAGGAATCTATGTGTACGAATTATATATTATGTCTATATAGTTATCAGTATATGCTTTTAGAGAATTTTCTGAAAGAAAATAGAGCTCTTGGTCTCAAAATTTCGCAAAAGTTTCTTCAAATGTCCATCGATCCAACCAAGAAGATGTCAAAATCACCGTCTCGAAAATTTATATATATATATATATATATATATATATATATACTTATATATATATATATATGTATGTATGTATATATGTGCCTGTAATCACTCTTGCGACCAAAGTTTTAATCCGATTGGAATAAAATTGGGTATGTGAGGTGCTTTTGGTATTTAAACGCTTGTGTTCGTTAATGAGCAAAATCGGACAAGGGAAAAGGAGGGTTTCAAGATAGAGTGAAACATAAAATTTGGTATTATCTGTCTTAATATTAGAAAAATCGAAAAATATCTAAGAAATAAAGTTATAGATATTAAATTTTACTATAATTTTGATCCTTATCATTATTTCTGTTACCCTAATACTTGCAGAAATATTTACGAATTAAAATTGAAAGTTAGTTAATACATTTATTCATTTTTCGATTTTTTTTTATATTAGGAGAGAAATTTTATATTTTGTATTTTTTTCTTTATGTCCCACTTCCCCCTTGACCTATGCCTTTTAATAAAAAAATTGACCTTGCAAAAATCAATATCAAATACGACATTTCATTTTGACTACAATGGCAGATCAAAAGATTTTAGTATTTTAAAAATGAAAAATATTTTTTGAAATCCAAATGGTAAAAATTAGAGACTTGGATAAAATTGGATAAAAAAAACTTTGCAAAAACGAATAGTCGATAAACAAGTATACGGTTAACTTATTGGATCTCAAACAAAACGGATATAATTTGAGAGTATCTCTCCTATATATAAATATCATTTCCTCTTTCAATGTTTAACGATAAACTTCTCGATGTCATGTTCAATTAAACCATCATTTTGTTTTCATTTCAGAGAGAGGCTTTTTCATAAATTGATTTTATTGGTATTTTTCCTTAATAATAATTTTTCATTAATATGAAAAACATCAATATCTCATTTTTCTTCATCGTTCGAAGTTAATCAGTCATTTTTTATTTCTATGAATTAGCAAGAACTGTTCTATCAAGAAATTATATTTTGATAGACTAAATGTCTAAAAGATTGTACGACCAATTAACAATGTAAACATATTTAAATGTTGCTTTTTGGTTTTACAGAGGATTTCTGAAAAAGTTAGGGCAACTGTCTATCAACTGTGCTTAATAAGTGGCAAATAGTTTTATCGTCTGGAAGCCATAATTGAAAGAAATAATATCATCTAGATAATCGAGAATATTGACGGAAGTGAACAATTGGTGAATTTGTACAGGTGGAAGCGTCCATAAATGTGAGAAATTAATTAGATTTATTGTTTACTCTTAAAAAAGTTTAAAAGTTAGTTTATAGAACAATGGAACGCTCTCTGTGGAGATTAAATCACCATAGCCTTCTTAAAGAAATTTGTAGTGAAGGTCTCCTCGTTTTTACAATTCAATATTTAATAATTTTTTTCCCTTATTATACTTATAAAGGCTTGTATTTTGATTTTTCTGACAAGCCTACTAATAAAAGCTGGTATCTTAAAAAAAAATAAGTGTTGATATTAGTTGCCATAAATTTCCTAAATATTCAGAAAAAGTAAAATTCAAAAAAGAGGGTATCTATAATATTTTAACTAATGATAAATATTAAACCAAAAATATAAATATTAAATAACAAAGAATTTCTAGTTTTGTCAGCTCGATGCTGCGATCTTTACAAAAAAAACCCAATACTAGAGATCAAACGTGATTACAATTGTATTTAATCTATACTTATCTATATAATAAAGCTGGAGAGTTTTTTTGTTTGTTTGTTTGAATGCGCCAATCTCTGGAACTGTCAGTACGATTTGAAAAATTATTTTTACTTTAGATAGAAAGGCTATAGGCTATCTAGCATTGCGTTAAAATTCTTAGTAAGCCTTATTTAAGGCTTACTAATTAGCCTTAAATAAGGCTTGCTATTAAGCCTTAAACAAGGCTTGATATTTGTAAAGTAACTCGGAAGGAAAAATATATTCAATAAAGATAGATATACATAGGTCGCTGGTTCAAATCCGGCTGGAGGAAGAATTTTTTATAAATTCATTTATTTTTAATTTTTTTAAATTAACTTTATTGAATATATTTTATTTTTTATAAAGAACGGGGGATAGAATGCGGACGAAGTCGCGGGAAACAGCTAGTTTAATATACACGTGAAACATCACTGCCATCGGCATTTAATTTAATTGAATATTCACGTGAAACAACACATTTAGAATGATACCTGAATACTTAAATAACACCAAAATTTTGTTGATTTAAAAAAAAAAAAAACTTCGTATTAAATTAAATTAAAAATCTATTTTGTATAATTCATATGTTTATATTAAATTCACTAAAAACAACAGCCATAAATATAATCACGATTTTAGGTTGGTTGGTTAAAATTCACACATTATGCAAAAAAATAATATTTAATAATAAACAAAATTGCAGAAACAAAGATAAATATTATTTACATTACACTAAACTAGAGTTGAAAAAAAATAATATCATGAAAAATATGATATTATTACCAAAAAAAAAAACAACAATATTGCGAATTTATAACCCAGTTTTCATAAAATTCAAATTATTTTCGATTACTGTTCTACATGCATACACAAGATATGGAAATATGTAAAGAATAAACAAATGTTCATTAGTTTTATAGAGCCTATTCATGCCTATTTCAATTTTGTTTATAGCTCGTGAACTAACCCGTATGGATATTTGTTTTAAGTAAAAACACTTTTTATAGATATATAAAAGCTTCTTTTTAAAAACATATTTTTACATATATTAATTTAAAAGTTAAAGTAGTTAACTTATACTTGGCCCAAAAAGTAGCGAACGCTTATTTTATCAAAATTTATGGCATAGTCATTCGGGTTTCAAATTGAATTTGTTCATTATAAATAATACACTAACAACTTTTACTCGGAAAATTTTCCAAAAACCCGAATGAATTAGGTACAAATTACCTAAAAAATTAAGAAAAATTAGCGCTCTTTTTGTGGCCTATAGTTCTACTTTTTTATGGGTCGGTTACCATGAATTTGTTTACACAAACACGTCTATAGTCATTCCAGACTTACTATTGTGTCAAATTTCTAGATCTAAATAAAATATCCATAGTATGTTATTTTACGAATCGATAAATTTTACAGAACTTAAAAAAGTTTTGAGGTTAGGACTCAGGCATGATGTAAAAACATATACTACTAACGGAAAAAGCAGCGTGGTCACGGCTTCAACAAACAATTATAGGAAATTTATGGCTAATAAAAATTTTTGTCCTAATTTTGAAATTTTAAAACGACAACTTTATTTTATAATTTGAAATTTATTGAAAAATAATTTATTTCCAAAATTTACTTAATGCAAATAGTTCTATAGAAACTATAAACTATATTAACGATATAATCTTCTAATCCTCATTTACAATACGAATGCCAATGATCATTAACAAAATACGACACATTATATCTTCGTATAGTCTCGCAATAGATGCATTCACATCAAAAACATATTGATACCATAAAATTTTACTCAAAGACAGAATAGCTGCATATGAAAATTTTAATTATTTATATATTAGACCTAAAAAACCGACAGATGCGCCAAATTGTGGATGGATTCAAAATTTGATGCAATAAAAACTATAATTGGTCAGATGTAGAACTGACATATCTCATAATTTTTGCCAATATTCAGTTAATATCAGCTTGATAGCAAAAAAAAAGTGTAGTAATTAATAAATATTCATAACTCAAAATTCAAACGGATATTTATTCAATATTGGCAAAACTTTGATGATTGATTTCCTCTCGGCTTGAGAATTGTTCAGAGTTGAAGGTGCGAAAAGTCGTATGTCTCTAGTGAGACCCTTATTTTGCTATCCATAACCACTAGAATATCTCATCAAATGTTCTCAAATAAAAAGTTTTTTTGTAAATATCGCTGATTCTGAAATCAAGTTACGTGATTAGGAAAAGTTGTATTCGTAATAATTTCTACAAAAAAGTCCTGTAAAAAGATTCTAAAATTTTTCAAACACTAGTGGGTAATAGAAAAAGTTAAAATCGTACATCAAAATTTTGTGAAAAATACCTATGAGATACTAATTTACTTGCTTAAATTATTCGTCTAACTGAATTTGCTTAGGCACTACACCAGTAGCAAATCTCTCGTTTTAAAAATACAAATTACTTAAAGTGTGTATGTTAAATTGTCTGGACAACACAGAAATCCTTCCAATAAGTAAATGGAATCTCACCTAATAGTTTTTTCAAACGGTTTATTTTCGAGTACTTTCGAGAATCGTTAAGTTCGACTATATTAGATATAATTTTTCACTTTTCTTCATCTTTGAAAATATCGAAAAAAATTCTTATTTTTGACAGTATAAGAAAATAATTATGTGATAATATTTTAAAAATCCTCTGAGAAATAAATACTTACAAACTTAATTATTGCCTGCACGTATCCAAATATCAAAAGAATAAAAAAAAGTTGTAAATGTTATTTCCGTAATTTCGATGACATAAAAGCGAAAAAAACTAAAAAAATAATAAAAAATGGAATAATAATTACAAAATATTTTTATCAAAAAAAAAAATGAAATCAATTATGAAAAGTTTATACACTGAGTGTAGGTTCTATACTGTTACATGTATTTTAATAGAAATTCATTACCCACAAAAGTTTTTCGAACAAGAAAAATATTTTTTTACATATTAATGTTGTTATCTACCTTACCGACAAATAATAGATACAAAGTGTCAAAAAAGAATGCTCCTTTTGCAATTAAAATACCATTCTTTGATATCGAATGCTTGATGTGAAAATCATACACATCTAGCATAGCAAGCGTTTGATGTTAAAGAATGCTATGATTGTTCAGACAAATTACTTAAATATCAAAATAAGTAAACGCTAGTCATGTCCGTTGGTATATTATGATCAAAAGGCAATTATACTAACAATGGATAAATAGACGCTATTCTACAAAGAACAATTTTTAAGAAAATCATTTTCATAATTTATCCTGAAAAAAAGACATACCCTTTTGTAGAAAATCGAGAGGGGCTTAGATGGAAGTAGAAACAAAATCTTGAATTTTGTTTTTTATTTTACTACTAATATGATAAGTAAAGTTGTGGTAAAAACACTTTACGACAGCTTATTTCTTGAAATCTAGTAGTTACATAAATATTGTCAATATTAATATTCGGATACTTGATAATAATTAACATTTCATCCTCAGTTATGGTAAATTGATTTTATGGTACTTATAATTCCGTTTTCTATGGAAATTCACTTAGTGCCACGTAGCTCATACATGACAAATTTTCCTGGTATATTTTGACAGAATAAATACAAAATATTGATCAAGTATAAATGTACAATATACTGATAGAAGGAATTTCTTTCCTCAAGAAAAAATATTTTCTTCGAAATATTTGCTTCAATAAAGAAACCCTTGTTTTCCTTCAAGACTACGCAGTCGAACCAAAAACATATGTTTAGTTGAGCGAAGAAACTAAAACTAAAAAGTATTTTTCTTATTAAAAATAAATAAAAAACTCAAGAAGAGAAAGTTTATGCACCTTCTTTAACTGAAGTATATATATTTAACTGAAGTATCTCATTACTTCCTTCAAAAGTTTCATTTGTTTGCATTAAGCAAATGTTTATTTTGGTCCGAAATTTTAGCATCTTGGTCCAAAGAAATCATTATTTTTGTTTAAGTAAAAGTGTCTATATACCGTTTTTAGGCACCATTCTGTACAATATATAAAAATATATATATATATATATATATTATATATATATGTATATATATATATATATATATATATATATATATATATATAAATATATATGTATATATATATATATATATATATATATAAATATATATGTATATATATATATATATATAGATACTTCTTATATATTATAAATAATTTTATGATTTTTAATAGTACTTGTCATGTATATACGATCATATATTTTTCATTAAATATAAAACATTCTTTAACCATTATTATTTATTCATAAATTATACTTCAATTTCCTGTATATTTATTATTTTCAGACAAGTAATTACTTTTCATTATTTACCTTATTGTAGATATGTGTACCTACATACAATGTATGTAAATATCTAGGCATTAGCGTTCATATATCTATGAATATGAGGGAAAGACTTTCTTTTTTCTTTTTCTATATTTTTCTAAAGTATGTTTTTGTAAAGTTGCAAATATTTAAAGCTTAGCGTAATGATTTTTAGATTTTTTTAATTAATGAATGTAAAATAATATTAGTAAAAACATAAAACGTTACGAGTTAATTGTTTAAATACCGTATAAATAATTATAGTATATTTACCAAGATACTATAAACCACAAAAGTAGCGTTCATTTTTGAAAATTTTTTTAGATGATTTGTCTCTTACCGACTCGTTATTTAAGAAAATGTTTCGAATAAAAGTTGTTAGTGTGTTTATAGTGAACTACTTTTAACCGAAATATTGTTTTGAAAACAAGTAAGGCACAATTGTAAATTTTTGAAAGCTTATGCTATGTACGGATACCTCTGTAATCTGTAGTAATTACAGATGTTTGAGCTGAGGTTGTGACAAAACTCGTCAGTTTATAAAAATTTTGTAGTCAAACATGAGTTGTTTTTGAAATGAAACATTATTTTGTTATTCGAATTGGTTTTTGTCTCCCTAGCGTAGTCAAAGTTTCTTTTCAACGGTAGGAAATCCAATATTTTGGAAACTTATTCAATTGTTAAGGTTTTTCTTCGTGTAAGTCCTATATATATACGAGCATAAGTCGTATTCATTGTACTACAGAGTTTATATACATTCTATTCGAGGTTATGTTTTGAATCAGAAAGAAATCGTATTACATATATTTTACCAAAACCAATTCCTAGTCTTACAAACAGAATGAACTTGTATTTACAGGATGATATCCTTAACGTGATCGTAAATTTTGGAAATGGATAGCTAATCAAAAAAAAAACCATGTAAACGCGAACCTAGAAATACATTTTTAATGACAAAACATTTATTTTCCTGAAACATAATAAACATTTTGTGGATACCTCTTAGTATTTGTAAATGTCATCTATTAACTATTATTCGTATCATTTAAGCTTGTGTATAAAACATATTATTAACTTATCCGCAATTAAGAGATAACTTAACGATAAAGCAATGCTGTACAGACACTAAAATGACACCTTGAACCAAAATTTAAGACGCGATTAAAAAAGCGTTCGTTCAAAAATACTTCAAAAGCTGATTAACTAATAAAAATGTTCGATAATAGTAGAAGAACTTTAAACTACCCGAATCTTCCACCATTCAATAATCTAGTTTAAAAAAAGTATATTTGCCTATCTTCGAACAAACGATCGATTCAATTCTTTTCTCAGCATTTCCAGTAGTACAGTTTGAGCTACGGCAATTGGTTTTTGTTACTTAGGACTATGCCATCTGGTGGCAACAAAAAGATACAAAGTAGAGAGGCTCAACTGTGATAGCTACGTATGGATTACAAGAGTTACGTTAATAAAATAAACTAAATATTATCATTTTTGTGAAAAATATAACTAATTACTTAAATGTTACCTTACTAAAGCCGCCATTTTGGAATATGACGTCATGAGTTACTTTGCCAATTGTCACATAATAACTCATGTTTCCGTAAGATGCTCACCTACGAACACGTGCTAAAAATATAACTTCAGTAATCTGTTCTAGGGCGAAACCTCGAAACAAAAGCATTTTTGGAATCATATTGAAATACTATCACATTCTTTATATCACATCACACAATTTTTAATCAAGTTAACAAATCAACCTGTACTATATGTGGTGGTGCACATGTAGTATATATTCACTTCAACAATTGCTCAACTGAAACGAGTTTTGCTATTTAGAGCAAGACTTCACACCAAAAACTTGTGTATTTAGTTATTATTATTTTCACTCTGTTCCTCACTATGATTTAAATTTAAAACTGTTTTTCTTTTTTTTCGCAGCTTTTTATGCTTCAATGTTCTTTGTAATTTATTTTCCCATTATATTTTACCAGTTTTATTATATACATTGAATAGTTTTGTGTGTACATATACAATAAAATAATATACTTTTAGTGTGACAATACCTGAAGTTACTACCAATGACAATGCGGAATTCTTTAGATAAAATAAGGTGCTTGGTGTCAATAGAGGACAATACCAAGATTAATTCAAATATTTTTGAATGTATAATTCATCAATATTTGATACACAACTATCAAAGTTGGAACCGAACCACAGGTAAAGCTTGCAAACAAGAACTAGCATTGCCATTACGATAAATTCCTGAAGGTTTTCTTTTACATTTTATTAAATATTTCACAGAATTCGAAAGTATAGTTTTATTTACTGTAGAGAGATTTATTTTGTGAAACACCATTGTTATAATTTTCAAAGTTTGATTTTGCAACGTCCGCTTTCTTATGCAAATGTATGAGACATGTTTCGGTGATTAACCCATTTTAAAAACGGTGAGATTTTACAATGATTAGAGCACGTTACATGAAGCATAGATAAATTGAACGACATAGGCAAGATTGAATCGAGATTGAACGACATAGGCAATTCGTCTGTTTTTTTGTCCCCAAAAACGTGTAGAGATCATAGTTTTTATTTTCGCCACTAGTGGCAGTGCGAATATACCCGTACGGAATTATTATTATTATTACATATTAAAATCAACGGTTATCGCATCTTACAAATAAAAATTGTAAGTATAAAAATTGTTTAATTTTATAAATGTGAAAAAATGGGACGATGTTGTACAGGGAAAGCATAGATATACTGTTATATATCTATGAGTGGAAGGTTGTTTAAGGTTAGGAATGCGTGTCTGCATTTACGAAAGGAATATGGTCTGTAATTACCGGTTTTGTCATCTTCTTTCTCTATCTAATATATGTTTGTATTGTAAACATATATTTGTATATTATTATTAATTGCAATTATCACTATGATTCTTCATCTTTTTATTTATTGCAGATTATTAAGAATTCTCTATTATTAATATTTATTTAATTATTACTTGATAATCGAAAACAATTTTTTATTATCTATAAAACTAAGACTTCTTATTAACTGAATGAAAGTGATTTCTTGGCGCCTACATTTAAACATTTAAATTCCGTATGGCACTGAGACCAGTGATCCCAACTGATAAAAGATAGTTACATCAATTCTTGACCGTTCACGGCACGTTAGATAGATAGATAGATACATCTTGGGATCTAAAAAGTATGGCCTTTTAGTCCTTACTTATACTTTGACCTTTTAGTCCATTGTGCCTCCTCTTCTATTTCTGTTCGTTTTTCCCATCGGTTGGCAATAGCCAGGAGATTACTTATCAGGTGTTCCTGAAGGTTCATATATTCGGGATGAGATGCACCGAATATCCTCTATCTACTGTAAACTAGAGGTTCGCAGTCAAAGATAATGTGGATGGATGTTTCTTCCGCCTCGCTACACAATCTGCACATAAGAACCCTTTATGGAGTCCGCAAAGGATAATGCCCGGTAATGAATCCGGTAATCCTCTGCAGTTGCATCCTGTTCAGTCTCAGTGCATCGTGAGATAGCCTCTTGGTTGCACTCTGAAGCAGTACCTTCCCGAGCACGGGACCTATTTAGGCACGTCACCTATTTATACTAGAAATATCGTCTTGCATCAAATTATGTTACATAAAAAATTATTTAAAACATGACATAAAATAAAAAATAATAAAATAATAATAATAAAATAATAATCTAGGACATCATCCGTTTAAACAACATCATACCTTAATTAAATTAAATACTGATATGAAAAAATTAACTCGTCAACCAGGAATCGAACCTCGGGCCTCTGGATATCTAGTCCAGTATGCTTCCGCTACACCAAATCCGACTGTGACGTAACAGTCAACTTTTTCATATTATTCTAATTTTTTATTTATTTAGACAGTATTACTTCTGTTGAAGTTATTTATTTATTTAATATTTGTTTATTTGTGTATACTTTCGCGTCAACATAACGATGTTTGTCCAAATTCCTTTCGGTTACGTATGACAAACTGTAGAAGACTTTAGCGTATACTCCGACAATGAAATTTGTCGGAGTATACGCTAAAATCTTAACAAATAAACACAAATAAATAAATATTAAATATACATCATACCTGCTAATGTTTGGAGAAAATTCAAAAAAAAAAAGTACTAAAATAAAATTTTCAATATTGAGGCATTAAACAATTTACATAAAGACTGTGCTTTCTACACATCGTACTTTCAAACGAAACTATATATATATATATATATATATATATGTATGTATGTATGTAATCTGGAGCAATCTTATAAAACTACTTTTCAATAGTTGCTTGCTTCCTACGACGAGTTAAAATACATAAACTGTCTTTCGGATAGAAAATTCTCTTGAGATGTAAAAGTAACAACAGTAGAAATATACAAAATGTCCCAGAATAACGATTTCAATCTTTTAACAGTGAGAGAAGTTCACATTGTATAGTTACGCATTGAAATATACGCATTGAAATACCGTTGATAATTGGAATTCGTCAAGGGGAAACGCTATGCTTTTTGAAGAGCTATGTTAGTTTGTACTCCGGTAGAATACAAAGAGGCACATACAAAGCTTTTTTTGATTACAAAATGTCACTAAACTCCCTCCAGTTTCCGAGAATTTAGTATCACCTATTAATGTTTTTCGTAACATATCGGTTCTAACCAAAGTTACATTTCTCTAGGCATCGGAGCAGATAGAAAATTCATAGGTTTGGAGGAGATTGATTCAAACGCCCCTTTTCCATATTTGTATTATCTACAATTTCCATCTGAACTTTATCTCCCGCCCATGGCCATCAACATCCCCATAACCAAACAAGCATCCAAATCAGAAAGACTTCTGCATGTAGTTTTTTGTAAGACTTCTTACAGAAGGCCTATGATGACTTCCTAAAAAGTCATTTTTAAGAACTCCAATACAAAAGAAGTCCTATTTATGACTTCTGAAATATGCTTTCCCTATCCTTTAAGAAATCATTTTTCAGAGCTATTAAAGAATTCTTATTTATAAATTCCTCAAAAGTTCATTTTTAAGAAGTCTTAATGTTACTTCTTAAAGAGTTCTTATCTGACGTCCAAATCATAAGTTAGGACTTTGCTATCTGGGACTTTACAATACTTTTCTTTATTATACTCCAATATACCTATCACTATAAATTCAGTTCTTTACCTCGATTATAAGATCGAACACTACTAAAAGTACCAAATAGGCGTGCCCTGGGCAACGATTTACGTCGCTTCGCCTCTGAACTCTCCTAAAGATCGATAACTCTTAAAAGATCCAAATAGTTTTTACTGACACGTTCTGTACCGAATGCCCACCTACATACATTCACAACCAATGTGACGTATTTATTTTGTTTGACGATCATTTAAGCTCTATTTATGTTTTTATCACATTTCAATTGCTGTTCTAGCTCACTCAACAGACAGACAGCTAGACCAACGGAAAGAGTATTTTTGTAGTAACCTTTTTTTTGCTTGTTGTTGTTTCTTGTACCTTCCTTTTGTAATTTAGTTTTAGAAAAGTCATCGTATTCTTTGGAAATATTAAATTGGATGTGTATAATGGACTTTAAAAGCATTTAGAAATCATTTATTACCTATGGGATAGTTTTAGAATTCATTGTTCGAATGTATCAATATCTCATTCGATTTAACTAAGAAATGAGGGCAGCACTGATGTAACGAGAACAGTATTTTATCACTAAAAGCTGGTAAACGTATTTATTGTGAATTTATTTACAAGTCTTTAGAACTATAGAGAAATAGAAAAAATATAGCTTATCTGTAGGGATTTGAATATTGGACTTTTTATTATATCGTGACAAATATTTCAAGCTTTTATACAATACATATTTTTAATCATTTTATATAGAAATTACTAACATTGCAGAAGTCATAGCTAATTATTTGAAATAGCATTCAGAAAATATGTCAATGTTTACAAAAAAAAACCACAATGTTTTTCGTATTGATAACTATGTGAAATAGTGTTACTAATATTAGAAGCAGCATCTTAATTACAAAAAGGTGTTACGCAGGAGCTGCATCAACTTAGCGAATTTCCTTAGAATAAATCACTCTCTAGTCACAATTTAAGTCAATGAAATGTCGTATCTAATATCAGTTTAGTATTTTCAAGGCCAATTTTATTAATAAATGGCATACGTCAAGAGCAAAGAGGAGCACAAACAATTGAAAAATGTATAACGAGTAAAGTTGTAGAAAATCAAGTTTGCTATAATTCATTACCTTATCATTTTTTCCAAACTCTAATGTGTACAGAGATATTTAGAATTTTAACTTTCAATCTTTAATTGTAAATATTTCTGTAAATGTTAGTGTAACAGAAAAATGATAAGAAACAAAATTTCAGTAAAACTTAGTACCTACAACTAAACTCCTTATTTTTCAATGTTTCAAATATTAAGGGATATACCAAATTTTGTGTTTCCCCCTTCCTCTAAACCACCCTTTCCCCTAAACAAAAGGTTGGTGCAAAAACAATAGGTCCATTTCCTTTGGAGGAAATTATATTTATTCGTGAATAATTTTTGGTATAAGATGCACTAGAATCATGATTCTTTAAACGAGAAAATTGTAATGGTTACTGTGTATAACAAATTTGGTTGTTTGTTACTATGTATAAAACAATATACAACAAATATTTTAATTTTAAACAATAAGCGCTGTAGGTACTTCAGACAAGTAAACTGTGCATATACGTAGTATACCTTCTCCAATTACACAGCTCGGTAAGCATATACATACATATACTACATCGTTACTATGTACAGTGAATAAAAAGTGCAAATTCATTGTGTACCGTATTATTAAATATTACATACAATTTTTATAACGTTTTCAAATATAAGTAAATTAAAGTATTTTAGAATATTTTGTACTGTTTTCCAGAATTTTTCTTGATACAACTACAAACCTTTAGATTAATTATAATGATCAAACTCTTCTCGTGAATCTTGGAACAATAAACATACAAAATTTTGTTGAAAATAAAATAAATTTTTTAAACTTACCACCAAAAACATCACATCGTAGTACAAATGATGCACCTTCCGAAAAGGGTCCCACAACTGATGTTCTTTCCAGACCAGCATCATCTGTGATGACAATTTTTTGTGGAGGTACTGTAAAATAGTAGAACAAAAAACAAAATTATTTATAATGAAAGAATTATTATCCTAAAGACGCATAACTTAAAAAAAAAAAACAATTATATCGATAAATCCGGTTCGGTACAACGGAACCCTTGTGCCAATCTTTATCAAATCTTTCTCTCAAATAATTATATGCACGTTCATTATAACTCTCACTAATGGTTAGGGTACAAAAAATATTACTTGATTTTTCTTTGTCGAAAAAATATTCGCAAAAAAAAAAGTTTGTTTTCAGGAGTTTCATATTTACATAAATCATAATATTGGGAAAATGATTGATGACATTCTATGAGTTTTTCTTTTTTATTTCATTCTCGTTTCTTTCAATATAGTTTTCTTTTATGTGTGTCATTGAAAAATATTATTATATTATTAAACTCTGTGTATACATACGTCTATTTTCAGGCTCCAATATAGTGTGTGTAATAAATTTTCAGGAAAATTTACACAAAGAAAAGTATTATTTAAGTATATTATTATTTGTGTATACTTGAGCGTCACAATATAATACTTGTCAAATTCCATTTAGGTGACGTAAGACAAATACGAGAGAACTGACGTATATTATTTAAGTGTTGTTTTTTCTCATTTTACTTTTTTTTTTCTTTATTGATTGATACGAAAATCAAAATATTACACAAAAATAAAAATACAATATTCAATGATAAAAGTGACTTAACAAATAACGAAAATTTCACTCAGAAAATTAAAATAAAACTTAAATAACTAAAAACTAAAAATAACCTAAAAATAGTGCAGACAAAATCCAAGGGAGGAAGGTATTATAAATATGATTGCCTTCTTTTAATTATATATTTTAAGTAGTTTGCCACTATGGGTAGAATGTTGGCGTCGTGTACATTCAAAATGCTTTGGGCGGAGTTAAAATCCATACTACCAAGAGCTTCTCTAAGGTCCCCGGATGTGCCCTCACAGTCTTCGATCAGATGTTCTACACTCTCAATCCCGCCACATAGAACACATACACGTTCACCATTCGTTTTCCGATTACTCCACTTAAACCCATACATTCGAAAGTTCGCGATGTAGTACCTCATATCTTTTCCCACAACATTCAAGTATTTTGCACCACCTTGGTAGTGATCCAATACACTGTACTTAAGAATGGCTTCGACGAATTTCTTTCAAATTTTACTTAAAATTAATGGTCCAACTTGAAAGGTGGTTAAACTACAAAAATAATTTCCAAAAAACTCTTAGTACAGTTGATGATGTACTTAAAGCTTGAAAATAATATTTAACTTATAAGGTCCGGTAGAACAAATGGTTTTTTGCAGGATGATGAGTATCAAGCTGGTACTATGTAAGTAGCTTCGTGTTGACAAGATGTCCAACTTTTTTAATTATAAAATTTTGGAAAAGGGTATCGAAATTTTCTGGAAGTCGTGAGGATGAGGATGGGTTTTTTCCTTATTCTTCACTCACAATTAAACTTAAAAATAACTTGATGCTTGTAAACTTGGATGAACGGTCAAATCGACATGTTTAACGGCTTCCAGAAAATTTCGAGTTATTTTTAAGTTTAATTGTAAGATAATCAAGTGAAGAACGACGAAAAAATTTCATCCTACAAATTCAATGGAATGGACTCCGAGTCTCCCATTCTCAATGTTCAACGGTTTTCAGAAAATTTCGATACCGTTTTCCAAAATTTTATAATTGAAAAAAGTTGGGCGTCTTGTCAAAACGAAGCTACTTACAAAGTACCAGCTGGATACTCATGATCCTGCCAAAAAATCTTTGGTCTCCCGGACTATTAGTCCGGGAGACCAAACCTAGTCGTACTTATTAATACCCACATTTATGATCCATAATTTTATTATTTAATGCAGTGGATACGCCTCTTTCGTTACCAGGCGCCTTCCGCCTTCGACTACATATCCTGGCACGCAGAACACCCCTGATACCCTTTGATGACTGTCATTGATATTAAAATTGATAGATGAATTAAATTAAATGTAATTATTCATTTACTTGTTTTGTGTTTTATTTGAATATTAAACGCTAAATAATAGTAATACCTAGGTAAAACCTGATTTTAAAACCTCAATAAATAAAGTGGTGCTACTATTATAATTCTATAGGCAACGCCACCATTCACTATAATATTCATGTATGAATAAAAAAACCTACATACTATGCGGTTGTTATGGCTTTAGGCTAGTAATAATACATTTAATTATTATTGGGTATTGTTGAATGTATAATAAATTGAACCAACCAGAAAAAAATTGTAAGAGAACCAAATTGCTATAGTTTCACGGTGAAACTGTCACCAAATTAGTAACAAGTAACATATTCTGCGACAATATAAGAGTAATTTTAATAAGAGTAAAATTAACAGGAATAAATGTGAATGAAGGAAATTTTAACAAGAGCAATTTCAATATAATTTAAAATTTATTATATTTTAAATCTAGTATATTTTAATCTAGTTAATTTTCTATTTATTTTTATTTTTGTCTATTGATCTCGACTTTATATCTATTTCTAATTGTCAAAGAGTAAAGTACGACTAACTAATTTATACTGATGATGACTACATTGTAGTCGAAATACGTATTTATAATACAAAAAACTGATCTAGGTAAAGGGGGCGAATTTGAAATTTTATTTCAAAAACCTAGAGTTCTCACTAATTATCATTCGATAATATAATGTTTCTCTTTGATTATCTTAATAAATTGTATAAAGTGACTAATATTAAATTCAAAATAAACGGCTCAATTAGATCGGTTTTTTTGATCGGTAGTATACCTTTTTATCTAGTCTATGAAAGCCTACAGTTGATAGTTTAATATTATTATTATGGTATTATGATACACATAATAAAAGCTAATATAATATACACAATAAACAAATATTTTATTATATAATTTATTATTATTAATTCTATGGTAGTTTATGTTCCACTTATGTGGTGTGTATGAATGGTGCTATGGTGGAATTCATCCATAAGATTATGAAATTTATAAAAACTAAACACATAATAGATAAATGATAGATTGTCTTTAATGTAGCACAGATAAAAACTGTAGAAATTTATGTATACAATTATCGATACAAATTTAATAATAATTCACATTATATTGAAAAGCACGGACAGCACTGCAAAAGAAGCAGAAAAAGAAAATCTTTTCAGGTTTAATTTGAAAACAATAAGTCTTATTAAGAACTAAGATATCCATTTTTACTCGAACATGAATCCCACAGAATGGTGACATATTGATAACCTTAAACGTTTTATCATAATAAATCTTAATCTTTACCTGATTCATAAAATGATTCTTACGTAATCAATCTTACTTATTTAAATTTTGATATGAAAAAATTGACTCATCCAACCGGGTATCGAACCCTGGATATCTGATTGTCTAGGTCAGTGTGCTAACCATAAACTACGGATAATACGGAAGAATGAATCAATTGATCATATCACTAGCTGATACCGATACGATAAATATTAGTAAAATGGGAAAGTCTCTCAAAGTTTAAGTGATAGAAAATAAATTTTACTACAATATATCATCATTCTTCTATAATTTGTGTAATTTCAATGTTCTATTAAAATATTATTACAATATTATCATAACTAATCTGCTATAGTATTTTTATATTTTCACAGATAAAATTCGCCCAAACTAAGCGGCTTTTCCTTCATGAATTGACTAATTTTAAAACAATACCCTTTTCTTTAAAAAAAAAAACCCACTATTATGTTCATAGATTTAAATAAAAGCGATTTCAACTTTTAAAACGACAAAGGCTTTGAACAGCCTATTAAAATCCAAATTGGATTATTTTCCAGTTAAAACGCCTTTAGTTGGTAAGCTTCACAAGCATTATACCGAAAATGATTTGTAACCATATTCAATTTTATAAATCTAATTGTAATAATCATATTATATTATTTTACAATTTTATTATACAATTTTGTTGAATATGCGATGTTCAATGACCGTTGCTTTAAATATTTTAAAATTGTTTATTTTTCAACTAACTGCTTAAATATTCGAGATATCCCAGTTTGCATTGTCAATGAATGAATAGTTAAAGTTTATTTTAGTTTATGAGCTGAAATTATGGCAAACCTATTGAGTTTAGTCAAACAGTTTCATAAAAAGTTAAAAACCAATTTTTTATCTTTAAACATTCTTTTATGTTTTCAAAAAATAATTTTTCTCTCCTAGCGGAGAGACATCCTTTGACGATTTTTCAATGATTTTGAATATTAGTACTGTGAAACTGCTATCATGGGAATAATAAACTGGTCCACCAATTTAGCATAAAATTAATTCTATGTAGCAGATTGGATGGATATAAAGAAACTAATAATCCTACAAATAAATAAATAAAAAGACACAATAAAGATATCGTTGATTAAAAAGAATATATTGAAAAATGTCAACATGAGTTTGATGATAGTTATCAAGGAAATAATCATAAATAATTACCGTGATAACTGAAGAAGTAGGTAGTTGAAATGAAAAAGTGTCTAAATAACTAAAGTATATTGAGATTTAGTAATAGTACTATTGAGACTTTCAACAGGTTTGAACATAGTATTATGTACATCAAATATTCATTTATTAATAAAATGCCACTTTATTTAACGCATAGTGGTTTTTGATATCAAATAAACGCATCATCGATTAATAATTTCCCAAAATAGAATTATGAATTAATAAATATGATTATGTGTATACTGTTGAGTTATAGCTGGGGGTACAAACATATATAAAAGTGTGAAGAACATTAAATTTCTACGAATAATACCCAAAAAAAGTTTTACCTTTGAAAAACTATGGTTCGACCCAAATATCGAATTAGGAATAGTTACACAAATTTATCGCTGTTAACACGATAACCTTCGTTTTCGAAATAAACCAATTGAAAAATTTTGAATAAAAAATGACTTTGACTATTGAATTTTGAATTTTGCGACAAATTGTATAGTTTCATATATATATATATATATATATATATATATATATATATATAAATTCTGATTTTTAAACCGTTTTCCATCTTCCACTTCGCTGACTAACAACAGCGGACCTTTCTTGATGACTATTTTTTTAATATTTAATCTCAGAAAAACAACAATGGGTAAGAGTCTTATCGATTCAAATATGGATTCCGTTCCTTTTTCAAAATTTCACAATTAGTTTCATTAATGTTTTCGAAAAAATGTTTCGGACAAAACTGGTTAGTATTTTAATAACAAACAACGTTTATTCCAACCAAACATTTTTTCGAAAACCAAACGAAATCGGCACAAATCGAATGTAAAAATTCAAAAACAGGAACAGCACTTTTGGTATCAATTGTACCTACATATATTATAATATTATAATAAATAAAATTTATTTGTTTTATGTTAACACACTGTCATCCATTGTATGATTTTCTATTTTAAAGTCCATAACAATTCAATAACTTCCGTCATAGAATACCTCAAAATTTTAATTTCAAAAGTTATTTTTAAATAATTTATTCAATGTCAAAACACGAAAATAAGAAAAATTAAAAAATATTTTAGTTCCCGATTTTGAGGCCCTGATTTCCTAGAACATTTCAAAATAACTTGAACAACCTCTTTTGATGCAAAGTGTATATCATTTTAATGCCTGGATAACCAGCAAAGTAGCCGCGTTTGTAAAAGCGGTGTGGAACTGGCAGGTTAAGGAATCTCAACATGGGAAGTTGGTCAATTATAAAAAAAAAAAAGAGGGCGGTTAATTGACTAAACTGTCGGCGTGTGGACAAGAACGAAGTAACCGGCTATGCTGGTGAAGGTTTTCTGCAGTTTCCTTCACGAACTCCAGATGAGTATCGGTCCAGTTTCTATCAAACTCGACTGCAGCCGCACATCCTACCAATTCCTAGTCTCAAAAATTCCTTGCCCTCCACTCAAATCCTCGAATCCTTAGGCATCACAATGGACCTTATGGTCGAATTGTCTCCAGTCCAGGACAGCTTCACAATCATGCACAATTTTTGTGTGTGCATGTTTGTCGAAATTGTTTGAAGAAATCTATAGGAAAAAGCGAAATAATGAGACAATCCTAGGTATATTTTCTTTACGATTCCAAAAAAAACGACCCGAAATGCAAAATTTTAAACTGTTCTTAAGTTATAGTCATTTTCTGTCACTAAAACGTTTTCTGACGACTAGGTCTCTAATATAGCATTAACCAAATTGTGGAAACAAATAACTTGCCAATAAATTAAAAATAAAAACAATTGTCATTTTCAACTGTCAAAATATAATTTAGATTTAAAATAGTTATTTGACATCAATTTCCTATGCACTCGATAAAAATTTGTTGGTAGCCCGGACAACGCTAGTTATGAATAATCATATAAATGAAATGCCATAATTTAAAGAAAAAACATACATTAATGACAACAACCATGACCGTCATGCAGTACAAAATAATATACTGCTGTCACATCAAACTGGTATATTAATCACAATCATACTCTGGTTTTTTGTTGTTGTTGTGTGTGAAGAATTAGTGTTATTCGACAATCAAAAACTATTCTACCCATATGAAATAAATCGAATTGAACAACTACAAATATATTGAATACACAACATAACTACTAATAATAATATCCAACATAGATAATACATAATACATTCATAAAACATTCAATAATTAATTGATATTTGTAAAATCAATCAAAATAATAAATTAAACTGTAGACTCAAAATGTAAATTTAATAATCTATCAATAAACAATTATAATAAATTATTATAATACATATATATATATATATATATATATATATATATATATATATATATATATATATATTTTTGTATGTAGGTTTCTCGAATTATTTACTTTATCAATCAACAACCATGGGCGCATTCGGATTTTCCGATTATTTATAAAATTAATTAAAAATTATAATACTTCTCCAAGGCTTGTACCCGAATGATACCCCTCATGTTTGATATTTAAGTGTCACTCGACCAGTGCGTGTCACTCAATGCACCCGACCAGTGCGAATTCAAAATATTTACACAATTTTACAATACATAAGCTATTCATAACACATAATAACAAGCATGTTTTTTGAATTATTTACGTATTTATGTTATCTTATCAAAATCATTCGAGTTGTATTAGACTTTTGACTTTTAAATTAAATTATATCTGATAATTTTTTTCAAATTTTGATTTTTTTTAAACAAAAAAAAAAACGAAAAACTTGTAATCAAAAGCAGTTATTATTTTCTTTTCAATTTTCGACTTTAGAAAAACAATTTGTTGAAAGAAAAGAAATAAATCGAACTAGATTGTTTTCTTTTTGCATTTGGAAAAAAAACTCCTTCTTTTTCCAAGGAGAAAAATATTGTTTTCTTAAATATTTTTCGTTGGAGAATAATTTTTTTTAATACTCCACTGTATAAAAATTTATTATTGATATTTTTTCATATTTTTATTATTCAAAGAATTTATATAATTATTGGTTTATGCTAGTTGAGAATTTGCATAGTTTCAACAGGCATTGGCTTAGATCAGAAATGACTTGCGTATATACAAGCTTACTTTAATATTTCAGCACATATTTAAAATCAGTTACAAAAGTAATCTCATGAACTGAGTTACAAAAAATCGTCTCATCAAGGAGTTACAAAAAATACTTCTTTCAGTTCAGTTAAAAAGAGTATTTCTCTCTGTTAGTTACAATAGTCCTCTCATCGAGGTAGTTACAAAAATTAGTTGGCTCAGTAGAGTCACAAAAAAATAGCTACAAAAAGAAGACAATTACTAAAATTAGTTGATTCACATCAATTAATCAGATGGTATTTAAAATTTTATTTCTTCAATTTACAAGTTGAATATTTTTTTATGGATTGTGCTGAAATATCGAATGGGCGAATTAATGGTTTCTATCTGATTGTATCTAAGTATATTTTTTTTTGTATAATTTATTTAATTCACTATTCCGAAACTTGTGGTCTCTCAAACTTGTAACAATTCAATACACATTCTATACACACTTTTGGTGTACAATTTATATTTTATGTGAATATGCATTGACGTTTTCAATTTATAACTATATTGTTTGTTACGCTTGGTTTTTTTTGGCCGTGTATTTTTTCTTTACAGAAGCGTAATGTCTCTTTATATACAACTATGTATCTGAATTAAATTTGTAATCCATATTTATATTTTTGCAAATCAGACATATTTGAACATATTTTTTTTTTACTGTAGTTTTCTTTTACTACAGTTCAATTTAGCACATATTCATGTAATCCCTTTTTTCATAACTTGTACAACCAATGTTAGTGTTTTAAGGATAGTTGTACTATCAGTGTATTAGATTAGAAATTATTTATTTCAAATATATTTTATCTTAACATATATTTGTTTTGTTCCCTTTTTTGTACCTTTTATTTTTTTTCAGATTCGAATCACTTGTCAATAACTAAGACACTTACTGGATAGTAAAGATCTTACTACCTCAATATTATCTTTTTTAATGGGCCCAGCTTTTATTGAAAGACTTTCGGTTCAACGTGATTATCTTTTTTTATATTTACGTGTATGGCGTTAGGACCGATAGTTTTCTAATTTTCATAATTCCACATACAATACTCTGCTTTGGATTTTTTTTCTAAAGTACCGTATATTTAGTTTTCATTATTTTTTTTTTAAAATACATCATAATGACTTTTTAATTGAAATTACTAAATTAACTTAACTTCTTTATTTATGAAAATAATTGATAATTCAATTATTTTCTATAAAGTGTTTAGTTTCTTTTTAAAAACTAAACACCGAATTTTTTTTAAATTAAACAATAAAATTAAAACATTAATTAAAATTTTTTTACATACACATATGGAAGCAGAGCAAATATCCATATGTGTCTTTTGTTTTCGATAGTTTTCACAAAAGCTCGACTTGTGATTCTGAAATTCTTTTTGAAAGTTGAAATGATAATAATTTTTTCTTTATATTTATACATTTATATCTTTTACATTTTCTTTAATTCTATAATTATATTTAACTTAGTACTAATTTTTTTTCTCTTTCTTCTATTTTGTTTGTGGTTTAAATTTTCATTATGCCGAGAACAACTCGTAATACACCAGGTACCCCAGGAAATGACGATCCTCCAGCTTCACCAGATGACTTATTCATCACGCCTCATCAAGTATCAGCGGTTAACTTAGCGGCTATAACTACGCAGATGCAGACTACTGCTCAACAGTTCCATGCGTCAGTGCTGCACGTTTCGGATGTACAGCAACAAATACAACATCAAAGCAAACAGATAAGTAGCATTACCGATGCCTTGGCAACAATTACAACTACTCTATCAAATAATAGCACTTGTTCAAATCAATTAACTTCAAATTTTAGTTTTTTTGCAAAACCGAGTATTGATTCCTTTATAAATAAAATCACTATTCTGGACATTTCGGTTCCAGAAAATATTATACAGTTTATTGTCGATACTCAACATTTAGTTGATATTAATTTTTTACCTATAGACGTTCTTTTGAAATCTTTAATCAATAGGTGTGCTTCGAACGCACAAACATTTTGGTCTACTTGTTTGGCTCACTCTTTGTCTTGGCAAAATATTAAACATAATTTATTACAAGTTTATATTCCACCTTTGACTAAACAGATATTAATTGATAGATTAGTCCGGCGAAATCAACCTGACACTGAAAAATTTTCGACATTTGTTCCTTCAATAATAAAATTCGCGAACATCCTGCTTAATGATTCATCTGAATCCGAAATCATACAAATTATTTTTGCTCATGCCAATAATTCTGTACTATCTATTCTTGGTTTATATCAAATTCCCGATACTTATAAGGATTTGTATCAACTAATCACTAAAATTGAGGAAATTCAAGCGCGAATAACTACAACACCCGTCAGTGTAAACGTTACTTCAATTCAAAATACGCATAATGACTCTAAATTTTTTTGTACCTTCTGTAAAGGTACTAATCACAATTTTAAATATTGTTTTAAAAGAAAGAGGGATAATATAAATGTTAGTACTACGGTTCCAAAAAACTCGCAATAGACCCCAAGTTTCTTATTAATGATGTTATTTTAAATTATACTATTTTACCTCTACAAACCATTTTCATTCAAGGTTATCCTTTATTAACACTTTTTGATTCCGGTGCTACTATTAATGCTATTAAAACTGCGACTTTTAACAAGTTAAAAGCTAACAATAGAAACATCGTCACCGAATCAATTGATAAAACTATTTCTTTGCCGGGAAATAATTTTTTAAAATGTAATTTAACTGCGAAACTTCATTTTAAATTGGGTAATTTTTCATGGACTCAAACTTTTTTTATAGTAGATTCATTACCGTTTGAGGTAATTTTAGGTGTTGCCACACTTAAAAATTGCAACATCATTTTGGACTTCTTTAAGTCGACGATCAAATTTTATTTTCATCCTAATGTTGAAATACCGTTTTCGGGTTTTTGTAACAATAATCGAATTATTAATACCATTGTCGAAGCGAAAGTAAATCTTAATAGCAAACAAACCAAAGTGTTGCAAACACTTCTTCAAAAATTTTAATCGATTTTTTCTGACATTCCTGGTCTTGCCAAGGGTTTTGAATATAAAATTAAGTTAATCGATAACATTCCGGTTTGTAAAGCTCCTTACTATCTGGCACCCGATAAAGCCAAACTTTTGGACGAGCATGTTCAAGAGCTTGTTACACAAGGGGTACTTTCTCCTTCGAACTCTAATTATAGCTCACCCGTCTTCTTTGTTAAAAAGAAAGACGATTCTTATCGGTTAGTCGCTGACTATAGGTTTGTTAACAAACATATAGAGTTTGATCCGATGAGTTCAGCCAGTATGGCTCATATTTTCGCTAGCTTAGGTAATTCGAAAGTATTTACACTCCTCGACATGAAATCCAGTTTTCATCAGATAAAATTATCAGATGACTCGAAACATGTCACCGCGATCGTCACACAATATGGTCTGTTTGAGTACAATACCATGCCTTTCGGGCTAAAGGTGGCTAGTCAATCATTAGCTCGTTTTTTAAATTCCAGTCTCGCAGAATTTCGTCATAAATTTCTTCTTATTTATTATGACGATTTAATTGTACATTCGCCCGACATTGAATCACATTTAAATCACCTGAATCTCTTGTTCACTAAAATAAAGTCTATCGGTATCACTATTAATCCTTCTAAGGCTCGATTTTGTATGTCGAGGGTACGTTTGTTGGGTAGCGTAATATCCGCTGAGGGACGCTTTATAGACCCTATTAAGGTGCAAGCAATCAATGACATGCCAACTCCAAAAAACGTCAAAGAAGTTATGCGTCTAGTTGTGGCTGCGGCTTTTTACTCCCGCTATATTCCCATGTTCAGTCAGATTGTAGCTCCGTTAAACGATTTAAAAAAGAAAGGTGTAAGGTTCAAAATTACTAAGGTTCATCTTGATGCAATCTCTACTTTAAAAAAATCTTTAGTAAGTGCGCCTGTCTTAAAACATCCTAATTTTGACAAACCTTTTGTGCTACAAACTGACGGATCAGCTACTGGTCTGGGCGCGGTATTACTTCAAAAGTATGATGACGGTTTGCACCCCATTATGTACTGTTCTCGAAAATTGAATCCAGCCGAATTAAAATATAACAGTCATGAATTAGAACTTCTCGCAGTAGTAACGGCCCTAGATAAATTTAAAGATTTTTTAACCGACCGCAAGTTTACTCTACAGACTGATTGCAGGTCGTTATTGTGGATTTTTAATACCCCCAATAAATTTAATAAATTATCTAGGTGGATCCTTAAAATTTCGAGATATGACTTTACCCCGGAACATATTAAGGGCAAATTGAACAATATGGCCGATTTTCTATCTAGGTTATACGAAACTGACCATATATTAGTGAACAAATTTTCTGATTCAAATCAACATTCAGGCAAAAATTTCATTAAAGTTAAAGAGTTGCATAGCAATGATCCAGGTTATGCAAACCTTTTAAAAAAGATAACCAATACTTTGGATCAAACTGACTTAGAATCGGTGAATGAAGAAATCAGGAACAATGCGCAACTGAACTTTATTAACGTTTTAGCTAATACAAATTTTGATTACCTTTCTGTTAAAAACGAGCAACGTAACTCTCCCGAATGTAAAATCATTTATCAAAACCTTAAGGCTCAGATGAATGTCCCTAATTTTTGCATAAAGGATGGGTTAATTTATAAGTTCGTCGGAAGGAATCGACTAAAACGTATATTTTTACCAGATAATTTACTCGATTACGTTCTTCGATATTATCATGATTCCAAGTATGCTGCGCATAATTCAGTAATTAAAACATTCCGTGAAATTAGTAAAATATTTTACTACAAAAACCTCTATGCAAAAGTAAGGGACTATGTCAGAACCTGTAAAGTGTGCCAGGCTATAAGGCCATATACACGTAACGATAGGGTTCAGTTGAGTAGTTCCGTGCCGGAGTATACCCTACATACTTTGTACGTCGACTTTATCGGTCCTATTATTAGATCAAGTGAAGGTTTTAAGTATATTTTTTCTGTTGTAGATGGATTTTCAAAATTTGCTTTCGCCTTTCCATGTAAAAGGCAGACCAGTGACGTTGCCATTTCACTGATACAGAAGATTTTCCTGCAAAACGGATATCCGACGGTTGTTGTAGCCGACAACGGACCAGCCTTTGCGTCGATCAAGTGGAAAACCTTCTTATTTAATAATGGTATTAGAGCTGCCTACTGTTCGAGCTATACACCATCTTCGAACAAGAGCGAGTGCCTCAATCGACAGATAAAATATAATTTAGGATGCATTCTCAAAGAATATTCTGTACAACATAAAAATTGGTCTAAATTTTTGAGTTTTGTAATTTTCAATTACAACAACTCCTACAAAAGTACAATCGACTCAACACCAGCTGAAGTTTATTTTGGTAGAAAGTTAATGACGCCGTTTGTGATTATAAACGAATTAACTGAGTTAATCACGAGTTCTGCTAAACCATCACAAGCACATATACAAGATGCGTTAAAGATTGCTCACCAACAACGAGTCAACCAAACTTTAAATAAACCAACGCTGTCTAAATATAAAGTGGGTCAATTGGTCATGGTTAAAAACTTGGCCCCGAATATGAACAAGAATATCGCACCTAAATTCGCTTCAAAATTCAATGGACCGTACAAGATAATAAAGTTCACTACACCAACTTCAGTTAGGCTAAAAGCTCCAAAATCTAATAAGAAAACCTTCGGCATGTCGATATACAACATTCGGCCATACTATCTCAGAGGATATCAAGGGAATGGTAACGTTACTGCATCCTAATTAAACATCTAAATATATTTGAATCTTCACGTCTAATCCACATTTGTAAGATTTTTCATTCATCTATTCATGTCATTCTTGGTTTAATATTTTCCAATTAGCATGTCGCTAATTTTTTTGGCCCCCTGGAGTGGAGAATAATTTTTTTTAATACTCCACTGTATAAAAATTTATTATTGATATTTTTTCATATTTTTATTATTCAAAGAATTTATATAATTATTGGTTTATGCTAGTTGAGAATTTGCATAGTTTCAACAGGCATTGGCTTAGATCAGAAATGACTTGCGTATATACAAGCTTACTTTAATATTTCAGCACATATTTAAAATCAGTTACAAAAGTAATCTCATGAACTGAGTTACAAAAAATCGTCTCATCAAGGAGTTACAAAAAATACTTCTTTCAGTTCAGTTAAAAAGAGTATTTCTCTCTGTTAGTTACAATAGTCCTCTCATCGAGGTAGTTACAAAAATTAGTTGGCTCAGTAGAGTCACAAAAAAATAGCTACAAAAAGAAGACAATTACTAAAATTAGTTGATTCACATCAATTAATCAGATGGTATTTAAAATTTTATTTCTTCAATTTACAAGTTGAATATTTTTTTATGGATTGTGCTGAAATATCGAATGGGCGAATTAATGGTTTCTATCTGATTGTATCTAAGTATATTTTTTTTTGTATAATTTATTTAATTCACTATTCCGAAACTTGTGGTCTCTCAAACTTGTAACAATTCAATACACATTCTATACACACTTTTGGTGTACAATTTATATTTTATGTGAATATGCATTGACGTTTTCAATTTATAACTATATTGTTTGTTACGCTTGGTTTTTTTTGGCCGTGTATTTTTTCTTTACAGAAGCGTAATGTCTCTTTATATACAACTATGTATCTGAATTAAATTTGTAATCCATATTTATATTTTTGCAAATCAGACATATTTGAACATATTTTTTTTTTACTGTAGTTTTCTTTTACTACAGTTCAATTTAGCACATATTCATGTAATCCCTTTTTTCATAACTTGTACAACCAATGTTAGTGTTTTAAGGATAGTTGTACTATCAGTGTATTAGATTAGAAATTATTTATTTCAAATATATTTTATCTTAACATATATTTGTTTTGTTCCCTTTTTTGTACCTTTTATTTTTTTTCAGATTCGAATCACTTGTCAATAACTAAGACACTTACTGGATAGTAAAGATCTTACTACCTCAATATTATCTTTTTTAATGGGCCCAGCTTTTATTGAAAGACTTTCGGTTCAACGTGATTATCTTTTTTTATATTTACGTGTATGGCGTTAGGACCGATAGTTTTCTAATTTTCATAATTCCACATACAATACTCTGCTTTGGATTTTTTTTCTAAAGTACCGTATATTTAGTTTTCATTATTTTTTTTTTAAAATACATCATAATGACTTTTTAATTGAAATTACTAAATTAACTTAACTTCTTTATTTATGAAAATAATTGATAATTCAATTATTTTCTATAAAGTGTTTAGTTTCTTTTTAAAAACTAAACACCGAATTTTTTTTAAATTAAACAATAAAATTAAAACATTAATTAAAATTTTTTTACATACACATCGTAATATAATTAGAACATGTGTTGGATCCAGAAAAATTATTCTCAATAATTTTCAATATAACAATATATATATATATATATATATATATATATATATCTATATATATATTATAAAACAATTTTATAATATTTTATCAACAATAAAATTATATCTGCTAATAATTATATTTATACATAAATTATGTTAATATGTTGGTGTTTCTGTATGCATTAGATAATAATAATGATAATAATATTTATATACATATGGAAAATTATGTTTGAGAATTTCATGTAAAATATGTGGTGAAATGGAAAATAATTATATATTAAAAATTTTGAAATTGATATGACACAATGTATATAGAATATTATACGTCTATGATATACACTATATTAAGGATGTACGAGCAACCAGATGTGGTCCATTTATATAGTACATTCATAAAAGTCTACAATAAAGTTTATTATTTTTTGTCGTAAAAATGGAGATAATTCATTATTTTCGGTAAAAAAAATATATTCAAGAAAAAAAACTGAGATTTCGGGTAATTTAGCTACCGCCAACAGAAATTAAATCTACCCGAAATCTGAGTTTTTACTTAAATATCTGTTTTTTAGGCTCGTCAAACCGGAATTTTATTGGATCAATATCTATATTAATATTTCTATTTTCTATTGCGTAGTTTTTTATTCGTCTTATTTTATTCCAAGTGAAAATTATCGAAATATGAGTTTCTCCGTAAGAGCAATGCATTAAAACTCGAGCTTTAACATTAAACAATTAATTCAAGACCTCCGTAACATTCCCTGAAACTTTTATAATTGATTTATATGCATTTCAACTACATGTAGCTCCGGTGCTTGTACATCCTTAATAAAATGTGTTAACAATGTAGATTGGCGATACAGGAGCGTAAGATATACCATATGTAGTATTTAATATGTAGTATTTAATTAATGAGCCGGATCGGTTGATATATCTGTCTTATTATTCAATTTTTGAAAAAAAAGATTTGTGTTTATTTAAAAAGAAGACTTTCGTTTTTCATTTAATTTTTCTTCTACCTCTTATGGTTTCAAAGAATGGATATTTTTTCGCATGACGGTAAGATTTTGCCCTTTCAAAAACTTTGAGCTATAAACCTTACATAAAAAATCAGTTCGTTTTCGAGTTATTGTATATATGAATGGCCAAAAGGATGAATGTGAACCGACGGATTTGCGAAAATGGTCAGTCTTCCATCATCAAGCTCATTAAATGGTGCACTAAATTAGTGCTGATTTTTCAGAATTGGATAATTGACGTGTGCCATACTTCCGATAAAGTTATTCATTTTAAATCTACTAAAAGTTCGAATAATTTTTCCAAAACCTTCATGAATATGGCCCTGTATTACCGTACCATATTATATTGTTCTCAAAACTGCATTCGTTAGAAAATTTTCTGCTCGATCGGAAGATAATTAATTGGTAGTGAATTAAAATTTTTTATACAAACATTGAACCTGGAAGAAAAGGATACAGTCAATTCAACATCAATAAAATCTTCTATTAAAAAAAAAAAACCAGAAAAGCATTATCGTCTAAAAAACTTTTCCAATTGTGTGTATTTTAACAAACAATTTAAAGTCAGTCAGTTCAGATAATTGAAATTACATCAGATTACATACGTGTCTATATGTTTGTGTGTGGGGGTGTAGGGGAAAATGAGCGGGAGGGGAGTGATGTGAGAAGTAGGTGTGCTATAAGTTATAAGTATTTTTATTTTATTTTATAGAATCAATAAACATTTTTATATGCGAAACTTTATCAATCTGTGTTATAATATAAACCTGTTCTAGTAAAAGTTAAATAACTATAAAGTTTTCAACATTTATATATATATATATGTATATACGAAAATGTAGACACACAAACTTTGTGAGCTACCTAACTTGGTGTTTAGATGATCGTGTAAGAGTGAATAAGTGAATATGTCACAGGGATATGTGTGTACATAAAATGTATATTTTGTATCCCTTCCTTCAGGATCCCTCTAGGTACACCTATATATATATATATATATATATATATATATATATATATATATATATATATATATATATATATAAGATTTGTTTGTCATATTATACTTAAGGTAGCAAACGAATAAGATATATGTATTTCGATAATATTTATTACAGGACTGTACCAAAAATTTGGTTCAATTTGTTTTGAATGAGAAAGAGTCGTCTTAAGTATATGTATACCGTCCAAGTCCGAGCGGTCTAAGGCGTTATGTCGACTTGGAACTGGGAGATTATGAGTTTGAATCTCGACGTCGACAGTTTGTCAATTATTAAGGAAAAAAAAAAGGAGCGGTTAATTGACTAAACAGTCGGCGTATGGACAAGAACGAAGTAACCAGTTATGCTTGAAAATTGAAAATTATTTAAAATAATTTTTCGATCTAATACGTTTTTCTAAGTTAAAGTTCTAAATATATACAAAAGTAAAATATTTAAGATGGGAACATTTTCTCCTCAAGAAAGTATTTTTATTTTGAAAAAAGGAACATTCTCGTCCTTTAAAGATAAACAGTTTTGCCCATTTTGCTCATTCACGAACTTTACCATACTTTTTAGCTGTAAAATATACATACGAAATATCACAGCTCGTTATCTCATTTCGTTTTTGAGTAATCGTGTTCAGAGACGGACAACCGTTACAAAGTCGGAACTAAACTTTATATATCCTGGTATATATTATATACCGGGTAAAATAAATTATAAACTTTGACCCATTGTATTACCATAACGAAGCTTTTGAATAAACCACATGTATTCAAAATAACATTAACTTATTTGAACAAAAAATTATATTTATTACGAAATTTTCTCAAAAAGTTTTTTTCGAAAACATTTCATAATTCATCATTTAAATAATTTTTGAGACTGCAGTATACTGACGTAATACTATCCCATACCCTTTTCTACCTTAAAAGCATAAGAACTATATACCTACATATATATATATATATATATAGTAGTCAGTGGTGGGTTATAAGACTATATACCTTTAAAAAAGTTTTTATCCAATGTTTACATTAACACTCAAAAGCTTTCACATGGTGCTTCCACATCAATCCATACATCTATACGCCTCTCTCGTCTTAAACGAGGCACTCTACACACACACACTCATATATATATATATATATATATATATATATATATATATATATATATATATATGTATATATAGTGTTCTGAAATTCTTTCAGGAAAACTAAACCACGGTGTAAAGCTTCAAAAAAACAAACAAAAAAGTCGAATATAGTTTTTTGATTTGAAGCTTTGCTTTTGAGATATAATTAATTAAACATTAATAATAAATTCAACTAATCACATTTGCATTTTGATTTGTGGCGGGTGTCGCTACACTACCCCACCAATCACAGAGCCTATAGTGTAAGGAGGTGGGATCACAGCAGTGGCGTAGGGCGTCCATGCTAGAGTAGCGACAGTCAGAGTTCTCAATAAGTGTAGCGACACCCACGAAATGGTTTATTGTTAAATAATTATATCTCAAAAACTAAGCGTCAAATCGAAAAACTTTATAATACTTTTCTTGTTTACTTTTTGCAGCTTTACACCGTGGTATAGTTTTCCTGAATGAATTTCAGAACATCCTATATATATATATAAAGGTATATATATATATATATATATATATATATAAAGGTTGTTTCAATTTGATAGGGAGTCACATAAATAATAATCAGAATAATAAGTAATAAAAAAGTATCATTATTTATATTCATTGTCAAACATGATCGAAAACTTTTCAAATGTTTTCTAGTCAGTCTATCTGTACAACCTGTCTGTGTATATTATTATTAAATGTAATAAACGATAGATAATATATATTTAAAAAGTTGTTCTCTTTTAAAAGAAGATTTTGTTTCAATATAATCTATAGAGTAAGGGATCTCGTATAAAATAGAGATAATATACTCGTTAATAATATTGTTATTTGATATCGTAATCTTTTAGAAAGACTCGAACAAACAATATTAGTCTTTCTCAGAAATAAAAGAATGTGGAAATTTTGTAATAAGTAATAAGGAAGGATCAATTTGGGATCTTTTGGAGATAATAACTGCACTTTTTACCGCTATCGATCTTTTGTATATATATTCGTCATACGTTTATAAGCCACATAGTTGCGCATATTTAAAAAAAAAATGTATAGTTGATTTGTGCTTTATTTTTTCAGTATATTTATAATGAACAGCTTTTATTTGTAGCATTTTTCCCAAAATCGTATACATTGATTGATTGATTGATTAATATCGGGGTAAAAACTATTGTACTTCGACCTTATGGTCCAAACTGTATGCAAACGGCACACATCAATTATAAATTTGGAAATGAGCGCTACTTTTGTGGCCATTTGTACTATGGGCCATAGTATCCATTTTTCTATATTTTCTATGGTTTTTTGTCTTTGTTATTTATATTCATTCGGTTTACGAAATATTTCGAAAAAAAGTTGCTGAATTAAATTCACTAAACACCTGAATGAATAAAGCACAAATAAGTATAAATGCTGGAGAGTCCTTAAACTAAGAAGAATGTTGTTTATAAAATTGTACATGTCCGATATTGCATAACTATTGTAAAGCTTGAATAGTAAATATCCAAAAAGATCTTTGCATATTTATGCACAATGTTTTAAAATCGCAATAAAAGCTATCAAAACAAATTCCGTGTTTTATAAAAAAAAACGAAAAAACTAATAATTATTATCTTTGTATAAATTATAAAAAAAAAGCTATGATTAAAGTGTGATCAAAAAACATATTGTTTAACCTTAAAAGCTGTATAAAAACTCACTAATCATACAAATATCAAACAAAAAGATATTTAATATGTGCATAACACCAAACAATTGTCACGTACTACAGTTAGTGATACTATGTTTGAATGTTACTTAATCTTAATTTCGAAGTAACATAGCTACTATAAAAAAATCCAGTGTAATAGTAAGATTATTAGCTTACAGGTGGTAATACTATATCTCACCTCGCATTTATTGAACGAGTGTATTGGATATCTATTTCTTTTTCAGCCCCAATCTCCATGGTGTACCCATCAACCAACAATTTTCATGTTCGCACTTTGAAGAACTATGTATATACAAATAACTATGTATACCCAGTTATTTGAACATGTTGGGGGTGGAGGACCTTCCTGTCATACCATCTATTTTGTAGGACACACGTTTTTTGAAGTCTTTATTACATTATCTCTCAATAAGGAATATGCATGAAAATTTTTTTTCACTTGAATTGAAGCATGTTTACTTGACAAATATCAAGGTAAAATTACTTTAAAAATAAGCGAGATATGAATGAGATTGAAATTCCCGATTAGACAAAGAGGATGATAGCCCTCTTGATATGTTATGTGACGTCATCTTACACTTTCACTATTTAAAATACACGTAAAACTTCGTTTTTAGTATTTTTGCAAGAAAGACACAGATAATAATCTTTAAAAGCATATAGCTTCCTTGATATTTATCGGATTTTAATTTCGTTTTTAAATATCATTACAGTATTTACAGTATTTTCATATTCTGAAAATAAATGTGAAAAAAAATTTTCATGCATATTCCCTATTATTACATTATCTCTCAATTTAACCAACATATTAACTGTTACTGATAAAATATTTGCTATCGTCAAACAAACAAGTTACTCTCTTACGCGCTTCGTTTGTCACTATTGTCGAGAATTTTCGCGAGAGAAAAGTTGGGCGTCGATACAACATTTAATCTTTTTCTCACACACATTATAAAAAGAATAAAAAACACTGATGTTTTACGTTTCATGTTTCACAATCACTTATTTATAATTTGAAAACAATATGATGTATACAATAAAAAAACAACCACCAGTCAGCCATATTGTGCTGTGTGTGGCGGGGGGAGGGGAGAACTTTGTTTTTCATTTATTTTATATCTTTTCTATAAACTTTCCATAAAGATTATTGCTTATACAAGCATCAATAATTCCCCCCAAAAAATCATCTATTGTTTTATATGTAAATGTTTTCACGTTTTTTTTTCCTCTTCGTCATTTTCTTTTTTTATATTCCAATTCCACGAAGAACAGTGACGTAAGTATTTAGAGTATATGCAAATTGAATGATATAATCACTAAAGTATAATAAAAAATAATGATAATTATTTGGTCTTGTTATCATTGTCAAGATGAATAAATGAAACATCTTGTTTATGTATTTTTTTTTTGTAATTTATGCAAATTGTTAATTTGAGTTTATATTTATTTATTTATTTTTTTCCAGAAAAATATGTTTGTTTTATTTTTATCTCTTACATAATTAATTTGTTTGTCAAGGAATGTTTTTAAGATCTTGAAGGGGACAATATATATATATATATATATATATATATATATATATATATATATATATATATATATAATATATATATATATATATATATATATATATATATATATATATATATAATATATATATATATATATATATATATATATACCTACAAAAAACATACTAAATTATGTACTAGTATGAAATTTATATAATTTATGCACTTATATGCAAATCTAGATGTTCAATGGCTTTCTTTGTTGGTATTTAAGCCAAAATTATTGGATGTATGAAACAATGTTTCAAACAAGAGTTGTTTTAATTTTGTGAAATAAACATTTTTTGTACGTAAAGATTTTCTCTATCTCGCAGCGTTTAAAATATACGTTTTGGGTACAGTCACGGATAGATGCGGCACGGATACATGATATAAAATTTTTATTTTATCTTATAAACCACCCAGTGAAATTTTCTGCAAGCCAATGAATACCGCGTTTAAATTAACAGTTTTAATGTAATGCGGGAATAAACAATTTGTGTCGTCTATCGTCTGTTTATGTACCAAATTGAGTATTATATTGAAAAAATATTTGAACTGAAAAATCGACCTTCTATAATATTTTATTATAAATATTCATTTATATAATTGAAACATGAATTTGGCATATTTTCAAACCCCATATTCATTTTAGTAGCACTAACTTCTATGATTAAGGTACGCTTTTTTCATCCATGGTGGTTGATAGAGGAGAGCCTAAGAACAAAACCTGGTGTATTTTTTCTTCCTGGTTATTAGCAATGGTTAGTGACCATGAATCTAAAGTAGTCAAGTGCAGTTTCAAGACTAAGAACATAACCATAGATAGATATATTGTTACGGCTGCCCTGGACGGGCTACACTTCGACCATAAGGTCCATTGTGATGCCTAAGGATGTGAGAATATGAGTGGAGTGGATGGAATCATCTTTTGTGTATAGACTAGTAATTGGTAGGATGTGCCGCTGCAGCCGACTCTGATAAGAACTATGCCGATATTTATCTGGAGTTCGTGAAGGAAACTGCAGAAAACCTTCACAAGCATAGCCGGTTACTTCATTTTTGTCCATACGCCGACAGTTTATTCAATTAACCACCCTTTTATTTATTTTTCTTTAATAATTGATAAACTGCCGATGTCGGGATTCGAACCCATAACCTCCCAGTCCCCAAGTAGACATAACGCCTTAGACCGCTTAGCTACTTGGCTAGTTAAGAACATAACCATAGTAACCTTAATCTTGGGATTGTTCTTCCATAGTGTATATCTTACTTTTGGCTTTACGAGTTTGTCTTTTGCCTTGTTTGTGTGCCTTGATCTACTTGGCAACACTTCATTTTGTACTGAGTTATAATAATTTGCATCTATCACTACTCAAAAATCAGCAACAAATCTAAACACCCCCCTAAAGCAGAGTAATGATTCAAAGACTAAGTGATATTCGATCGATTTAGAAAAATAGTTTTGAAAATTACCAACAATGGTTTACTTTTTTGGGTTGTCATTTACTCTCAAAAAGCTATTTAATTACTGCCAAGTGGAAAACTTTTTGGTAAGTAAATGACCTACACTACTGTTGATAGTCGATTGTACTATAAGCCACAGAAGTAGCGTCCATTTTCCAAAAAATTTTAAGTTAATTTGTACGTCAATCATTCGGAACTTGGGAAAATATTTCGAACTAAAGTTGTATTTTTCATGAACAACATTTATACGAAGAATTTCAACGAAAACTGAATAAATGGTGGACATTTTGAAAAATGTCCACCACTTTGTTGGCAATGTGTACAATGTGTACAGGCGATCCCAGATCTAAAAACAAGATAACAGTTCGGCTCGTTTATTTGGTATCATCAAGTCTAGGACAGGAAATAAGATGAGTTTATCGCAACAGAATATTTTATAAGACACATTATACTACCATTTCCTCTCTTTTAGTCAACAAAAATAAAAAAACAAGCAAATGTAAAACAATTTCATCTTCTTCTACTTCTTCTTAAGAACATTAGTAAAAATAAAAAACAATTATTTTTTATACATCTTACATTACATTACAGCGAAAAAGAATATACACACAAAAAAATATTATATTTTGATGACATTCTGATGCAGTAGTCAAACAAACTCCTACAATAGTTTTTAGTATTTAAAGTAACAAAGTTTTGGCAATATGGTCCAGAAAAACGGACACGAATTTGCTTTTAGAAATTTTCATCGAAAATTTAAAGATATAGATTTGTACTAAGGATCGATTTTTTATTACTTGATAATAATTTGTATAATAATTAGAACCAAATCTACACAAAGTACACCGCCAAGTTTCAAGTTACACTTCTTTTCATCAGAATTACTTCAAAGTTCTTTAACCGCGGAACCTAGAATAACTATTTAAACGGTAACTTTTGAAATGGTCTTTAATTTTCTAATTTTAACATCATTTCTATCTCTTTTCGGCACCAGTCCAAGTGGCCGAGCTTTCTAAGGCGTTATGTTTGCACAGTATACATACTTGGAAACTGAGAGGTTATGGGTTCAAATCTCGACATCGGCAATTAGTCAATTATTAAGAAAAAAAAAGGGCCAGTTAATTGACTAAACCGTCGGCGTATGGACAAGAACAAAGTAACCGACTATGCTTGAGAAGGTTTTCTGCAGTTTCCTTCATGAACTCCAGATGAATATCGACATAGTTCCTATCATAGTCGGCTGCAGCCGCATATCCTACCAATTCCTAGTCTATACACAAAAATTCTTCCACTCCACTCACATCCTCACATCCTTAGGCATCACAATGGACCTTATGGTCGAAGTGTAGCTATGTATCTATCTATCTATCTCTTTTCGGACAAAAAAGCTCGGATCTCGTAATGTGAATTTTTAAAACATTTACTTCATCAGACTTTTTTCTCCATGAGTAATTTAAGTATTAAAAAAGTGGCCAGCTATTTTCAAAACCTCGTACAAAAGAGTTTTGTACAAAGTTGTAAATAGTTTTGAAAAGAACAACTTTTATTCAAAATTTTTTTTTTCGACAAGGAAACAGATTCGGGCCCAAATCAACATTTTACAAGTTGATACTACAAACACATATTTTGCCGTATTTTTTTGCCATGGTTGAATATGTGTCATTTTTACTAGACCACCATGTAATGCATAATAGTAAACTTCTTCCACACCATTCCATTCCATTCCACAGAACATTATATTATTCCACATATATTTATAAAGTTTACTTTAAAGCATGTTATTTTATACTTTGGAATATTTCCAATGTTTTAAATGGCAATGGCAGCTACTACACTACGAGCACAACGAACGACAATGACAACGATATGAAGTCAGTGAGAAACTATTTTCTATATATGTTAATACCATTTGAATTATTTTTATCTTTTGTGTAAGATTTTAAAAGCTTCCTGAATGAGAAAAATATATTTTATAAACTATCTGGGAGTCAGTCAGTTAGTCAGTCAGTCAGTGTGTATATTAGAACTCTTTGAGAAGAATTTGTCGTTGAAAATTACCGCAATAATAATTGAGAAACAAGATAGAACTGACATCTTTTATCATTATCATAATCACCAGTACAGAAAAAATGGTGACAATGGTTTTTTTTTTTTTTCAGGAATGAGACCAGTTACATGTTTTCGTTCGAACTGGTTTTTTTACATGTAGAAAAATTTGGTTGTTTTACCTGTTTTAAGATGCCAGCGAAACCAAGCTTTATGTAATTGGTAAGCGATGGATAAAATTGATATCTAGGATTAAAATAAAAATTATGCACCTGGCGATTGTGGAAAGAAAATTGAAGTGGAACTGGTCTAGGCATATGTTGAGGATGAGCTCCGTGCACAAGGCTCTAGCAGATGCATTACACGAACTCTAGATGAATATCGGCATAGTTCTTATCAGATTCGGCAGCAGGATGCACATCCTACCAATTCCCAGTCCACACCCAAAAATTCCTTCCACTCCACTCACATCCTCACATCCTTAGGCATCACATGGACCTTATGGTCGAAATCTAACCCGTACAGGGCAGCCGTTACAATCTATCTAAGAACTCATGAGTTAATATTCCAAAGAATATTTAAATTCATTTTTGAAGCTCACTATATTTTGGAACTTCGATATTATAGTTCGATTTCTAGTCATTCTTTTTTATTGACGTAAGAGAAATATGGCAAATTTTTGTCTTCTGCTAGCGAGTGAATATACAGATGGTTGTTTTTTTTAATGAATTTGAACTGGAAGGACTATAAATAGATTGTTATGATATTGTTTTTATTATTATTAGTTTTATGATTTGATGCCATTTTAAAATGGAAATTAAAGTAATATTTGTGTTTAGTATTTTGCTGAAGTAAATATTTTGTACTTATGCGCCAAATTTTTGTAGAATCGAATATCGATTTTCTACGACAATAAAAGCTGATTTATTTAACTAACATATTGTTTGAAACTATCTGTAAAACTATATCGATCAACTTTAAATAATTGAGAAAAGAGTCAATTTTTCGATCCAACAATGACCGATTTCATTTGCTACTATCATCAAATTAAATATAATCGAAATATAAACGAACAAAAACAAATTAATATTTTTTCATTTTCACCGCGACACCGACAAAAAAACACTTTTTTCAACATTAAAACTCCAAAAAAACTTTTTATTTGCAGAATTTTCATACAATTATTAATACCAACTCAAAAAAAGTTATCCCAAAGTGAAATTTTTATAGACTTAAAAACACATATATATTTAAAACAACAGACACTGTTTATATTTATGTATATATATATATATATATATATATATATATATATATATATATATATATATACCAACATAAGAAAACAAACACAAAAAAAAACTATAAAAAGAAAAACAATTTTTGTTTTGATGATTTAATAAAACCGAAACAAAAAACCATACATATTTTCTTTCTATTTTCTTATTCGTACATATTTACAACATACTATATAGTGGGAAAATTTAATAAACAAAACTACTACACAGGCAAACAGTACGTGTAACAGAGTAGGCTAGAAAGGGTGGGGTCTTGGCTGGGTAGTATAAAAGATTGGGTAGCTCAAAAACCAACAATAAAAAATTTTTGGAAAAGTATTTGTTAAATATATTTTAGAATAACAATTATAACAGACTAGATTTCAAACACAATCACATTGGTCAAAGCTGTGATGACTTTTTGGAAAATAAGTGATAGGGAATTATATTGTCTACATGTTTCATAATGACTTTAAACATGATTCGACGCAAACCAAACGTGATATTTGCAAAAAACCGATTTTCGAGACCCTCTTAAGACGCGGGCGCGTGATTATATGATACTTTTGAACCAGTTTTTAGAATGTCAAAAGAAAGGTCTATGCAAATTTTCAGCTAATTATTTTTTATTCTGAGGTTAAATGTTTATGTGATTGGGTTATGAATTTTTGAATTTTGGGGACAATTGCTACTCAGCAAGACTATAATATTATAAATAAAATATGAAGTGATTGATTTCTCTACTTTGAAAAACAAAACAATTCGTCTTAGGCCCAGTTTTTTTAAGGATAAACCTAATTAGTTAACTCGCGTGGTTTAAGTTAAGTTCCCCCACCTAGATCCCGAAAATAGTAGCGTTGATCAGAATAATAATAATATATATTATGTTAATATATTATTATATTTTATTATTATCGTATATATTATTAAAAGATCTGAATAATAATTTATTATATATTATCATTTATATTATTTATCATAACTTCAAATATTTCAATTCAAAGTGTTAAATATTTTATGCAGTGATATCAAGTTACGAAGAGTGATTTTTGTGTAATTGTCTCTAAAATTGTGAAGATTGCAACGTTATTCACACATGTACAGTATGTCATCAGGGGAAGGAACTCGAAGTGGGGGAACTTAACTTAAACCACGCGAGTTAACTAACTAGGCTTATCCTTAAAAAAAACCAAGTCTTTGGTTAGACATTTTGTTGATTTTTGGTCACCCTGTATAATAAATATAACCTTTACATATACATTTATTTCATATACCAATGTTGTATAAGAAAGACTAAGTACATTATCATAAAGTACAATTTTTTACTGTAATTTTTATGAAAGTAAAAGAAAAAGTACTTTTTCAACTGATAAAATATTTTGTAATTTTAAAGATCTCTGAAAATATTATTATAAAATGTATATATCATTTCATTTGTATTCTCTTTATATACAGTATGTCTTAGAAATAAATACTAAGAATAATATTAGAAATATCTTTGTCAATCGTTTAAATACTCTGAGTTTTTAAATAAATGGATAAAAACTTGTTTTATATGCTAAGGTAGAGGTAGATTGTAAAGGCTGCCCTGGACGGGTTACACTTCGACCATAAGGTCCATTGTGATGCCTTAGAATCTGAGGATGTGAGCGGAGTGGATAGAAATTGTGAGTAGACTAGGAATTGGTAGGATAAGCGGCTGCAGCCGACTATGATAGGAACTATACCGATATTCATCTGGAGTTCGTGAAGGAAACTGCAGAAAACCTACTCAAACGTAGTCGGTTACTTCATTCTTGTCCATACGCCGACAGTTTAGTCAATCAACCGCCCCATATTTTTATTTATTTTATAATTGACATACTGCCGATGTCGGGATTCGAACCCATAACCTCCCTGTTTCCAAGTACTACATACTGCGCAGACATGACGCCTTAGACCGCTCGGCTACTTGGCTGGTTATATGCTGAGGTACTATTTATGTATATGCGAATGTATGTATGCTTCAGTAATCTCAGGTGAACAACGAGTGGTCAAATGCTAAACACCGTGACCACTTGGTAAAAGTACCGCGGCTGGAGATCGGGAAAATACTGCTTGAGAGTGCAATCAAGAAGCTATCTCTCGATGCATTGAAGCTGAACAGAATGTAACTGTGGAGGGTTACCAGATTCATTACCGGATATTATCTCCTGCGGAAGCATCTGCACACAATTGGACTCCAAAACGGGTCCATTGTGTGCAGATTGTGTCGCGAGATGGAAGAAATATCCATCCACATTATCTTTGATTGCAAACCACTAGGCTGCAGCAGATACAGGATATTCAGTACATCTCACCCCGATTATATGAACCTTCAGGAAGACCTGATAAGCAAGCTCCTGGCTATTGCCAACAAATGGGACCATAAGGTCGAAGCACAATACTTTTTAGACCCCAAGATGTATCTATCTATCTAATCTATAAGAATATCTATGATTACAGATGTTTCAGCTGAAATTGTGGTAACGCTATTGACATTGATGAAAGAAAGTTTCAAACAAGAATTGTTTGTTTTTATAGGTGAAATATTTTTGTATTTTAAATTGTTTTTGATTCTATAACCCTCCCTCTTCGGTTTAAATATTCAAATTGTGACTGATTTTGTCGAATTCACGAATTCGAATTCCCATTTTAACTCGTTAATTTCATTTTATATTTAAGAAACACGAATCAAGGTTCCGCAAACTTTTAAAGTTGATTAAAGTCGGAAATAGATATTTTACCTAAAAGTGAAAATTATTTTTCGTTGATGCTGTAAGATATCGTTAGCTATCTTTATTTTAAGCAAAATTTCAAAAAACCTTGACAACATATTTTTAAACAATGTATAAATTTTCCTAAGCAAACCCTTGATATAGTTCAATAATACTAACCGATTCTTAGAAAATTTTAAAGTTGACTAATTTTTGTAACATACTGTAATTTACGTATCGTAAAAAGAGTTTTCGTACACAAATATTTTCACTTTATTTGAAATTTGCCAACATAGAAGATACTATAAAACCATGTTGTCTGGTTTTGGCAACCAATAAAATAATATAATGCGTGTAATAGGGCACTTGGATGAATTTTATAACATGTGTGTAAAATTTTCTTTCATATTATGACTTTATTCACCTTAGAATTATTATTATGAAAAATTTTATCTTATAACGCAAAGATAAATCTCTAAGAGAATATTTCTTTTTTAACAAAACGCTAGATGCTACACAATCTGGGTGCTCAGTAGGCAGAGAACCCAGGGCTAGAAGTGTGTAACATTTCCACAAGCCAAGATGTGTAACATTTTTCATATCAAACCATTGATGTCAAAATAATGTTAAAACGATCATCAGCATATAACATAAATGTCACATTAAGTAAACGCTAGACACCTCTTTTAGTATAATATAAGCATAGGCAACCATACTAACAATGGTTGGTTGAAATAGACACAAATCGTTTACAAAAACAGTGAGATATATAATTTAATATTGACCAAAGATAAATAGATAATCAGAACTATTTGTCAAATGATAATAAACGACTGACTTCCATATATATCTCCACCCTATGGAGGACAGTGCCTGAAACTTAAATTGTTTACAAATTGAATATACATAAATTTATACGAAACAACATAAATAATAATTGACCAAAAGTTCATCGTGTTATTGTTTCTGCAATTATATTGATCAGTTTTTAGGATAATTCATTCTGAAATCATGTATAAGGAATGCTTAGTCGGGCACAGTGTTCTTTAAATAGGCACACATTCAAAAACCATCATTTAATCACCTGATTAAATTCTTTGATACAACTTTTGGGCTATCAAACATAGAAAAAATACAAAGCTTCTATAAAAATTAAAATATAAATTAGTTGAACAAATATTAACAACATTTTTGACCTACTATCAAAAGTCGTATGAAGCAAAAATAAGTATTTTAATAGAAATGAAAGACTTATCTGTTCAATTTGGTGGGTGGTATTTTATATTTTTTAAGAATTACAATATTAAATTATATTTCATCCAATCCAATCATCCAATAAATGATTTTTTCTTTAAAAATATGGTAATTTACCACCCTCTTCACTTGAATTTTCTCGGGCGCTAATTTGTAAAGATAAATGTTGTTTATATTAAATAATTATTTTTTAAATCAAATTAATAAAGATCAATTATATCTTTTATATATATTTATTATTTATTGAAATAATAATAATTTAATGTAAACAACATTTACCTTTACAAAGTAAAAAAAATGAACGTGCAATATAAAAATAAACAAACTATTAGGCAAAAAAAGTAAAGGTAAGAAATAGTGAAAAAACATCAGAGTATTTAAATCTATATTAATCTTCCAAGATAGGTTCACCTAATCTTCCAGAATAGAGCCCCCTTCACAAATGTGACGAAATTAGGCGCAATGAATTTAACTGAACAAAACGTGAATAACTTTTCGAAATGAAGATTGAGATGAAACTAAATGAAAGGGTTGCGTAGATTAGTCCGAAAAAAAACAGCTACCAGGTAGAAACACCACATAGGGACAAAATAAAGTAAAAAAATAGCAGTCTTGTGTCTGGTAGATCAAATGCGCCCGACGGAGGGTTAACACTTGAAATCTATATAGTACATAAACTTCTGATAGCATAGAATTTGTATCTGACGCAGCTGTACATTTCAATCCACAAAATTACGAATATTTATAAAATAATCCTTCTCTAAGAGATAAAAATTAATATTATTTCATTTATTTACAACGGTTACGTATTAATATAATAAACTACACACATAATGTTATGTATATTTTATACAAATATTAATTATTAATTTAAAATTGATATCAATTATTATCTGAAAAGATTTTCTTCCTTAAATTCGATATACTATTGATAATATTAATTATTAGTTGTATTATTTCTTATCATATTATTAAAATCTATCAAATCTATTATTGTATACATATAGAATATTCAATGTTGTAAAGACTGATTGAATCATGTTGAAACAAGATATTTTATTAATAATAAGGGAACAAATTGCATAATACAAATCAACACTACTATTAAAATTATTTTTATACCCGGTATATGTAAATATAAAGGGTATATTAAGTTTAGTGCCGACTTTGTAACGCTTGAAATTATTGATCGCAGGCATAAATGTTTGGAGTTAGTGTACATAAAAACTGTCTGAGGAAACAATAACTCAAAAACAAAACGAGATAATGTGCTGACATTTTGTGTGTGTGTGTTCTTGACCTAAAAAGTAAGGTCAAGTTCGTGAATGGGCAAAACTATTTGGGTAAAATGGGTGAAACTACCTACCTTTGATTGAAACCGTATAAGATACAGACAAAAAATGTTTCTTTTTTAAAAATAAACAAATAAATTCAGGATACACCGGGTATTTAAGTTATTAACTCAGTTAGTTGTTATTTTCACTTGTTTGTTAAATAAAATTATTATTTGTTATGCAAAATAATTTAACCTTAGTGAGAATGGGTACAAATATTTGCGCTAATTCCTAGCAGAAAGGCTTAAACAAAGTCAGTGCAGACTGATGTTAGGCCAAATATTTCAGGTCAAATATTTCAGATCCCCAACTATCCTCAAATCGAAAATTTTTTCACTCAAAATGTTATAGGTAGAAAACACACATTTAGGATATGGGCCTCATATAATGAGGATTCCGTACCCATACTACCGTAAGCGCAGTCAATCAGACCAAATTAGTCTTATTTTATTTATGTATATTTAACAATTTTATTTTATAAAATAATATTAGTTACTTTAAGGAAGTTCCTTAATGGATATTCTTTCTGCACTTTTTCGGTAACCAAACAGTATAATTTTTATAAAAACTGTATTTTATTAGAAACTGTTCTCTAACTAAAAACTTACGTAAAACTTACAATATGGAAAATGAGTGAAATGTGTTCTATATCAACCTGTAATTGTATACAAGAATATCAGTATGCAATTCGAGTCACGTTTGCGGCGCTGCGGGGATTGTATTTACTAAACACAAAGTGATGTAGTATAATAATCCTAGGCAAAGCAGGCTAGTAAAATTGTTAGTATACACACATACATACACATAGAATCTACTTATGCTATATAATTCTTATGTTTTTTTGATATAATATACAGAAAAATACTTAATAAAATACAGAACTTAGTGCATGTACACAAAAAAATTTTCAAAAAGAATGTTGATATCCCCTTTACTAATTTTATAAAAACCGTATTTGTGAAAAGTATTATCTACTTACTTTCATCTGAAAAAAAAAACACGTTTATGGAATATTTCAGAGGTAGTTATGAAACAAATTCAACAAGTTGTACAAGTTAAACATTATTATGTATATATATATATATATATAATATATATATATATATATATATATATATATATATATATATATATATATATATATATATATATATGTATATATAATATATATATATATATATATATATATATATATATATATATATATATATATATATATATATGATATTTTTATTTGTAACTTGTACAATACACAATAATGGTGACTGTACTTGCCGAAACATTCATTAGAATTACTGTAAATTATAGTTTTTTAATTTGAAATACCTAAATAAGAAGGCGGCAAAATTTTCTTCCGCCCCGGGCAGCTGACACCTACGCTACCCCCACTGCATTATAGTTATAAACAATATAAAAACCACAAACTTTTGAAACACACGGTACTTGATAGGCCTAGTTCTCTTCTAAACTAATACATATTATATTCACTAGAACTTGATGGTATGTTTTATATTATAAACCAACTGTAGTATCCTCTCAACATCCGAAATGTTATTTGACGATGAGAAACACAAAAAAACCCCGTGCATCTCTTCATACAGCACCGATCCAACATCCATCTATATATATATACATACATACATATAACAGCAACAACAACCATATGTCAGTAACGGTTCGTTAACCAATTAAATTGCCACTTCTGCCACGATAGCATTTTTAAAATGAACTTCATGCTCGACAGAAAATTGTTTTTATATTATGTGTAGTAGTTGAATTTTCATCATTCTCTACGTACGAGTCTCTCCTATTTTACCCCTTTATATATATTTTTTTCTGAGGTAGTTGTTTTTAAGTTTAGTCTTGTTGTATTTGTAAAAGAAGATTATGAAATATTCAAAGAATAATTTATCTCTGCAATCTAGATAATTTTCAATACATTACTCATTAATATTGTTGTACTGTTGAAACCAAAAAAGTCCAAAAATCGATTGCATTTTAGGTAACGAAAGATTAAGGTTTTGAGGCCACAACATCAAAAATTTTCTTTGACATTTTAATTTAATTTTTTTTTTGGTACCTATTATATGTTACACGATAAACGCTGGATAAAGTAATTCTAGTTTTATTCTGATTTGGTACGCAAATAAAAAAAAATTTGAAAACGAAAAATTAGAAGTTTTTTCACTATATAAATACCTTCTACCCACAAATTCAACGGTTCGCCACAAAAATGATTTACCATATCAAAAATTGTCATGGAATGTTTTTATTATTATTATTTTGGTATCTATTATATGTTAAGCGATACATGCTCGATAAAGCCTAACCAAATGACTAATAATTTTAAAAGTTAATTTTTACGATTTTTTAATGTGATCCCACATGTTTAGATACTTTTCTGCGAATTTTGTCAAGGTCCGGTAAAGATTGTTAAATATAATAGTTTTTACCAAACCAAAAATAATACGTCATTCTCACCTGTGAGTATATAAACAGGAATACAACTTGTGTAGTTTTTGGTTTGATAATGATATAATAATCGAAACATGTTGCTGCATGTAGTTTAGTTTTAAAGTATATGTAATAATAATGTATTTTTATAAATAGGTAGTGAATTTCTAACGTATAAAAAACCTGACTTTATTATTACTTATTATTGGTAAAGTACATGACTGAGTACATGACGTCATATTCGAAAATGGCAGCTTTAGCCAGGCAACATTTAACGATTAATTATATCTTTGATAAAAAGTGATGAGTTTTACTAATTATAATTTTTTGTTTATTTTATTAACGTAACCCATATGTAACTATCACAGTTGATCTTGCATACTCTGTTTCTAATTATTGCCACCAGATGGCATACTTCTAAGAACAAAAGACAATAATGGAACTCTACAAAATGACGTTTAAACCAATAAGAGAGAGTTATACAGTGAATATTTTACAAACTCTATATATATATTCATATAATATGATACTTGCATAAATAGATATATTATAAAAGACACCATATTGTTTTGATGTTTTCATTATACAGTTTTTTTTTTTTAAATTTCTTTATTATCATTTGTAGTTTGTTAGAAAACACACTCATTTAGAGGATATTATTATTATCTCATTAAGTAACATAACTTTAATTAATACATACATACATTTCATATATATTTTTTTGTATTTAATTAAATAACTAAAAAAAAAATTTAATACAATTATTTATTAATTAATATTAATACCTCTTTGTACAGACAGTATCTATATTATATGTAATATATAGTAGTCTTTGTGTTCAAGGTTCAAAATCCATATTTAGTTTAAAACATGCTTTCGAGCTTTATTTTGTAGAACTCTATGTTTATAGATAAATCATTTAATATTATTTAAAAATCCAGTACTTAGTTGAGATTTGTGATATTAATGTGTCAGATATTATCCCGTTTCAGATATTATTAAATAAATAGATATTGTATAAAAATTGACTGCGATTAATTTTTTGGAAATTAATCACAGTCATTAAATTATTAATCACTCATTAAATAATCACTCATTAAATTATTTATTAATCTATTTATTAATCACTCATTAAATTATTGATCATATTTTTCATTTCTATTAGTAGCTATGGTATATCCTTTTGTAATGAACTTTACAGAAATTTTAAAACTAATAAAGCAAGTCCCATACCGGTTATAAGTATATTAAAACCGGATAAACGAGTTTTTTAACCTAATGACGTCATATAACTAAAACAAATTTAATCACTGTCAAATTTTTATTAATTTAAATTAAATTTTTTAGTTTTTCTATAAAGTTTCTGGCAAAAAGTATTCTATGAATTAATAAAAAATTCATTCAAATCGGTTAAGATAAACCTATGACAGACCAAAATAGAATCTTTTATAATTGATCAAATGTTGATAACCAGTACAAACACGTCTATTTTAAGTGATACGTATCCAACAAGACCATATCCTTTAGCGGTAAAGAAAATATGTATCTATAAATAAATAGCACATAATTTCTAAGAAGCACATTTGTTGGCTGCCATGTATTGTTTAATGAATAGCAAGATATAAAACAAAAATAATATATACATCTTCCAATTAAATAAACAATATTTCAAACTACATTGGTTTTCAGAAAACATCCTTGTTTCATCTATATCCATGGATATAATTATATACGACGATAGATACGACCAACTGCAACAATAATAATAATAATTTTGTTTAGAATATCATCTATCTTTAAGATTATTTTGATAGGAAAACTTATACTCTGAATACACACACGGACATACAAATATATAGATAGATAGATCTATCAGTATCATTCGTAACAAACAAATATATTCAGTTAATTAATTCCATTTCAAGTAATATAGCATTTCGTCTTAATCAATACGTATACTAGATATTGTGATGGATACACGGAGATTGTTAAATATTGAAGGGAGAATTAACCCCAATTTTAGTATCTTAGACATATATACTATGACACAAAAGATCGTTCTTAAAGACGTTCATACATGAACCTTAATAGTACATAAACAAAGTTTTTTTTTAGTGAATTGAATAGCTCAATTATGTAGTTATCATCCCCCCTCAAAAATTTAACACCTGTTGACGATCATTTCGGAGAGTAATTACCGATTAAAAATCAAACTTTTGTATCACAGCGTCTGATGGAGAACATAATTTTTTTGTGCTTAAAATTACAATAACTATATTATTAAAGTAGGCACCATAATAAATATTGTTTATAATTATTCTTTTAAATATGCAGTTTATATATTTACATTAAAAAAATGGTGTTGACGAACGTTTGAATTAATTATTTAATAAAATTAAAAGTTTTTTGTTAGATAAATAGATAGATTGTAGAGGCTGCCCTGGACGGGCTACACTTCGACCATAAGGTCCATTGTGATGCGTAAGGATCTGAGGATGTGAGTGAAGTGGAAGGAATTTTTGTGTATAGATTAGGAAATGGTAGGATATGCGGCTGCAGCCGAGTATGACAGGAACATTGCCGATATTCATCTGGAGTTCGTGAAGGAAACTGCAGAGAAACCTTCACAAGCATAGCCGGTTACTTCATTCTTGTCCATACGCCGACAGTATAGTCAAATAACCGCCCCTTTTTTTTTTAATAATTTTAATAATTTAACTGCCGATGTCGGGATTCGAACCCATAACTTCCCAGTTTCCAAGTAGGCATACTGCGCAGACATAACGCCTTAGACCGCGCTCGGCTAGTTACAACATTTTTGTTAGGTTTGTTGTTTTGTATTCCAATTTTTGAGTAATATTGTTAAGTTTACCGCCAAATTTCATTAGTATCTACGATCACATATCGGTTTCCATAAACCCACGTGTTAAATGGTGAGTTATTAAAACTTTATTATTTCAATTTTAACTCGGAAAGAAGTTTTCTTTTTTTCCTCTATTGTCAATAAGAATGCACCTTCAAAATATTACAATGTATCATTTTAATAAATATAAATTTAATATTATATAACAAGTATGTATATATATATATTGTTTTGTATTATAATGAAGTGGTCCTTATCTTCTGGACTAAAGATATCAAATTCTCTTCTTGAGGAGAGTGCAGAGAGAGAGAGAGAGAGAGATAATGATTCATTGAATGTCAGTTTTGTTTTTGAATATAATGTGACTTATTAGATCAATGCGGTGGTAATTTTACTCTAGAGATATATAGTTGTTGCATTAGTTCCAGAATTTAATTCTATCGAAATATTAATATATACAGTATGTTCGAATTGATGCATATCACTTTTACCAGTAGACAAAATACCGTTAAAACTCGTTGAATTTGGTCAAATTACCTTCTGAAAGTTTCATTACAATATTTTTTTTTACTGGTTAAGACGTATAAAGTATTCTATTTCGAATGAAATGATTACATTAAAGAATCAAACTACAAATTTGATTTCTTAAAATTAAAGGTTTAGTTTACTAAAGCTAAGTGAAAAAAAATTTCAAATTTGAATAATTAATTGTATTTTTAATTAATCAATCAAAAAATAATATAAAACTTCGAAAAAGCAGTGGCGCAATAAAATTTTTCCCAGTGCAGCTCCTGAAATAATTAAAATAAATCGAATTACATCAAATTAAGCCACTTTTCTATTACTAACAGCGTGCCAAGTGTAATTGAAATCAGCCAAACACTTGTGAGATATTTGGAAACGAAAAGTGTTTTTTAATTCACTTTAACAATCTATATCTTAAAACGAAGCTTAAAAACCTACATGTTCATATGAACTTTTCTTCTTATTTTTGAAAGATCACCTATTAAATTTTCTGGTGTAAAGTCTGTGACATCCTGTATACTAAGCATACACCAGCGGCTTCGTTAGCGTTTTATAACTATATCCATGGCTCCCGTTATTTTAAGATAAAAAACCTCAATGTAATTTCCCATCGCTTCCACTACTTCCAATATTTTTCGTTCACACCGCTTCCACTACTTATTTATCATATTTATCGACACCTCCACCAACCTTCGAATTCTATCTCTCGTAGCGAGATAAAATACACATCGGTTTTTAAGTTTAAAAAAAAAAAAAATTAAATCAAAATCGGTCCAACAGTTTGTACGTGGTGCTCGAACAAACAAATAAACGAATAAACAGACATTTACAATTGTATAACAGTATAGAAGATTTAAATCATCCTATATGTTACTATTTCGAATATTCTAATGACTTATCCTTATATATATATATACATAACTCTTATACTATGGCCAGTTAGCTTCGACCAATCTCCTCCCAACTATATCACCACACACTCTGCTAAAACAAAGTCGTTTAGTTTGAATAAAGACTTAATGTTCCGGACCACCAGTCATCCTGAAGACTTCATACTCATACTTCTTTCTTTTATTATATTAGTCTATAAGTATGTATTGTCAAAATTACTTCTGAGAATTACATCAATTAGTTTAGTTTTAAGAGAATATGAACAGTTGTGTTTTGTTAGGATATAGTTTATATTATGGTGATGTTACACTATAGTAAATGTGCCAGGAAGGAGAGGGGGGATCTCTTGGTGAAGTGAGTGAAGGAGACTCTATGGAGATAGCTGTTAATAATATTATAATGTTCAACAATATATTTAATAAAATTAAGATTTTATGTTTTTTTTTTGGGTATTTATGATATTGTATTATTTGTCCCATGCATGGGTGTCCGCGTGACAGCTGTGTCACAAAATCTATCTTTTATAGGATAGAGAAAATCTTTAAGTAAAACAAAAAAAGGTTTTCTCATAAAAAATTGAAAACTTTTCAGAATATGCAACTTTAGAAGAGTTAATAAGAGATTTTGCCTAGTTACGAAATTTTTTAGCCCTTATAATACAAATTCATAATTTCTGCTAATTTGTTTTTTTTTTTGAGTTTTTGAGTAATGACGGACAAATGGAAATGAAATAATTTTAGATTTTTGAACACCTATTATATCAAATCTTCATTCTCAACGATCAATATTTTCATTCTTTGGCCAACTTGGCAATAAACTTAATACCCTTGCAAATCTTCAAAAATAGTTTCGAAGCACATCTCAAAAATGGCAAATAGACAGCCAAATATTAGCCCATTTTCACTGATTGTATCAAGAAAATTTTTTTTGATAAATCAACTATTCTAAACGAGCGAAAACGTACATTAATTTGCCTTTATTAGGGAACTTTTTGGGGAAATAAAATCGATAATCATTTAAACAGTTGTTAAATCGCAATGATGGTCGCAAACCTCCGAGCAGAGATGATGGCTTAAGTGGGAAGTACTACAGGAAGTCAATTTACGGAGTTGAAATGATATTTTCTAAAAATTATCGACTGAGCGTGAACACTAAGTAAATCAAGTTTTGAATAAAAATGGTTCAAATCTATTTTTATACAAACAGTTTTTGCAAACATCAGAGTAGTTAGTTTTAATATATATTTTACCACCACCATTGAGAATAACTTTCTATAATTCGAAATTTGAATTTGTCACATAGCCTTAGTCGTTCTATAAGTTGAAACTGATGATAAAACAAAAACTATTTTTGTGTAAGTTCACAAACTCTATTAAAACATAATGTGTTATATGAAAAAAAAATCCTTTTATAGGTTTTGTTCTATTAACCAAAATATTTTGTTATATACCTGTGCAGGATTAGTTTTGTATAACTATTAACGCTTAACATTATAATAGCATTATCATAACAATAACATTAATACCTTATAAACGGTATAGTTAATCTCCTTACAACATAATATCCTGTGTATTTTGAGGCCAAACATACATACATACGTTAAACACCTAGGAATCATGCAGGAAACAGGACAAGAGGTGAATGATTATATATTAAAATTATAACAATCTCAGTCCAAGAGGCCGACCGGTCTAAGGTGCCTATGCCTGCGCAGTATGCCTACTTGGAAACTGGGAGGTTTTGGGTTCGAATTCCGATATCGGCAGTTTGTCAATTATTAAGAAAAAAAAGGGGTCGGTTAATTGACTAAACTGTCAACGTATAGACAAGAACGAAGTAACAGGCTATGCTTGAGAAGGTTTTCTGCAGTTTCCGTTACGAACTCTAGATGAATATTGGCATAGTTCATATCAAAGTCAGCTGAAGCCGCATATCCTACCAATTCCTAGTCTATACATACAAATTCCTTCCACTACACTCACATCCTCACATCCTTAGGCATCACAATGGACCTTATGGTCGAAGTGTAGCCCGTCCAGGGCTGCTTCTACAATCGATTATCTAACTATCTAACTATCAATTCAGTAACTAGTAACATTTATTGTTATTTGTAAGTTTATTTGGGTTCCTTAGAAAACACTAGCGATTCATGTTCTAACATTTCTCCAAAACCGTTGAAGCTACTTAGTTATTTTCACATAATAAAATCATCTATCAGTAAAACGAAATGTCGAAGCCAATTTATAACAATAAGATGATAAATAAGGAGGTCCCTGGTAGCAATATCCTAAGACAACTTAAACTTACAGTAGTATATCTTACAGTATACATAATACATGTAATTTATAATATTCAATGCCTAAAGGATGTTAAATATTAAATAAATTGCCTTGAACGATTTACCTATAATGCAAATTGTCTTATAAATGCAATTATTACTGACATAATGCAAATCAGTTTTTATATTCGGAGTATTTCAATCCCGATAAAGCTCAAATAGTTTATTTGACAAATGAAAGATTACATTTATATTCAGAAATCTTTAGTTATGATTAAAAATTTCAATTTTTGAATTTAATTCGATATGTAAAACTGAATTTGAGATATTCTTTTTTTCTAGGCAAATTCTATAACCAATATTTAAAATTCGTAACGAAAGAGCTGCGACTACTTAACGAATTTCCATAGGATAAAAACAGAATATAGAATAAATTTCATTCCGATCGGAATAAGACTGTAATATGTTAATGGCTACTGAAACATAGATATAAGCGATCCAAATTTTAATCTGTTCGAAATGGTAATTCGTATCTGATAGACTTTTGAAATTTGAATGACCTAATTCGTGAATGAGAAGAATTCGCTCAAGAAGAAAACGGGGGTCTTAGAGAAAGAAAAAAACACAAAATATATAATATCTCTCATAGTTTTAGAAAAATCGATAAATGTGTAAGTAGTAAAGTTGTAGAAAGTTAACTTGACTACAATTCATTACCTGATCATTTTTTCTAAAACACTAATGTGTACAGAGATATTTAGAATTTTAATTTTCAAACTTGAATCGTAAATATTTCTGTAAATATTAGAGTAACAGAAAAAATTGTATTAAAACTAATTTTCTCTACTTACATTAGCTCTATTTTCTTGTAGAGGAAATTCGTTAACAAGGTTTATCTTTCTGTAATTATCCCAGTCAAAGAATTTCATTTAGTTATCCTTATAGTTTTGGCACTTAGCTGTTGAACAACGATACGAAACTGTTGCAATTTAATACTATAAATATAAAAAAGCAACTATCCCATACATATATAATATAATATGTATATCCTATTTATTATATAATGTAATATTATATAATAATGTGATGTAATACTGAACTAATATGTTATCATAATCTATTGTTTCATTCTTACGTGTATGCATGTATGTATGTAGGTATGTATGTAGTAAATGATGTTTGTAATTAACTATGTGTGTAGGCACTTTGGAGAGTTACTAGATATAACTACAAATCTTATTATTAAATTGTACAGAAGAACTTCTTATGTGGGGTAAAGTTCGAAGACATACAATCGAACGTTAAACACACTCAACTATCACATACTGCCTGAAATCAATGACAATCCGATTAGAAAGTTTTTGATATATATCACTTGACATTCGCTAATGAAAAGACTCTTCTTCTACTTCGAGTTTATTTAAAAGGTTGAGCACTTCGTATATAGATGATGATAGGATTTCATTGAATTTCCTTTCAATAGTTAATATTGCAAGTGATTGACTTTTTAAAATTTTGAAGATTTTTCAGAAAATTGAATATTGAATTAAACTGAATAATACGAATAACTTTTGTTTTTCGTAAACTTGGATTGGATTCGGCACAAATTGATTGTAAAGTTTCGAAGAAAACAAACGCCACTATTACAGTTGATAGTCGATAGTACAATTGTAGTTTGTCTAATTTAACGAGTGAAATTTAATCATGAATTAATTACATATAAATTGTTCGACACTAATTTTATGAATAGTTGATACACAAAATTTTAAGTAAACGTCCATTAATTAATTAATTAATTAATAACATGTGGAATAATAAATTGATGTTGACTATAAAGTTAAACCGTCAATAATACGAGATAATTTGTTTATTCAATAGAGTCATCTGTGGTGTAATGCTTAGCATACTAGGCTAGTAATTCACAGATCTAGTGTTCAATTCCTGGTGGATTAGTTAGTTAATTTTTTCATAACAATATTTTATTAAAAATTCGATGACATGTTTGTCTATATAGTATACACTAGTTCTTTTATACTATGTCTTACATGACCTTAATGGAAATTGACATTAGTTTTGAATTGTGATGCTTAAATATACACAAATGATAAATAATATGTGAATTAATTAATAATGCAAATTTATTAAATTCAAATATCTCCAATCACAATACGAATTTATACAACATATATTTTAATAACGCCATATCATTCATCAGCCATTTACTGCAGATGCGGGGTGAAGTACCTTAGTTTAAACCGTAGCTGGTAATATTTTTAGTAAAACTTCTACCAAAATCCTCCAATTATTTGTTTTGAACGCTAACATCCTGATTTCGTAATATCTGATGTATCCTATCGACTTTATTGCATTAATAGCGAATATGCATGAAAATTTTTTTCACTTGAATTGAAGCATGTTTACTTGACAAATATCAAGGTAAAATTACTTTTTAAATAACTTTAAAAATAAACGAGATATGAATTATTGAAATTCCCGATTAGACAAAGAGGGTGATAGCCCTCTTGATATGTTATGTGACGTCATATTACACTTTCATAATTTAAAATACACGTAAAACTCCGCTTTTAGTATTTTTGCAAGAAAGAGACAGATAATAATCTTTAAAAGCTTATAGCTTCCTTGATATTTGTCGGATTTTAATTTCGTTTTTAAATATTATTACAGTATTAACAGTATTTTCATATTCTGAAAATAAATGTGAAAAAAAATTTTCATGCATATTCCCTATTAGACCTTTATAAAGGTCTGTGATCTTTTAAAAAGAGTAAGGCACGTGGATGTTCCACTATTAAAGTCAATTTCAGTTTTATACTGTACCTATTTTGGAAAGTTTATATATGTATTGTGTATTATGAATTATGTTGTATATTGTGAAAATTAACACACTTGATATTAGAACTCTTAATCGTTGCTTCTTCAACGTGTAATTCGATTCTATTTAAGATGTGACACAATGACGTTCATGATTATAATAGGAGCCTATAGTGTTTAGAGAACTAGCTAATTGTGGTGTATGTATGATACTTAATTACTTCCATCTCCTATAACGATATACGAAGAAATAGTCGAGCTGGTTATTATAAGATTCAAGTTGTTCAAATATATAATAAATCAGCTTATTACTTATTATTGTTTTAAACGATTGTTGTGTATAGAGATATTTTAGTGATTATATTTAAGAAACCATTATTTAGATGAAGTGCCATTGATAAAACGAACCGAAATTCTTTGTCTATTATCTCAGAAGGTTTTGTTTAATTCTCCTTCTTTTTATTGGTCATCAATAACACAGAGTTTGACTTAAATAAAATTCTCAAATTACAGTTTCAAAATGATATGAGTCAAATAATTTTTAATTGTAGCTAAAAAACATAAATTAATTAGATTTCGAGTTCTGTAAGTTGATCTTAAATGTAACATTAAAATTTTGGGCAAAATATTTCAATTTACAACAATAAAAAAAGTGTGAAAAACAATTATTTTTCTGTTTATGACCTTAATAGAGAGCGCTAAAAATAATGATCCTGAGTAATTGTTTACAAAACTCAAACTAGTCTAAAATAACCATAAACGAAATAATCTACACCAGTTGTTTCAAAGTAACTTAAAATTAAATATATTTATGATAAAACGATTAATACGTTTGAAGGTCCTATTTTGAATTCAGTCCGAAGTGGACACGTAACTTTGACCAGGTCTAGTGGTCATTATGTCCTTCAGTAATTATATATCAAGTGAAAATTACAACTAACTGAGTTAATTGTTTCAAATCCTGTATACATGGTTTATTATCATTGAGTGAACTGTTTATTTTACTTTGACACCTTTATTTACTACTTTTTATTCTTTTACAATTCACGCATTGATAATGAACTCAGTATAAATAAGGTATTTAAGCAATTAAGCCAGTAGTGGTTATTTCCAATTGCGTTAATTCATTTTTCATTTTGCTACTCTTTTTTTTTCAAAATTACTTTTTTAGTTTAAAACTAATATTTTTGACTTTTCTGTTTAAAGAGAAAATTTATTTTTGGTAGAATTGGCTCCCATATTACTCTTCGTATTTCAAGAAACTGTATATCATTTTTCTTTCCCTAAGGAAAATTTCGAATTTGGTCCAGGCTCCTGGAATCAGTAAATCCTTATATGCTCGTACGAGAAATTTTTGAATACTTTGTATATAATTTTCAGTAAAACAAATGTTTTTTTTAGCATTGACATCATTTTTTGTTAATAAAAAAAAAACAGAATCAAATCTTCATCACACCAAATCAGAAATAAATTCCAGTGTGTGAACATATCCCACCCGTACAAAACGTCACAAAATGAGCGACCATTTTTCAAAATTTTATAATTTATTTGTCCCTTATACAATCATTTTTCGAATAAATGATTCAGATAAAAGTTATTCATTATAAACACACTAACAACCAATATGCGAAACATTTTTCCAAAAACCGAATAAATAAGGCACAAATAACCTTAAAAAAATCTGAAACATGAACGCTACTTTTGTTGTCTATAGTACCTACACAAAAAAAGTTAATTACACAATTACTAAAATCGATAAAATACTAATATTATCATCCCCACATGAATTATTTCACACGTACACAAACATACACACACACACACAACGCACCCATTCCTACTATTTTAATAACCACATATTTCCACAGTTGATGTTAAATCAAAAATAACACAAAATTATGTATGTTTTTTAATTGGACCGAATGAATACTTTGTTTATAATTCTTACTAAACGTGGACAGAGTTACCAAAAAAAAAGTAATTTAAATTTATAACCACCCAATAATTAAAAAAAAAATTCATATGTTCATTATCTACAATTGCAATTAATTTCTATAGTATACAATTTTACTCCTCTGTTGTTTTTTAGGGGGTACGCGAAAAGAGTACATCTCGTACTATCATCAACCCCCCACCTACCCCGATTTCTGTACACAATTAATTTTGTGTGGAAATACAAACAGATACCAAAAACAAATTGTGTATTATCATCACAAATGAATGTTTAACCCTTTAAATGACACACGTCTCTAAAATAAGGTATGTGTCACACCGTTCAAACTTTGTCTTTGGAAAAGTTTTTGCATAACATTTCACACTTTTACAAATAAGCCTCAACCTTGTCCATATCAGATTTTCGGATTTTCATTTAAAAGAAAATTTGATTTGATGAAAATTTGATTCAGTATTTTTTGATTGTGGAATTTCTAATATTTATTCTGCGAGATAAATGGTGAATATTTCAAGGAAAAATGGCATTGGGTTGATGGTATTTTGAAAAGAACATTTGAAAATAAATGGGTAGAAATTCGATTGGAAAAAATGATCGGGATCGAAATAACAAACAATGTCATTTTAGGGTAAACAAAAGTATGCGTTTTATAATTTTTAGGATGTTGTGTTTGATTTAGTCTTGTTTATGTTTATTAAACATAGCAAATGACATACACACAGAGGAGTATTGTTATATGCACATGTCGATCAAAAGTTTTTAATGGCAAATTTTTTCTTATTATCAATTTTTCTTATTAATTGGATCTTTTTATGCACGATGATTAGGTATGTGGTTAATCCAGTTTTGCAGACATTATTGTGTTGACTACTACATTGAATCCTTCGATCGATTCAACTATATATACCCTGTGTTGTAAAGATTAATGTTAAGTAAATGTCGATGTTTGAGGTAAATTGAGCTAGTGGTTAAGTATGTGAATAAAAACTCGAGCAAACATACTATACAGAATGTCCAAAATAAAGTACACACAAATACACAGACACACAAACACATACATTCCCATAAATAAGATAAATTTTCTACTTCAATTATATACCGTCAACGTAACAAAACTATAAATATACGTAATAAATATACGTAAACGTAACAACGTAAAATATTGATTGTATAACCACATTAAATAAGACTAAAATATCTTTTTGGACACAAAATGTAATTGGTTAAATGTTCTGTAAAATATATTTAAAATACTATACGCAATTGGTTTATAAAAATTTATTCCAAATGCATAATAGATAAAATATACACACAGTTCTTCAGGACGTTCATACATAAGGTCTGATAGTAGAAGAAATTTTTTTTTTGTGAATTGAATAGCTCAATTCAGTAGTTATCCTCCCTCAACAATTTAAAACCGATCATTGACGTACGTTGACGATCATTTCAAAGAGTAATTATCGATTAAAACTTTTAACCCATCGTCTTATGGAGAAAATTTAATTTTAAAATTATAATAACTATATTATTAAAGTAGCCACCATAATAAATAATGTTTATAAATATTATTTGAAATATGCTGTTTATATATTTGCATAAAAAAAATGGTATAGACGACCGTTTGAATTAATTATTTAATAAAATTAAAACTATTTTGTTTTTGCCATCATATTTTTAAAACTGGCGACAGTGCACAGTGAAAAAAATATACACATACACACAAATATACAACATAGATTATGGTCAAATCTGTCAGATCAAGTCAAATCAATTTCTAATTTACATTTACTAATATTAAACAAAAAATACTTTAAAAATATTTAGGACAAATAAAAAAAGATAAATATATATCAAAATTAATCAATTTATATAAAAATATAAATCTTTGTAAGATTAATGATAAACTTTACAACTTTTATTTAAATCCTAAATAAATTTTTTTAAAGATAAGTACTCATTTAACTCAACCGTAACAAATGAACGTTCTTAACAGAGTGCAGACTAGTAATAAGTAGGTTGTGAATCAGCAACCGACTTTGATAGAAATTATGTCTTATAATAGAAAGTATTTATCTATAGTTCGTAGCGTAATTCGTAGCCATCGTCGGGAATTACTTTTCAATTCTAAGCGTATTTGACCGCTTGATCATTTGAGTGGTTTCCTATTTAATTTTTTCATTCTACTTAAATATAAAGCCAGAAAATTTTGATTGAAATCATTTGGCGGCAATTGGATACCATATCATCAGGATATACTTTTCTATTATATGGCAGTGTGTCAATGAACAACAATAGTTTGTGTGAATATTTTTGTTATATATATATATATATATATATATATATATATATATATATATATATATATATATATATATATATATATATATAATACTACAATAATATAAAGACGCGTATCTGTACTACGAAACGACTCGATGGCAGGCAAGCAGTATTAGCAGAACAGCGAGCGTGGAGTGCCAACACACACAATACAGAGGAACGCGGGCGTTGTTGTATAATCGATATAGCTATTACACACATACGTTACAATACAAAAAGGGAAATACACGGAACAAACGAACGAACATACTAACGTGAGGTACCAGATGTTGTTAATATTCTTCTACACACATAAACTTCTGTGAGTAGTAACAAAACTGGTGTGTAGTAACATACATTATTTGAGACTACTACTTCTATTCGATATAATAAGGTAGTACAACTATTACACTACACTACTTTTTGGCCTTGTTCATTGCACATAACCAGAGCATGAGAACGTGACATTCATTTACAGCATGTTTTTCTAAAATACACCCAATCTGGAATACTATATAGTGTATCTATCGTTGTCTATTTGCAATGTACTATGATATGGTTTACTTTGTCACACTTAAACAATCAGTATTGTATTATAACATAAATAACAATTATATTATACTTATCACTCTCTAAATACAATCATTTATATATAGTTGCATCTTAGTCGTTATTTTCCGTCATACGTCGTGTGAGTGTAACACCAAATCATGGCATACTGTGCATAGACAGTGATAAATGCACTACAAAATTTGCTATTGAGTCTATTTTAATTTAGGTAGTGTTTACTATATCAGACGTGATAGTATCTAATATTGTAAATATTTTAAATAATTTTATTACATAAATTCTATTCGCTATTTTATTATTTTATTTTCTATCAAATTTTTCAGACTACTGAGTCGGGTATAGTGGACCTAATTGGGACATATTCAAAAAGCATAATAAACACCTGGTTAAGTTCAGTTATACAACTTCCTAGTGATGTACATCATTATTTGGGGTGTCAAATACTACAAAGCTTCTGTAAAAAACTATGTTCTTGGTATACAATTACTTGAACAAATGTTTGACCTTCTATCAAAAGTCAAAAAATATTAAAAAATATTAACGTGCAATATAAAAGTAAAAAAAAAATGATAGGCATAAAGAGGTACAGGTGAGAAATAGTGGAAAATGTTCAAAGTATTTATATCTATGTTAATCAATCAATATACGGTCACCTAATCTTCCTAGATAGGCACCCCAGGAAGAAAAAACCTTCATTGCGGAACTTACCGTAATGAAGCAGTTTTTACCGTAATGAAGCTTGTCTTGTCTCAATTTGCATTTAGTTCCCAAAGTTTCATTAAGTTGCCAAACTCGATAACATTGTATAAACAATCATTTTAACTCCCCCCCCCCCTTACCCTAGAAGGCTGGTTTTATCTGGATGATCTTAGATATGTTTGATGAAAATCTATTCAACCTTATAAAGATAATCAGGTCTTTTCTTAGGTGATGTCGGGATTTTGAAGATGTAGAAGCGCTGAGAAGTTACAAGATTATATGATAAAATATTTTCCCGACGCTTCCACTCTTGCAAAGTTTCTATCTCAACTAGGAAAAGAGTTAATAACTGTTGAAGGGCTTAACGGTACATGCCAAGCCACAATTACCCTGGCCGAACTCAAAGGATCTTGTCGCGTATGAATGACATCCGTGTTTCGACTAGAGGCAGATGCTTAACAAATTAATTGTTAAAATCTTGTTTTCATTCTGTGACATCAAATTCCTGAAATGAAAAAAAACATACACATATTGGATGGCAATTGAACTCACGAAATTTGGCTTGCCGGATCTAGTGCTCTAGAGTGAAAATCAAATTATTCTTCACTATTTTGATGTTCATTTTTTATCACTTTGTTATTGGCTATTTACATAACAAAAAACAATTAAAAATATTGCTGTTTTTCTTTAATACTAACTATATTGACCATCCAGGTAGTATGTATCAAAATGATATTCTGACAAAATATATGTGTCGGTTTGAAAAACATTTTTTTTGTGAACCATTCGGTTTAATAATAGTTTTATAATGGTCATTAAAACAGATTAGTGAAAGTACTTAATTTATCATTAAAATTAATCAAAAGATACCAATTACATAATTAATTAAAAAAGCATTAAACTATTTGTCTACCTCTTACATGAGTAAACAAATCTGTTTAATCTGTTTTTTTTTGTCTCTTTTTTTTACTTAATGATATCCGGTGACATGCAAAATAGTCATTAGCTATTTACCTGACTATTTAAATGGTGTTTGGTCTAAATTGATAAATATTAGATTATCAAATGATAATTAATGAAAACTCCAGATTTTTGAAATAAAATTTCAAATTCGCCCCAATACCTAGTTCAGTTTTATAAATACGTATTTCGACTATAAAGTAGTCACCGTCAGTATAAATTAGCTAGTCATAATTTACTCTTTGACAAATAGAAATAGATAGAAAATAGAGATCAATTAGCAACGAATAACATATCCATATTTTCTTATAAATCTCGAAGTTTCAGAATTTTTGACCGTTTAGAATACGAGATAACTAATTACAAAATAATCATTCTCTCTCATTCGCTCTCACTAGAAGCATGTAAAGCTTCATGCCAGCCCAACTAATATATGTTGTATTAACAAAAATTCTCGACAGAATTTAAAAAAAAAAACTAGGAGAATAATGATAAATATTTTTTAAATAAATTTTAAAAGAAAAATCGCGTTTTACCGTTTTTTTTTCGAAATATAATAGCTTATAATTTTTTGTTATTTCAAAGTTACATTAATTTGTATATAAATTCTGTTGGTATTAAGTTTTTTTACAGTCTGTTGGTATATGTATTTGTTCTATAATAAAACCAAAGAGGTTTTTGGTCTTGATTATACTACAATACAATGCCGGAACTAACTTAAGTATATCATAAATTGGATATAATATTGGTGTAGATATAATCTACCCATGGCCAATGACTGGTTTAACTTAATTATCATACGATATTCAATACCATAATAATAAAAACTCGTTACGCAGGAGCTGCGTCAACTTAGCGAATTGCCTTAGAATACATAAATCACACTAAAGTGATCATAATTTTAGTGTGATCAAAATTAAATATAATATCTAATATGACTTTAGTTTTTGCAAAAATTAAATTTATTAATAGCCAAAATAGAACGGTATAACGATTATAGTTACTATGGAAACGACAATCAAAATTTTTTACAACAAAATATATTTCATGTATTCGTGTCAAACACAAAATATTAAATATCTCTCTTAATATTAGAATAATCGAAAAATGTATAAGGAGTAAAGTTGTAGAAAATCAAGTTTGCTACAATTAACTACATGATAATTTTTCTCAAACTCTAATGTGAACAAAGATATTGAGAATTTTAATTTTCAATCTTTAATTAAATATTTCTGTAAATATTAGTGTAACAGAAAAATGATAAGAAACAAAATTACAGTAAAACTTAGTACCTACAACATAATTTCTGATCAATTATTCAAATATTAAAGGAAATAGTCAAATTTTATGTTCCCCTCAAAACCACCTTTACCATCGTCGGATTTTACCCATTAACGAACTTGACCATTAGTATACCAAAAGCGACTCAAATACCAAATTTCATTTCAATCGTAATAAAACTGTGACCGCTAGTGAGTCCACAGGCATTTTAAAGAAGTACATATATATATATATATATATATTTATATCTATATATATATATATCTATATCTATATATATATATATATATATATATATATATATATATATATATATATATATATGTATATATATATATATATATGTATATATATATATATATATATATACAAATTTTAGCGATAGTGATTTTTAACATCTAATAGGTAGGATCGATGGACAATTGAAAAAAATTTTTACGAAATTCCAACATTGGTGCAAAAACAATAGCTGCATTTCCTTTGGAGGAAATTCGCTAAAAAGTCGTATTCATACTACACCATCCAGCCAAGTAAACCTAATATTTTATGCTTTATAAAATAAAATTTCTTCATCGTGCACATTTCATAGACACATTTATCCCCATTTTTAAAAAGACACTGTTTTTATGCGTTTCATATTACTAAACAACAACAAAATGTTATAATACCCATTTAGACATTGAAAAATTAAAATAGTAAAAAAATAGAGACGAGGATACACAAACGACGGATAACGGGATAACAACGCAACGCGGGTAAGTATGAATAAAAATAGCGAAAAAACGAATTAATTTTATTATATAGCTGTAATACGAGTATGTATTACATTTCTTGCTTGTATTTTTAGACAAAAAGAATATAGATGAAAAAAAAAATACAAAGTATATAAAACTGAACCATAATATATAGAAGAGAATTTTAATGAAGTACCTTACACACATAATAGTATAAAAATAGTGTAGCCATGTTATGTTACATTTCATGTTAGTACTCAGACATACAAATAACTTCATCCTTAACAACAACACAAAGAAGTACACCCTGTATTAAAAGACATAACAAAACGAAAAACGATAAAGCCATCGTCGAATAAAGTATGACTCAAGTAAGGATACTACGTTTTAAAAGATACTATGTTTTATCACAATACGATAAAGAACCATTGGGGAAAAATAAATTTACAGCTTAAATGAAATTTGATGAGTTTGATGATGGCCATACACGCTGAAACATGTCATTACTAATTATTTAAATAATGTGGACTTTACAAAGTAGCCTTTGAAGTTTTTTTCTGCAATTACAGCTCACTACAATCAATTTTCAATGAAATTCGAGTGTCGATTTTATAAGGAGATGACACTTTCAAAAAATAGAACATATAGTCACTTCAATAATTTGTCTAGGAAATACTACGAGAACCTTATATGAAAGCGATGCAACCACCTCCAAATCTTTTATCATGCATCACGAGAAAACGAGAGAAATCCATCAAAACTATTTTCCATAAGATTTTTTTTCCGACAACTTGTGTATGTAACTTTTTTTCATATCTATTATACTTTTTGATATCTATAAGTATATCTCTTTATCTATATATATATGTGTATATGGGTTGTTTTCTCAGAAACTGTAAGAGACATGAATAAAAGTTTACCACAATGGTTGTTGGCAAAAAAATTTTATGAAAAACCGTATAGATGTGTTTTTTTCGTATTATGCGCGATAAAATATTAAGGGGTCGTTGCTCCGCCATCAGATTAGGTTCTCTAGTGTTGCCTAAGCAAGTGATTGAAGTCACTATATGTAAACTCTCATAAAACTTGAACCAGTTGAAACATTGTTAGTGTAACTGAATGTAATATTATATAGTACAGAATTTTTCTTTCCGTTTCTGAAAATTTCACTTCCTACAAAATTGGCACAGTTTCTTACGGTTTTACTTGTTATGACTCACAACAGAGATATTGAACCCTAAAAAGGGATTAATAGACATGAAACAAATCTCTACTCTCCCACGTGTAGTCCTGTAGTCTTAGAAAATCTTTTAGTGCTTTTAGTATGAATAACATACATATTATAACGTTGTACTATTTACCACAAAAGTATCGTCTATTTTTAGCAAATTTTCTGAAAGGATTATTGGTCTCACAGCAAAGTCAAAATTTCTTCAAATGTCCATCGATCCTACTTAGTAGATGTCACCGTTTCTTAAATTTATACATAAATGGGATAAATATATATATATTTAATATATATATATATATATATATATATATATATATATATATATGTGTATTTTTTAGCGGTCGCAGTTTTATTCTTATTGGAATAAAATTGGGTATGTGAGGTGCTTTTAGTATTTGAAAGGTTATAATGTTGGAAAAATCTAAAAATTTCTAAGAAATAAAGTTATAGATAATTAATTTTACTATAATTTTTCTTCTAAACATTTTTTCTGTTACCCTAATATTGACAGAAATATTTACGAATTAAAATCGAAAGTTAAATTCCTAAATATCTCTGTTCACATTAGATTTTGAGAAAAAATGATCAAGAAATGTATCAAACATGATTTTCTACAACTTTACTTCTTATGCATTTTTCGATTGTTCTAATATTAAGAGATACATTTTTATTTTATGTTTTCTTCTTTCTCTATGCACCCACTCCCTTTTACCTATGCCATTTAGTTATAAAATTGGCTTTACAAATACTAAAATCATATCAGATATTATATTTCATTTTGATCACACTAAAATTATGACCGCTGGAGAGTGATTTATGTATTCTAAGGAAATTCGTTAAGTTGACGCAGCTTCTGCGTAACGTATTTTTTTAGGTGATTTGTACCATATTCATTCAATATCTGGGGAAAGTTTTCGAATAAAACTAGTTAGTATATTCTGAATGAATAAGGCACAAATCAATAATACAATTTTCAAAAAAAGGGACACTACTTTTGCGGCCATTTGTACACGTGAAAGTAAACTAAAAAAAAAAAGTGAGATAAAATTTGCTAGAGAGTAGTAAAATAGTTAGTAGTAGGAATGTATTGTTAAATGGGCTGTTTTATTTCCCATTCCTTGGCCGTCCCCCCTCTTATATACTGATACACGTTATACGACGTTACACTGGTTACATATAGGTTCAGACAGGTATGTGTGCTGTAATATCCAAGTGTATTACTACCCATATATTATATACACCTTGAGTTCTTATATACTTTACAACCACCATCATAACATTCCGTTGTTAATATTTCATTAACAAAAGAAAATTTTACTTTATGGTAGTTACTTGTTAAATCCAGACTTGGAATATTATTAATGATATATGTTGTGTAAGTCAAATATATTGTCACACGTCCATGCCGTATAATGAATAATCTATTAAGATGTGTGGAAGATCCAAACCAAATAAGAAATCCTGAGTTAATGAAATAGCAAAATAATGAAAACATAATTGTGCGGAAAATTGTTAAAAATAACTTTTGGGACCTCAACTCATAATTCTAAGTACAAATAGTTAAGCTGGAAAAGTATTTAAGCTGTAATATTTTTCTCCTTAGTGAAGGAGTTTTTTTTTTTTTTTATACAAAAGTATAAAATTATAATCGAAGAAAAATCAAATCTAATTTTGATTGTTTTTTTCAAATTTAAAAAAAATCAAATGCATAAAAATTTATTTTATTTATTTTGAACATGTTTTGAAAGTATATATTAAATTTTGTTAAATAACTTTTATACAAACAAGTCAAACTTAGTCAAGTCAAGTTAACAAACAACTATTATGTTATGTGTATTGTAAATTTGAAATTGGTGAATATATTACATGTATTATATGGGCGAGCGTGCTAAATGGACGTCCTAAATAGGGTTGTCATCAAAAAATTACCGTTATTTTTACAAACTATAATTTTTTTCGAACGCGTTTGAATAAGATTACTAATTGACGAATCAACAAGTTTTCCTACAGTTTCTTGTTGGAAATTTTCTTTAATATAGTTTAAACAAGCTTCTTTCATTATGTTTACAAAAACTTTTAAGTTAAATAAATGTGTATGCTTTTTTGTGTATTATCAAGTATTGTTATACAGTATTTCATTTGAAACTCGTTTTGAAGACATTATCTTCAACCTTAACTGTAAATATATATTATGTACAATGAGTCAATTTTACTTGACATTTGTGTTTAAGCTAAAATTTATATTTATATCATCTGTTTTCTATGTGTAATATAGTGTAAAATTTAATACAATTACCTGTGCGAGTTCTATATATATATATATATATTACTTAAAGTTAATTTTCAATGGCAGATTTATTTGCTTTAAAAGTTGAACAAACACCACAACTTAACATATATATACACATATACATATATATATATATATATATATATATATATATATATATATATATATATATATATATATATATATATATATATTTATATAAATATATATATATATATTTATATATATATATATATATATATATATATATATATATATAGATAGATATATATATATATATATATATATATATAAACATTAATTTATAATTATGTTGAAAACAATATGTTATGAATGAAAGTCTAAATATATGAAGTAGGTATTAAAATATTGATTTAATTTCATTGGTTTACAGTTTTTCTTCTTCTAATTATAACAAAGTGGAAATATAACCAGTGGCGGTTTTATCAAGTAGGTAAGATAGGAAGCTGCCTAAGACGGTAAGTGTTCAAGCAAATGTTCCGCAAATTTTGAACGTTTACACTAAATATAACACGTCTAATACCCCTATTACCTATTTGTTCAAAAAAATAGGTGACATATGGATTTCATGGAAGTGTTTTCGGTAAACCAGCTTCAGGTGTCGATGGGGTCAAAAACGGAATCCGGTGTAATATTCTAAATTAATTTATCTAGCACTTCATGTGCTGGAGTTGTAGCTTGTACGCGGATTAAAATCTAGGATGAACTTACAATTAATAAATCAATTCTAATTAATAACCATTGGCGACACGCGAACAAGTTAGTTTCATTCAAAACTATAATGTTTTCGACGGTGGAGTAAAACTGGTCAAGTGACCGATCAATTGACCCAATTTGATGTCCAATGCCGACGTCGAGTGTCATCATTTTTTCTTTCAAAACTGTTTAGATTTCTACCTGATTCATTTGATTTCCAGAAAATGTTTCGAATATAAGTTGTTAGTATATTTATAATGAACAACTGCTAATCAAAGCATTTTCCCAAAAAAACAATGAAAAAGGCACACAAAAAAACTGTAAAATTTTGAGATAAAACGTTACTTTTACGGCTTAAAGTATTTACATATCAAGTAAACACAATTACATATGTTTGAGTTAAACAGTGAAGCAAAACTGATCGTTCAATGACCAAAAGTTGCTTATAAAAGCTATTTGTTTTGAAGAAAGGGGCATTTTTTGTACTTTATACTTCGCTTTTATCACAATTTTGAAGATAAAATCTATTTCCGAATGGGAACATCAATCCCATTTTTGTATTTTCCTTGTTCGATCTAATAATATTTCTCTTAATAAAATTAACTCACGGTATCAGCAAAATTTGTATTTTTCCTGTTAAGTTTATTATACATACACAGAACCACACTTTCATTTTAATGTGAGAAGGAAGCAAAAAAAAATTGTTTTTCTCGCATTATTTTCACAAGAGAAAAATTTCCCCGTTAAAATGAGAAACTCATAATCAACACAGTGAAAAGTATTTTATATTTAAAATTTTTAAAAATAAATTAATGTTTCAAACTTCTTTCTTTGAACTCAAAAAAATCACTTAAATATTCCAACATTGTAATATAATTGACTAATTAATGAATATATCAACTTTCTCGTTTATATCCTTGAACTTTTTATCATTATCCTAAATATAAACGAGCTTCGAGTACCACATCGCGAAACGCTGAGTAGGCGCAAAATTGTCATTATCTATTACAGCTCAGGCTAGTACTTTAATTGGATCTTTTTGTTGTGAGAGTTTGGAATATGAAAAACTTTCTTTTGCGAGAGTAAGTAAATGAAACTAAAAACAGAAAAAAACCAAGGTATAAAGTTTATAATAATTAAAATATTTCTATATTTGCATTTGTAACAATTAATTACGAGATTCAGGCTGACTTACACATATGAAAACCCACTCACAGAGCTTTTGAAAAATAATTTTTCAAAAGTTACAACCGTTATGCTTATACAGGATGAATCAGTCAGCGCATTAAATACTAGAATATATAAATTAAAATAAGGCCCAAACTCTCATGATACTCCCAAATATGTCCAATTCGTAAAGTAGAGAGTCGTAAAGCATTGAACTAATTCCAGATATTGCGATGGACTTTTTATTGCACATATGGACGCGTGATATTTACGATTACAACCTTATGAAACCTATGAGAAAATACGTCAAGCCTATGATATGTAGTCTCAGGAAGAGTCAAAGAGGAAAAGTAGCCTAGAGGAACTACTGGAGCTAAGAAAACGAAACTATATTAAATTGATCTAGATACCAAATCACAGTGGTTTCGAAGAAAAGGGAGTCGGAATACTTTTCGTAAGCTGAGACCTACTTTAGCAGATACAAAGACAACATATAAACAAGTAATCAATGAGTGGATAGATTTATAACATCGTGATCACTGGGGAAATGTATCCAAGAGACACTCAAAGCACTCAACCAGAACAGGATGCAACTTCAAAAACAAGCCGGATTCATCACCGGACATTATAAATCACGAAATCATAAATAGGGCTCAACAATGGATCGATTTTGTGCACAGTGTGCGGCGAGGAGGATTCTTTATCTGCGAATCTCTTAGTTAAATTAAACACAACAAATTCGGTGCATCGATCCACGAATATTTGTACCCTCTGAAGGAAAACTTGATAAGCAAGCTCCTGATAAGCAAACTCAAATGTCACCAGATTGAAGTAGAAGAGGGACCACAATGGGTCATAAGGTCGATGTGCAATACTTCTTAAATCCCAAAATCTATGATAACAATAGTATTAATATGACAATTTGTGGACTTTTGAACCAAAATTTTATTTTGTCTGAATATTTAATAATGAATACGAGTATATTGGTGGTGGCGAAAAGTAACCTGGTGACATATTTATAGCATTAAACGCCAAGATCTAGAAGAGATCTTCACTACTAACTAAAGAGATTATACGTTTATTTCATATTATTATACAATATTTTAATTAATAGTGTTTGGATGAGATTTTTCTAAAATTTCAAAGTAAAAGTTATTATGAACAAAAACTTACGTTTATACCAGCACATGCAAGCTTCAATAATAGTACTGTGCTTAGGAGGTGCACGCTTCTAATATCAAAACTTGATAATATCAAAATAATATCTGTCTAGGTACACTTATATATATATATATATATATAAAAGTTATTATTACTGGATATCATATCGTATACAACTTCACTTCTACTACAAGAGTACTATACTACTTCAAGTAATAACATGTCATTGTTAAATAAATTCTACGTAATACCTTCTACATCAACCAACGTCATCCTTTTACATTTTAATAATAATTGTGTTGAAAGATGAAATTATTTTGATTAATATTATGATTATCACTCACATTTAATTAAATATTATTATTAAAACTAATTTATAGTTAAAGTTTATAGTTAGGAAATTTAGCCCTTATAGACCACGCATTGCTTTACGTTCAGATTTTTTTATATTTTATAGTTAATTTATTCCTTATTGATGATTTGGTTTTCGAAAAAATGCTTTGGATAAAAGTTATTCATTAAAAATATAGCAACAACTTTGATACGAAACATTGTTTTTGAAAACCGAATGACTAAGGCATAAATCAATAATAAAATTTTTTAAATTGGCATCAAATTATGATGTTCTTATTACTATGGGACACATAAATCGTGTTATTTTTTCAAAATTGTCATTTCGTGCCTTATTTATGAGAGTTTTTCTGAAAATATTTCGAATAAATGATGTTCAAATATACAAAAACTTTTATTCAAAACATTTTCACAAAAGCTGAATGAATAAGCCACAAAATAACGATACAATTTTGAAAAAAAAAAGTCTTCTGTGGCCCATAGTACATACTTTTGCAATCAAATGTAGTTACATATGTTTGAGCTGATATTGTGACAAAAATCAGTATATTGAAAATAATTTTAATAGTTAGTTTTTTACTTTTAAACAATAGACATTTTTGTCTTTTTATCTCTCACGGTTTCAAAGATAGATATCACACTACATACTGGAACGTATTTTTAGCTCAAGAACACATTATATGATTTTATTTACTAGTTATTTCGGTATTCATTGACTGAAATAACTAAATAACTAAATAAACTGAAAAAAAAATACCGATTTTTTTAAATCTTTAGATGTAGGGAGAATTACGATTCAATATTTATAAAATCTAACTATTTATATAAAGCAACAACAGTACATCTACTTTTTCAATGTCCAAACGATTAGTATACAATGTTTGCCGTATTTAATTGAAATAGTGTAATATGTTACATTTAGAAATTTCTAAATGGATTGATTTAATCACCTGTTGATATATGAAATATATAGTAAAAGAGTGGAAGAGTTGGGAAATGGTATAAGGGATATACTGCTTCATTGTAAGAAATAAAAATCGTCGCTTCCACCAAATTTATACAGATTTTTATATTACATTGTTTTTTATACCCACTAAATTTGATTCTTACTTTTCATTTTTAGTCTGCAGGCCTACAAAAGTAGCGTTGTTTTTTCAAAAAAATTTAATTGATATGTACATAATTATTTCGGTTTTCGAAAGTTTAAGCTCATTTAGTTTTGGAGTAAACGTTGTTCATTATTAATATACTAAAAACATTAATTAGAAATATTTTCTTAAAAGGAGGGTATACGTTTTGGGATAAAGAAATAACGGGATGATTTGGACAATCAAGAATCCTTCCTCTGTAGCCTAAAGGTGGACCTATAGTGATTGGGTTTTTAGTAAATTATCGTCTATTTGTCCATTGTTAGTATGGTTGTCTTTCAGTTATATTATACCAACGAAAGTGACTATTATTTACTTAATTTCACATTAAAGTAATATGTCTGCACATTGGTAACATTCTTTGACATCAAATGCTTGATATGAAACCTACGAAGTCTAGTTTCAAAGATGAGCATTAGGTTGGAATGGAAGAAAAATATCGGTCCGAATTCGGAAAATTTTAACCAAACATAATTTCTATTAGAATCATGCTAGAGGATTCTTTGTGTTTCAGATGAATGAGTCTTTGCAATTAAATGATACACACGGTGCGACAAAATATTCTTCAAGATTTATTGGTCAACAAATCAACATTACTGTGTGATGAATTCGGAAAATTTGAACCCATAATAATTTCCATTAGAAACATGCTCTAGGATTCTTTGATTTTTTGAAGAATGGGTATTTTAAATTAAATGATAAATTTTGCCTACGGACCATAAACACAGGTTGCGACCAAAATATTCTTCAAGATTTATTGATCAACAAATCAACATTATTGTATGATGATATAATCACAATTTTATTTATATAAGAAACAGAGAGTATTTATTAAAAAAAAAAAAAACTGAAGAAGAAGAAGAAGACGTTGTCGACACTAATATTTTTATGATGATTTCTTTTGGGAACGATTGTGCAAATGTTTCATCTACATTATTGCATTCCATCCATTGAGGTCCTCTGGGATTTCTGTTACAAAATGTGTTGTCACTTATTTCTCCTCACTAGCTCTAAGAGAGATATGTCATTTTTGTTTGTTTGTTTTTTTTTTTGAGAAATAAAAAAGTGCTTTAAATAATGTGTCGTCAATTTGTTAACGTAAACAATATTTTCTTATTTATTTATATTTTTAATCTCTGCAAGGTAAACGACTTGAATTAATTTTATAGTAACATTTATAGTGGTTAAAGCAATGGCACGTCAAATTTGGACGAAGAGACAACTGGATGTAGAGTGGTAGTTTGGGTCTTGAAGTGATACTGAACCTTCCTCTACCGTCCAAATAGACGCGGCGGGAATTGGGTTGGGGGGGGCAAAAGGCGGTTGCTTTGAAGATTATACCCTACACGAATTAAAAAAAAAGTTATGAGGCAATCACTCCAAAATTGATGAGCTTGTTTATTGGTACCAATGTATGTTGTATGTTCTGATAAACTGCCCTTCAAAGTCGCCAAAGAAACCTTATTTTCGAATTTTTTTAACAAAAATCTAAAAAAATACTTGTTTAAATTGTTTAAATCGGATGACATTCGAAATGTAAGCTCTAATAAGTGTAAGAGATTGTGTGTACCAATGCCATTTGGTTTTGAAAAAATTCACCCTCATTTTTCCATGAAGAGGATGAAACCGTAAATCACATTATACGTGAATGCGAAAGTCTCTCTCTCTCAAAAGAAGCTTTTATTTGGGATGAACAGATTTCAGCTGGATTAAATCAATGAGGTGTCACCTAATAGATATCTTAACGTTTATCAAGACCATAGGATTCCTGGAACACCTTGAAAGAAAAGAGGTACAATAGATCAAATTGGTCGCGGCATAAAAGCTCTTCATAAGATTTACTCCTGATGATTCAAATCTAATATAATCTAACCGATATGAAATAATCGTAGGGTTGGAACTAACATGTCACCAACCAGCGAGTTCTTTGAGCATGGCCAAGTAGCCGAACGGTCTAAGGCGTTATGTCTACTTGGGGATAGGGAGGTTATGGGTTCGAATCCCGAAATCGGCAGTTTGTCAATTATTAAAAAAAAAAGGGGCGGTTAATTAACTAAACTATCGGCGTATGGACAAGAACGAAGTAACCTGCTATGCCTGTGAAGGTTTTCTGCAGTTTCCTTCACGAAATCCAGATGAATATCGGCATATTTCCTATCAGAGTCAGCTGCAGCCGCATATCCTACCAATTCCTAGTCTACACACAAAAATTCGTTTCACTCCCTTCACATCCTCACATTATTAGGTATCACAATGGACCTTATGGTCGAAGTGTAGCCCATCCAACAAATTTATCTATCTAATATGTAACCATTTTTTTTTTACTTTAAAGAAAACAAACTTGCCTCGAGCTTCGCTCAACCTTATTCGTTAATCCATCGTCTAGAACAGACCATAAAGAGTAAACATACTTTCAGGTGTGACATTATATAAACAAAGAAAAGTGAAAGACTGTCCATGTTAAAATATTCGAACTGTATATATTAGATTTAAGTTTGTAACTTTAGAATATGTATAAAAAAGAATAAAAATAATAATCATAAATTGTAATTTGAACACGCTTCTTGAATATTATTCCTTGCATATATTCCTGATGAATCACACATTTTTATGTGTTTTAATCCTTTTTTGTAGCACAGTAGAATTCTCTTTCTGTTCTACAACAAAATAAAAAAGACATGAGAAGGCGAAGAAGATACTTTACAAAGATTAAAATGACACAACATTACAGTAAGTTCTTTTATCTAATTTGTATATAATCATTTTATATGTATATATATATATATATATATATATATATATATATATATATATATATATATATATATATATATATATATATATATATGTATATGTATATACGAATGTGCTTACTTACTGTTTGTTGTAATCGACAAAAATACAACTCACTGATACAGGGTGTAACAACAAACGCTGTAGATTAGATTGTAAAGGCTGCCTGGACGATACACACTTCGACTATAAGATCCATTGTGATGCCTAAAGATGTGACGATGTGAGTGGAGGCCAAGGAATTTGTGTGTCTGAATAAGAAATAATAAGAGAACATGGCTGGAGATCGTGAATGATCGATCAAAATCGATCAAAGCATCTCTCCGTGGGGTATTTGCAACTTTTCTCATAAAACCGAACAACGCTTGTTTGAAACTTTTTTTTCATCAAATTAGTAGTTTTGCCACATTACAATCCAGTCCTTTCTTGGTATATGGATTAAGAGACACATTTTTATACATCGGTGTATGTGTAGAAGTAACATAAACAGTACACGTACTGATACATACATGGTATTTAAACAATTCAGTTAAGTTGTATTTTCAAACAATACACATTTTTTATTCAAACGCATAAAGGATTTAAAAATAACCGAAATCGTGTCCATTTTTCAAACGTGTATAGTCATTTTGTGTCTAATTTATAAGGTTTTTGGGAAAATATTTCTAATAATAGCTGTTCATTATAAATTTACATTTATTGGAAACATTTTCCCCAAGAACCGAATGAAAAAGGCACAACATAAAATTCTCTATAAATAAAAACTATAAAATTCCCAAAAAAGGACACAACTTCTGTGGCCCATAGTACATAGCACAATATTGTTAAGTAACATTCTGTACATCATCACAGACGGAATTTTTTTATTATGCAATTTTTATCTAACTCAGTTATACTCACATATCATTGTAGTACTAAGAAAAGGAAAGAAATATATTATAAAAACAAATGACACCTTACATACAAGTACACTCCTGTTCAATAAAATTGAACCGACCTGAACCGAATCAGTCTCTCAAAATTTTGATTATTCTTGTAGTAAATGTTTTTGACAGATACAACATTTTATTTAATTTTTATAAGTTAAAGGGAGATATAACACTTAACATGTATTTACATTACATATTCTTACTCTATCACTGACTTGTTTACATAAATATAAAATATTAAACTTCCATTTCTTTTTTCACATTTAAAAAATATACGACTTATCTTTGTTTATAAATAAATATCATGTAGAGAGTTACAAAAGTGAGGAGTTTTATGAAATGTTAGAAAATTAACTAATTTCAGGTTGGTTCAATTTCGTTGAACGGGAATGTACATACACAGAGCAAAAAAAGAACAGGAAAAACAGAAAAGGAAAAGAAAAAATACGGCATAGATTGTGTAGAAGTTTAAAGCAGATAGATGAAGACAAGGCTATCATACTGCAAAAGAGCATCAGACTGACGGGTCTTGATGCATGCAGCTTAGTAATTTCATTTACATAATGCATGCAAATCCTTAACTCACAGGTTAGTGAAACATCTTGAAGAAGAAAATGATGATACAACAATATTATATAGGGGATGATTATAAAGTTAATTGAATTAATGCATCTGAATGTTAAATGTTAAGCTTAATGTTATTACATAGTTTAGATTTATTTGATTATCTCGGCAATATTGAGTGGCATGCCTGACACGAATGTTGACGATTATTATTTTCCATTTTTCTCGAAAGGATGAGATTGTCAGTGTGTGTGTGTGTTTTGGAATTTACTCCTCATGAATAACTCCTCCGGGACGATAATTTTATGAAATCAAGTGTTAAAAACAATCGTTATGTTTTATTTTTACAAGCTAACACTTTATACGCTATGATATACAATTTGAATTTATGATGTGTTACATATCTTTTCAGATTGATTTTAAATTATAAATTTTCGTTTTTCGTAGGTGATTAATTTATTTTAAGAAAAATAATTACAAAATAAAAATTTCAATAATATTTTAAATTGTATATTAAATGAAAGCTCTAAAAAAAAAAAGTTAAATTATTTTAAAACTTGGTGATTTTCATTTCCACAGAAACTATACATCTAAAAACTAATTATAAAATTATTTTATTAAAATTTTGTTTCAATTTTGAAATGTCAATTTTGATTGTCCATAGAAACTATAAACTATACTAGCACACTATAAATCGTTATATTTAAGTAAAAAATATGCAAATTTGTATTTTGGCTATTAATCAATTTAAATTTCTTATAAATGAATTAATGTTACCGTAGAATATCTAAGCAGAATATTTCAACATTATATAACTTTTCGTAACATAGTAATATATATTCGTAATATAGTAAATAACTTGACTGACACGAACAATTTTTGTTTTATCATAGATGGGGAATGATTTTGACGCACAATATGTTGGACTCAAGACCATACCAAGTAAAACCCTAACTCTCATCATCACTAGCGATTTTTTCTCGCGGGACCACCGCTAGGCACTTTACTTTACGGGGCTCTGCCTCCATTACAGGATATTAATCTCCAGTCGAAATCCTTACCCTGTTGGAACTTTTCCTTTTGTGTTCCTCTAGACGGAAATCCCTTATTATCTTTTTTCCCTGCCAACATTTCAAGATAAAATGACAGACTGGTTCATATCAGAAATGGTTGGCATTTTTCAGTTGCATGAAAAAGTGGACTGTATTTATTATTGACACTGCTCTTTACGGATCCACTATGCTGTGGTGAGATCTAATGTGATATGTTCCCAGAATGACAGTAGCTATATTACAGTAACTTATTGGAAGTTAGCTCGCCCAGAAGATAAGACGCCGTCTAATCGTGAGCGCGAGAATGTAATTACATAGGTTAAGGTTGTTGGTTTATTAAGAGTAAGACTATCCCTACGACTGTAGATAAATAAGATTATATGCATTCCACTCTCATAACAACTGGTAGCTCAAAGGTTGGTCTATAATGAAGGAAGTCGAGGGTTCGATTCCCATTTGATGTCAAAGAATGCTTTTACTACAATCCCAACGACAACCTTAAGCAAAAGATAAAAATTAATTACTTTAAAAAATATTGGAATGACAAATATTCATAAAATTTGTAAACAGACGTTATTTTACAACTTACGGACTTTATAACTCAAAACACAAACCTATATATTTTATAGACAATAAAATATGTAAACGAACTAGTACTTGTAAGAGGTAGGTAGGTAGTTTACCTTCTTGAATCATGTAAAATAATCAGAAATAGGGTTTGTCAAATATTCAAGGTAGGATACCTACATTCTTCTTTCAACGAAAAATTTTAATCATTAATCATTTTTACATTATATATTATTCTTCAACATTTATTAATATGGTCGCTATAGTAAAATTGATTTAACATTTATTATAATTATTTTCATTGAGATAATTCACTTAACCTACGTATTTCCCCTATGTGACGCATTTTTGTTGAAACAAAAAGACTCCAAAAAAGAGACTTGGAAATTTCCTACTGGTGATAACAGATAATTGTAAATATAGAATATTTTAATGGAGTTTTTGATGTGGAAAAATCTATAGCAAGATTATAAAAGATTTTATATTGGGGGTGAACAGATATTTTAGATTGTACAATGTCACGTTTTTTGTAACGATCGACTATATGTGAGTCGCCAATCATCGCCATTATTATGATAGGAGATATTCAATCGTATTTGTCAACCAATCACGTTGCTGACAATAAATATGACATTAGCATTTATGTTTTCACATTCATGTCTCAGTTCCAGACTCAAAACTTTTTTTTTTTTTAAATAAGTACTTTTATATAAAAGTAAAAAAAAAAAGTAATAATGATAATCAATCTATAAAAACGAACAATATTAATTTTATATACATTTCGCCATTCTGCAACTTTGCTATGAAAAACAGGCCTCAACACATACAAATCTCATAAAAATACTTTTAACAAAAATACGGAAGTCGTGTGCATCGTGTGGATAATAGATCTTGGACTAAAATATCTTGTCCCCTTATTGCAATTTACATGCCCCTAAGTAACACGCCATACCCAGCAACAAACATGTATATTGGGTATTAAATACTAAGGCAAAAATAAACATGGGTTTATTGTCTACAAATTATCTTTAAATTTAATATTCACTCAGATTTCAGATAAAATATACCAGGTTTATCTGGGTATATTCCTATATTGGTTCGATAATCGTAAGTCCACTAGTTGAAAGCCAGGTATCGTCATAATTTGATGTACAGATGTTTCATAGCTATTTCAAAGGATATTAAAAACTCAATTCAGTAAACCACACGTACATTATTTCACAAACTTTCTGTATAAAATAGATACCAACGAATTCAATGGTGTTGTTCAACAGTAGTAAAGATATAGGATACACACTAGAATAGTTACAAGTATTTGTTATGCAATCAACGTCGAATCCAACGATTCCCATCCTCTACCTCTAACTTCCTGCCTAATTCACACACCACTCCATCTATCATTCCACACCTCCATATTATAATATTTATCTGCATGAATTATAAAACTCATTTAACATCAAAATATTGTGTAAAAGTGATTATCAGTACATTATTATTATTTGTATGGGGATAGACTATATAACTCTAGGGTAACATTAACATATATCACATCACGTACATACATACATACATAGATACATACATATATACATTTTATCGTATATAATTATATTTTTATAAATAAAAGATGTCATCGTATTCATTTTTCACATTTGTTAATTTTACCAGGTTTGTTTTTACCATATTTACTTGGTTTTAAGTGGGTCCGTACTTCCAAAAAATAAATACTTATAGAATAACCTCGGTATTTGCCTGTTTTTCTATCCCAGAAGTTTTTCGCAGAGACATTATTTCACGGAAATGATTAAAATTTAGTATTTATTCACTTTTTTAAACATTATTTTGGGAAAAACGTTCTTCTAGTACAAATTAATTATTGATATGAAAAAATTAACTCATCCACCAGGTCTCGGAATCATGGACCACTGTATTTCTAGCCAAATTATTATTTGTGGATACTTACTATTTCACGAAACTGATTAAAATTTGGTATTTATTCACTTTTTTAAACATCATTTTGTGAAAAACGTTCTTTTAGTACAAATTAATTATTGATATGAAAAAATTAACTCATCCACCAGGTCTCGGAGTCATGGACCTCTGGATTTCTAGCCAAGTGTGCTACCATTACACCACGGATGATACTGATGAATAAGTCAATTTTTTCATTTTAATTTGAAGTCAACATCAACTTATTACATCAACAAATTATTATTTGTGGATACTTAAGCGTCACAATACTATACTAATGTCAGTTTCCATTAAGGTTACGAAGACATATTATGAAGAAACTATCGTATACTATATAGCCAATGAAAATTGATGTCATTGAATTTTGTAGTGAAAAATTTTAATACATTAAATTCGTTTTTACAGTTATACACAAAACAACAACAATGTAATGCGGCTTGTCTATTTCAATGTTAAAAATTTTTTTTATGTCTACTTTTTTCAACTGGACTTTTTATCTATAAATAAACAACTTTCGTTTGAAGTATTATTACAAAATTTTCCCCATTTTCTGGATACATTATTTAAAGTATTTTTTTGTTTCTGTAAAACATGATTATTGAGTATCATATTTTAACTAAATATACTAAATATAATGTCAGCTCCATTACCTTGTATTTTGTTGCAACACAAAGATAATGTCTATAGCCTATAAAACTTGCAACTCTTTTATGATGTTAATAATCAAATTTCAAGCTTTAAAAAACAAAAGAAAGAAAAACAAAAGCAAAACTGATACTTATTTTTTTAGTTGCATTAAGGTTGTACCTTCTTGAATCTATGTTTACACCAGACAGTAGTTTAGTTTTCCGACACCAGTGATTCCGACTGACAAATCGCTTATACAAGTTGCTAAATAATAATGTGTAGTTTAAATATTTGTAAATTAACATAAATTACTGGAATTAGTAAATCGAAATTGGCTTTAAAATCATATAAGTCGTACAATATGATTGATTAATATAAGTTAACACATTTTTTAAAAATAGACTGACAATATATAATTCAATATCTATACACAATATATTGGTTTATATATTGTCAGTCAGTGTTTTTTTAAGTGTGAATTTACTATTATATAATTTTAAAGCCTTGTATCTTTTTACCACATTAGAAGTTTATTCTCGGTAACAGATTATAATTCTTAATTGTTGTAATTTATGTTTAATTTACAAATATTTAAACTATACATTTAGCAACTTAAATATGCGGTCTGCCAGTAAACTTATCCGTTTTGCTCTGACTGTTACGAGCATACTACCTTAAAAAGGCATAGTATTTGTATGTTGATGCCGTGTGTTGTGATATAAAAAGGAAAGAAAAAAACAAAAAAAACTTTGATATTTGATACATCATATAAAATACAACACAAGGCTTTACGAAATTTCATTAGTGTGTCATAAATATACAACCTACATGTGATTTCTTTTTCTGTACACATTCTCACAATGGTTTATATCATTTTGTATTTTGCCCGTTTTGTCAAACTCTACTATTTTAACATTATAATCAAATTCGAAAAAACTGAACCGATGTAAAATGCATGGTGAATAAGTAGTGTAATAATTGGTTTTATTGGAAGTTAATATTCATATTCAGAAGTTCATAAAAAATGCAAAATAATTTAAAGTAGAAATAGAATAAAGATATTGACAACAAAATTAGCTCTACTTACTCTGGTAAAAGTATAGCCATTACGAAAATGAAAGTAGAGAGCAACCCATGCATTTGTTTACATTAAACTTAATTTTAATTTATTAATCTTTTTATTCTATACTATTTTAAATTGTTTTGCATTTTTTATGCATATTCCAATAAAACCATGTTTTTTAGTTTTTTTAAAACTCTAAATTTTACTTTTTGTTTTTTAGTCTGAAAACTAAATAATTTTTTGTTTTGTAGTTTCATTCTTTATTAATAACCCGACTTCAAATGACTTTTTTTATTCTCACGAGTGATGGATTTTACAGAGCGACGGGTATTATTGTTCAAGGAAATCAATTACTATTCCAGAACATCTTGGCACATTCTGTACATTTACATGATACATATTGTATGTCAGAAGACAAAGCCATTATTATTTTTGTAAGTTTATATAAGAAGTTTATATAAAACATATAGAATCCACCAACAGCTAGGCAACTGTTGTTGGTTCGTTATTATTATTATTATTATTCAAGTGAAATGTGTGCTATTTTGTGTGTATTATTTGTGTGTTGCCTTTGATGACAACGACGATGACAATATTTTTGTATGATGCTCTTAAAGGTTAGCTTTTCGTCTTTATTCAAACGTGAGTGCTTCTTTAATAAATAATAGGCTATTCTGTAGTAAATAATAGGCTATTTAACTATTATATAAAACAAATGTATATGTCAAAAAAAAAAACATACACTCCCGTTCATAAAAATTGAATCAATTGAAACATTCTCAGTGTTATTGTATGTAATATAAATATATTTAGTAATATATACGCTTAGAAAATGACTTACTGGTGGTTCAATTTTTATGAACGAAATGTTCATTTGTGTACACGATGTGTGTAGTATGCATACTTCCCGGATTAAATGCAAATATTGTTTTTAAATTCCATGTGTGTAGTTCTTCAGTGTTAGCCTAGTATTGCAGTGTAGTGATTTACTAAATACCTCTTACATAATAATTGAATAAATAATTGAAACATATATTTCTATCAAATTAATTAAATGCATGTGAACAAAATAATAAAAAAAAGGAGATAAAAAAAAGAAAATATCTTATCTAACTCCTAGATAAAACTACTATCTATTATTAAACGTATTATTTACATTTATTCATAGATGGGTAGGGTGTTCAATACTAAAGCACCCCCACAATAAATAGATAGATACATCTTGGGGTCTTAAAAGTATTGCACTTCGACCTTATGGTGCTCCCCCTTCTACTTGAGTCAGACGAGATTCGCTTCTCCCTTATGTTAACAATAGCTAGGAGCTTGCTTATCAGGTCTTCCTGAAGGTTCATACATTAGAGCTTCGCAATCAAAGATAATGTGCTCACAATCTACACACAATGAATCTGTTATGAGTCTGAGTCCCATTGTGTGCAGAGAATGCCCGGTAATGAATCCGGTAACCCTTCGCAGTTACATCCTTTTCAGCTTCAAGCATCGAGAGACAGCTTCTTGGTTGCACTCTGAAGCAGTATTTTCTCGAGCTCCTGCTGCGGCAATTTTTCCCACTGACCACGGTGTTTAGCCTTTGACCACTCATCGATCACCTGTTTACAAGCAGTCCTTGGAAGAAAAAGAGCACCTCCCATAATGAAAAGAGCATTTATTTCATAATGGCTGAATGCGCTAATATTAACTATTCATAGGAGGAGGGCTGAAAAGACGATGATGAAAGAACCACTATAGTTAATCTTGTCTTACTCAAGGACCCTTTGCGATATGTAAAAGAACGATTCAAAATCATTAGAGTAATAATAATCCATTACCTTGTTTACGTTTGATTATATTATACCAACGGAAGTGATTTGCATTTAGTTCATTTGACATTTAAGTAATATGTCTGAAAATTGATAATTTGCTTTGGCATCAAATGCTTGACATGAAAAATCATATTATGTCTAGAATAGGAGTCGAAACCATGACCTCTGGCATACTAGACCATCTCAGGAAGCTCTGCCTCCGAGTCTTCTGAGGTTTTATGGTAATGGAGTGCATTTGATCATTCAATATCTTTGATGTCGATGTATTGTTAATTTGTTCATATACTATTTACATATTTTTAAATTGTTTTTTTTTTTCTAAACAGCGTCTATCTTAGCCATTATAAATATGGTTATTACCCTTCGGTTAAATTATATATAAGTGACTAGCGTTTACTTAATTTGACATATAAGTAATATGTCTAAACATTGATAACTTTCTCGTAGATCAGGATGCTTCATACATCAGCAATGGTTCCAAGAGTTTCCCTGCAGAATCTGCTAGTTTCCAAATTTGTTTCCTCAAACTACTCATCAAATTAAATCGTCTATCAAATTCCACCTGCCTAGAACTACACAAAATATTAGTTCTAATCAATTTTAACCAGCAAAATAATAATCTGGGCGCTCCATCTTAATGATGAAGTTGGATTCCAACCGTCTTTTATCACATTACATTTGATATAAAAAATGTACCAAATCCATGTTCACTATTGGCAATTAATTTTAGTACACTCGGTAGTAAATGATGATAATTTAAATAGGAATGTTTCGAAAAACATAACAAACGAATATTTATCTATACGATTTATATCTATCGGGTAGCCTAGCGAGAACTATAACATACATATACTACCAAACACCTCTCCCCCCGTTTCTATAAATCTGTGTGTGTGTGTGTGTGTTGTTTGTTGGTAACCAGGGATTTTCAGGAATAACTGAACTGGATAGTAGAAATATGTGATTGTGTTGTTTTCACAAACAAATGTAATTCTATGCTTTATTTTCTATTTTAGAAAAACCTCCAACAATTTCTCGTAAGTTTACCAATGAAATAAATATATCTATCTATAACTGTATATATATATATATATATATATATATATATATATATATATATATATATATATATATATATATATGTATGTTAGTTATATTTTTATTTATTATTCTGCCATATACATTTTTTTTTTCATTTTGGTTGCATTTTAACTATTTTCCGTATCGTTCCGATAATAGGTATATAACCGCTATTGGTAGCAGTGGGTAGCAAACAGCATGCTGACTCAAATCCTTTATGTGTGTGATAACCTTTTGATAATTTGTATACTTTTGTTCAAAAAAATGCAGTAATCGTCGTAGCATTGAGAGACAAAAACGAGCCAAAACTTACGTAATAATTCACTGGATTTCTGCAATGATATATCATTTTCATTATATAAAAAATGTCATTAAACGACAAAGAAGTTAATATTTCAATTCTAGCCATGGCATAGGAAGAACTTATTATACAGAAATATTTTTGAAGTAACTTTTACGAAAGTCATAAAAAGGAGTATGTGCTATTGATCTATAAAACGATCAAGAAACATATTATATTGAGTAAAATATTATTTCAAATGATAATAAGAAACTCACACATTTGCCTGTAAATTCTTTTCACAGGCTAAAAATAATGTTTTCTAATAAATCCCGAAGTTTCAGAATTTTTGACCGTTTAGACCGTTAGATAATTAGTATCAAAGTTGTCATGTTCTCTCATTCTCTCTCATTAGAAGCATATAAAACTTCATGCTCGCCCAAATATTATCTGTTGTTTTATTAAAAATTTAGTTTTGTTTTCGTTAATATAAAAGTTTAAAATTATTATTATTTTCAAAATAACATTATTTTCTATATATATGTACAAGGAATTTGTCTATGTGTTGTATATGTGTGTTTATGTATTTATACTATAATAAAATCAAACCGGTTTTATGTCCTGATTATATAACACGTGCTGGAACGTCCTTAATATTATTTTATATTCATTTAAAAAATAGTATACCTTCTTACGTGCGTTCATAAGTACAAACACATTTTTTTGTATAAATCGGCAACAGTTTTCGAATAAAATATTTAATATGAGAACTGCAACCATCCAAACATGATTTCAAGTACAAACCCCAGTGTTCAAATCAGTTTAATTCCATTGGAAACGATAAACAATATTCTCTCTTTTTATGTCAGTGATGAAAAAAAGCTATGAGAATGTTGATCCAACATTATTCTAGTTTCATTCAGTTAGTTTCCAACTCATGTGTACAATTTAACTTAACAGTATCCACATATTAACGTGTATAGATGATATGTATTTTTAAATGTATGTGGTTTCGTTATATGTTCAATGGAATTGTATTAGACATAGGTGTGGTTTAAAAATAAATAAAATGTATTTTGCTTCATTTGTATTTCACTGCAAGAGGATAAATGTGTGTGTGTGTATGTTTATGTGTAGATTGGGTTGACACTAAAAAGGCAGACACAAAAATAATTATAAATATTTCCTATATATCTATCGTAACTATATTTATATAGATACAAGATTAGATTAACGAATAGTTTTTTTTTTATATACATATATGTATATAAATTGTATATATGTATACAATGTATATAATTTTTATATACATGTATGTATAGTATCCTGTATTTTGTTTGTATATAAATTATTGTATTTATTAGCAAGTTACTATTTGACATTTTTTTTATACTAATTTATAAAGTCAAATAATTAAAATGTCACATACAATTTATATATAAACTAGCCTTGGGGTTTACTAGCTTAAAAAATACGATGGGCGGGGAGATGTTTAAGATATAATTTATAGTTAAAATAAAAATCTAAAAAATATACACTTTTATTGATAAAGTCAAATAATTAACAACCATTGTTTGTTTTTTATGTCAAAGCATTTATAGCGAGACTATTCAAGTATGATTTTATATGAGAAGTGAAATGAAATTTTTGGATTAGACTGTCACGTTTTTTATGTAAGGGATGTGACGGTCGGCAATCATCGGTATTCGTGTTTCAAATGGAAATTTAACATTGTAAGTCAGTAAGGAAATTTAGTATTGTTAAGTCAGGTTTTTGTGTGTGTAAATATCTCGAAAACTATGAGAGTTCTACTGTTACAAAAAAGTTCTAGCTTCATCGAGTAAAAAGTTATACTAACCGAAAATTATATGACGCTGCAAACCGACATCAAAATGGAGGCATCGGAACTGATTCACTCTTTCATATGGTGTTTTACGGATTTCACTAGATTCATCTTGAGAAGCCCTTTCCAACCGTATACAATATATTTACTTTGATTTGACTTTTTGACGAATTAAGGCTGACATTGCATTATTTTTTAAATTTTTTTATTTTAGCACTATATATTATATTCGCTATAACTGTTATAACGCACTTATATACACATATATCGATAGATCTTGACAAGAGTTGTCGATTGAAACTAAAAAGAACGTCCTAGCTTCTCTGAGTCAAAAGTTATTCGAAACGAAAATTATGTGACGCAGCAAATCGACCTTAAAACGGCGGCGCTTCCCCCTAAACCACGTGTGATGAGTCTCAGTCCTAATTAAGCGTAACAAATTCTTCGAACCTTTTTCTACCGAGTAGTGTAATTATATTTTTCATGTAGCGGATAGTTTTGTAGCTACAAAACCAAACTCTCTCCCCCGAATTACCCCCTATATATCAAATTTATAAACGTATTCACGTCAAAAGAGTACTGTTTTTGAGGCCCAGTACTTTATACAAAAATTTTATTGTTTTAAAAATAAATGAAACCCATACATTATATTATACACGTATTTATTATCGTTTGTAAACATTGATAAACCATATGTAAATGTACACGTTTAAAACATTTAATAAAATTATTATCCCCCTAAAATAATAATAATCATGTATTTGGCAAATATTCAGTAAAACTTGTATATATTAACAAGTATTATAATATGTATATATAAGTGTATATATATATATATAATTAACTATATAATTAAAATTAAATATAATTGATTATCCTACTTTAAAACGGTTTATTTAAAATTTGAAACATATGTATTGTATATTATATAGATTATATAATAATCGATTTTTATATACAGGTTGTTCTGTATCATTGTTCAAACTTCGATTATTATTCTCCAGTTTTCAACCAGCGATCAAATAATGGAATGCATTTTTTCTTTATAGTTATGAGAAGGCCCAAGAATCGATATCAAAGTGTTCCGCCACCAAGGTGAAGGGAAATATGTTTGAATGACTTTTAGAATCTATTCAATTAACTTTCCAATTAATTTCCGAAGAAGATGATTTTCCTAATAAAAGACAATACCAATCGAATACAAGACAATTACCATCGTTAAAATTTATGCACTGTTTTTGAATTTTTTTGTATATTTCATATTATTTACAGGGTATTTGATTTCAGTGATTTAGTTAAGGATGTACGAGCGCTGATGTATAGTCCATTTATAAAATTCTTCAAAATCTTATATAGTACATTCATAATAGTCCACAATAATGTTTATTATTTTTTGTCGTAAGTTAAAATTAATATTTAGACCCGTCATACCGGAATTTTATTAGATCAATCTCTTTATTAATATTTCTATATTCTATTGCGTAGTTTTTTTTTGATTCGTCTTTTTTTAAATTTTATTCCAAGTAAAAAGTATCAAAATGTGTCAAAATATGGGTTTCTCCATAAGAGTAGTGCATTAAAACTCGAACTTAACCTTAAATAATTAAGTTAAGACCCCCGTAACCCCCTTGAAACTTTTATAATTGATTTATATACATTTCAACGACATGTAAACAAAAAATCAAGCCTTAATCTTTTTGAAGCTTCAGTGCTCGTACATCCTTAAGAAGAAACACTCTCTTAGTTAAGAAGAATTGATAAATCTTATTCTATACCTTTTTTTCACTAAGTGCCTTTTCATGCAGGAATTTATGTGGTCAGTCTAAAAGCCACCTGTTACTTCGCTGGTCTATAATGTTCCAAACTAATTTATATACTCGGTTTATAATATATACCAGGGAATATTTAGTTTAGTCCTGACATATTTAGGCCCATTTCGAATATCCGCTTGTAAACACAATAATTTTAAGATAAGAGATATCGAGCTGGAACTTTGTTTTTTACAGCTAAAATAATGGACCAAATTGGACCATTTTTACGCAAAATGGGCAAAGCTGTCTATCTTTCAAACAGTAAGAGATAGAACACAAAACTAAGAATAGAAAGTGTTCTTTTTTTTTTTAAATAATCAACTTCTGTTTAAGACTTTTTTCCATGAGTTTAGTGAGTTCCATGAGTTCAATATCCGAGTATTCAAGAAATTAATTCAGTTAGTTGGGATTTTCACTTGTTTAATGGTACATCCTATACATAAACCATATAATTGTTTCTTTAATTACACAACATATATATATATATATATATATATATATATATATATATATATATATATATATATATATATATATATATATATATATATATACGCATGTACACGAATTAATAACACAAAGACATATTTTACGAGACAAAAACGAGAATGGTTTTTCTCTGAAGAAAATTATACGCAATGCGATTATTATTAATATTATTATTTGGGGATATTTATTTCAGATTATGAAAATAAACTGTGAAAATAATATTATCATGTTACTTTTAACTCTGTGCCTGTGTGGTAATTTGGTGTGTATCTCTTCTCTTGTTATATTGAAATGTATGATAAAAACATATTTTGATACATAAACATATAAAATGTGTTGTTTGTTCTATGTAAGATAAAGAATGTTTATGCTTATGTAAATATTTACTATTTAACTAACTGTGTGCTATAATTCTAGCTCTATACGAGAGTTTACTATGCGGAAAATCCGTAATATAAATAAATAAATATGTATCAATAATTATTGATACACTGTAAATATTATATACATAAAATATGACTCAACAATATTTTGTAAATGAAGCAGAAATTTTTCTCGACATTAAAAAAACATTAACTTTTGCGATTCCTTAGAAATATTTTGTTTTCGATTTTAATAATAATCATTTTTTAGGGTAATTTTGACCCAAAAAGTGCGAAAATCAGCATCATTTTAACGTCCGACCAACACATTTCAAAATTTCCCTTTCTCAATTCATACAGTTTGGAATTTTAGTACTATGGATCTGATATCTTGAAAACCGTTATTTGTATCGTATTTTAACAAACGCCATCGTTTTCGCTACGTCCAAAATGGCTTAAAACGAAGTTTATATGAAAATCTGGGGCAAAAAATTTTCTCCAATTTTTGTGATTTTTTTAAGGGGAAAAAATGCAATAGAAGGAAGAAAATTTTTGTTCTCGATTTTAATAATAATCATTTTCTAGGAGAATTTTGACCCAAGCAGTCCGAAAATCAGGTTCATTTTAACGTCCGACCAACACATTTCAAAATTTCCCCTTCTCAATTCAAACTGTTTGGAATTTTAGCATTATGGATCTGATATCTTGAAAACCGTTAATTGTATCGCATTTTAACCAACGCCATCGGTTTCGCTAGGTCCAAATTAGCTTGAAACGAAGTTTATATGATAATCGGGGATAAAATATTTTCCCCAATTTTGCGATTTTATTAAAAGATTTTACCTTTAGAAAAAATTCGAAAAAAATTTAAAAAAATTAAAAAAAATTTTTGTTATCCATTTTAATAAAAATTATTTTCTAGAATAATTTTGGCCCAAAAAGTGCGAAAATCAGGTTCATTTTAACGTCCGACGAACACATTTCTATTCTCAATTCCTACAGTTTTGAATTTAACACAATTGGTTTGATATCTTGAAAACCGTTAGTCGTATCATACTTTAACATCGTTTTCTTTGGGTCCAAATTAGCTTAAAAAGTAGTTCTTATCGAAATATGAGACAACCAATTTTTCTCTAATTTTGCCAGTGTTTTTATTCCATTTCTTATCGAGTTTTATGTCTATGAAATTAGAGCTCTTCATAGACCAATCTAGTTCTTAAACAGTATGAAAAGGCAGCTTAAATTCTTAGATTGCTGACATAAGCGTATAGTTAAGATGGTAATCGCTCAAGGTGGGAAAAGTGGGACTTAGAGGGACGGAAAATCAATTCAAAAAATATATCATAAGTGCATTTGTAGAAAATAAACTATACAACAAATAATCACCTCTAACTATTTGATACAAGGAAATATAAACTAGTTTTATGTTCTGAGAGTAATTTTATTTGATATTTACTATCAGTTCTTTCGCTAGACAAATTTTCTTAGCTCTTAGGTGACATTTTGTTTGAGATGTTTTTCTTTTAAATAAATGCTAACAGTAGGTATCTCAGCAAATCTTAAAGCATTAAATAAATCCAAAACAATAAAATCGTTACATAAATCTGTTCTCAGGATGTCTATAAATAAGTTGGGACAGTCACTCCTCTTCAATGAATGGATAGTAATAATATTATTCATAGGTACATAAAAATTTTTAGATCATAAAAAGAGAATAATCATACTAACAGATAATAATAATAATAATAATAATAGTAATGATTATAATAGAAATCTCAGAAAAATAGCTAATAAAATAAATTTTCTAATAGAATCATCCAGCAAATGTATTTTCACCAGGTGTCTCAAAAACCGTGTAGGGTGCTTCTAGTACAATCAATAGAGAAGTCCATTACTTTTGTCCGCATTGCACTAAATTACAGAAGTTATTTATTTTTTTAATTAAGTTCAGTATCACGTACTGACTGTAAATGTACAAAATCCTTACAAATTTCGACCCCGGAAGTGCCACCATTTTGAGAAAAACAGTATCGGCCTACATCTCCATTACCGTGGACTTTAGGCGAAAAACGGTAATTATCTTTCTTGTAGATAATTAAATTTCTTTACGACTTATACGACTCTTAATTACTATTTATTTATTGACTTTTTGATCGATATCCATTTTAATAATTGTTTAGAAAGAAAAATATTTATTGTTAATTATGTCACTATTATTCATATTTCTTAACATTTATATTGAATTTTCGTCATTAAACCGTGTATACCTCGTTTTTATTAACCTTGCACCCGGTAGTGCAACATTAAATTAAGTGTATACCGGGTATTTAAACAAGTTAATTGATATTGTTACTTGTGTATTTGCAATTTATGTCGAAAGTAATAATTCTACAAAACCGAATGTTGCAAAAACTAACCGATTACAAGGAATAACTTAAAATGCTTGTAAATAAATTATTATTGTGAAAATGAGAATTGAACCACTAAAAATCGAACCTCAGTATTCCGTCTCTTAGCGGCACGGTGTGCTTATCAATCAACCACAGTTCCTTAGTGGCCACATTATGTTTTGTTACTTTTTACAAATATTTTTAATTTTATAAGTTTTCGACTCATAAACTTAAGGGTAACCCAATCTTTTTAAATATCCTGTATCCATATAATATGTATTCTGTATGTGATGTGCATTATACTATTTTCAACCATTACTATGAGGAATAACGACTTTATGAAGTGTGAAATTAACGTTCTATTTAAACAGAATACTACTAGTACTGCTGCTATAGCTATAGTTCTCCATGTAATAGATTCTCTGGTAGTAGTAATATCTAGTAGTAGCCTCCTAGACAAGAACACCATCACATTCCACAGATAGAGATAGAAATAATATCATCAATTACAATTTTATATAGGCAACAAGGCAAGGATATCATAAAAATTGCATATAAAAATGATGACAATATTTTCTCTTCTTTTATATCTATATACAGGGTTTTCTGAAATTCGTTCAAGAAAAATCTATCACGGTGTAGCAAACTGCAAAAAAAACAATTGACGCTTATTTTTTAAGATATAATCAATTAAACATTAATAAATTCAATCTCAGAGCGCATAGTGTAAGGACTTTTACCGTCTGTGAGCCTTTAAAAGGTAAAGGCAACGCCTCCTTACATATGCGCTCTGTGTGATCGGTTTAATTTATCAATGTTTAACTGATTATATCTGAAAAAATAAGCGTCAGATCGAAAAACTTTATTAAACTTTTTTGTTTGGTTTTTGCAGCTCTATACCATAGTATAGTTTTTTTGAATAAATTTCAGAACACCCTATATATATAAATATATGTATATATATATATATATATATATATATATATATATACATGTATATATATTTCTAAATATATATATATATATATATATATATATATATATATATGATTTTCTCATTTCTGCTTAGTCACAAAACACTAAAACGAAAAAAAAGAAACAAGATAGTTGTTATTTAAAATCAAGTTACTCCCATTATTATATGCTGCTTTGATTTAACTAAACCTTACCAAAAACTGAGTTATTGTTTAAATATCCTGTACCAAATATACTAAAATATATTGTATGTATCAAGATCCAATATACATTTTATCTATGTATGTATGTTTCTGGCCAGTTGTAGTAATTAAACATGTGTGAGCAAAAAAGCCTTGGCAAAATTATTAAGTTTATGAAAAAAAGTATTTTTGTTATTTAAAATCAAACTTTTTTTTGTAATTAACCTTTTCTTTTATATCTTAAGATATTTTAAAGATGCATAATTTCCTTTCCTTTTGTGAGAAAGAGAGTGTTAATTAATCAAATGATTTTACTTAAAGTCTGAAGTTACTCTTCAGAACGCTCAAGAAATGATAAATCGTTATCCCGTTTCGTTTTGCAGTCACGTATAGGCGAACCTCGGGAATGGAAAACGAAAAACATTTTAAGAAGCCCTTTGATAAATTTTATTTTCGCAACAAACATGGGACCAGCTTTATAGTGCCCATATAAATTGCATACATACAAAGTTTGTTTCCATGTTGGATTTAAATTACTTCTTGTTGAATTTTGCACTCTTGGAGATTTGCATGGCAATACAGTTTGGCGGAAAAAACGATTCGACTGATATCCAATGAATAAGCTAAATGAAAATCTTGTTGTAAGTGCGCAAAATTTTTTCAAACTTAAAGGTACCCACATATTATATAAGGTCATTTTACCGCATCATAGATTTATGACTTCCCTTAAGGTTGAATTAGCAAATTGGGGATGCAGCTACGGATAATGAAGAGTAGCTTGTTATATTCTGTAAGCTCAAACTACAATCAATTAAATTATGGATAACATGCATTAAGTTATTATGAAATCAAAAGTATTAGTGAAATATGAAACTAATGTAAAGGGGATGTCATAATTTCATGACGTCATATACACAATTATCGAGGTGGTTTTAATTCACAAAACATTAAATTGTGATTCTAAATTTTACATGTCTCAATATTTAAAAACAATAGTTATTAACTGATGGAAGTATAGAATAATTGTATTTGTATAATAAAAATATTGAGAAATTTTTAATAAAATCTCTTGAAAGTTAATTGTTATTCAGTTTCGAAGAATGTCGCAGTAGCAGTAGCAACACAGCGTACACTAAATGCAACAGCGCACAGTTTTAACTACTGACAGATGCATTATTCTACTAAAAAGTAAAGGGAAGAAATAATAACGGCGATACTTCGTTGATTTTATATTAAAAAAAGCACTTTTATGTTCAAAGATTATTTTCATGTCTACGTTTATATATAAAGAAATGCATATTTTTTCAAGAATATCCTTAAGAATAAGGATAACAAAATAAATAAATAAATAAATATATATATATATATATATATATATATATATATATATATATATATATATATATATATATATATATATATATATATATATATATATATATATATATATATATATATCCACAACCCACTGGTTGAGAAAACGAAACAGGTGAGGATGAAGATACATAAGAATGAAAGGATACGTTCCCTAAGTGTGGGTACAATAAATGTAGAAAGTGCTTCTTACCATACTTCAACCCCCAATCCACTATTACTATTTCAAAATTAAGTACAAAATTAGAAAAAAACATCTATAACCGCTTAAAAAAATTGCAAGCTTCTAAAAATCATATGAATAAAAATTTTTGGCATAATTTATCCATTTGAAATGGGTTGACCGATTACCATAAACTTTTTTATTTTTATATTATTTCTATTATGTTTCCAAAAATTATGGGCGTTCCCACTATTTAACGACTTTTGAATGCAAATAACTTTTTAACCGTTTATTTTTCAACAAAAAATCGAAAACTTGTTAACTAATAATTCCCTAAATGGCTTATATTTGAAAAATCAGCACTGTAGCTCTTTTCGTTCAGAATGTAAGCGAAGGCAAAAAACTCCTTAAACTCGGCCTGCCGCACTACCGTGCTCTAGATATATAAAATTTTTTTAAATGCATTACAACAGATATAAAAATAAAACAAATCGCTATAAATTGGTAATAAATATATCTCGTATCTCTTAACAATAACAGCAACAACAACAAAAAAACTATAGGTACACAAATCTCCAATATCTCAATACTAATAATAACTAAGAATATAAGATAATTTATCTCAAAAGTATATAATAAGATATTTTGTACAACATTGTATTCTTCCAAATCTTTTATATACCTATATAGATTATACGATGTATAGATCAGATATTTCCATTATGGATTTACTTTTATCTATATCTATATCTATCTATATATATATATATATATATATATATATATATATATATATATATATATATATATATATATATATATATATATAAATGTGTGGGTGTATAAATTTTCAACATATAAAAGAAAACTTATATAATATCAAGGATTTTAAAAGGACAAAAGGTTTTATTTCTGTATTTCATTTGTGCAAATAATACATATGCATTATTACTATATGTTTAGTATATTTGGCCACAAAAGATTATGTTTGTTTTTTTTAAATTTTATAGTTGATTTGTACATTATTCGTTCGGTTTTCGAATAAAAGTTGTTACTATATTTTTAATGCACAACTCTAATCTGAAGCATTCATTCGAAAACCAAATGCTATAGGCACAAACTTATTAGAAAATTTTGAAAAATGAGCGCTACTTTTGTAGCTATGAGTACTATAATATATGTTTTATCGATTTCGGTTGTAAAATATTAAGAGTATTACAGAATACAAAAAACTATATATAGATAGGGTGGCCTAATACACAGTTTGTTTATGATTTATGGCCTCATGAATGTCATTTTTTTAACTGTTGAAAACACATAAAAATTAAAATTTATATACTAATGACCGTAAAAAAAAGGATGCCTAGTTAATTAGGGAAAACTTTCAGAAAACTTACAGTACATAAAGTTCAATAACTTTTCTAAGCAACCCTGCGTGAACCTGATTCGACCGGAGGCTGCCCAAATCTTTTATCGTGCATTTAAGTAGCCGCGCTTGTTAAGGCGTTGTTTCTAATTGGAACTGGGAGGTTATGGGTTCGAATCCCGACATCGCCAGTTTGTCAATTAAAAAAAAAATTAATGGGGCGGTTAATTGCCTAAACTGTCGGCGTATGGACAAGAAAGAAGTAACCGGCAATGCTTGTGAAGGTTTTCTGCAGTTTCCCTACACGATTCCAGATGAATATCGGCATTGGTCCTATCAAAGTCGGCTGCAGCCGCACACCTACCAATTCCTAGTCTGCATACGAATTCCTGATCCTCGCTCACATCATAAAAATGTAAAATAAAAATTAATAAAGGTTGAAAAATAATGGTGTGGGTGGCCTCTGTTATAGACCGTCGTGTCTCAAAAACGGAGGATAAACCCGATTATTATTTATTATTTATATTACTTAAATGCCAAATAAAGTAAACGCTAGTCGCTTCCGTTGGTATAATATAACCGAAAGGCAACCATACTAACAATGGAAATAAATAGACGCTAGTTTACAAAAAAAACAATTTAAAAATTTGTGAATAATAAATAAACAAAATTAATAATACAATGACATCAGAAATGATAGTGAAAGATCATATGCACAGCACTACCATAACATCTAAGGTAGCTCAGTTGGTAGAGCATTGGTCTCAATCAATGCCAGAGGTCGTGGGTTCAATCCCAATCTCTAGATGTATATGATTTTTCATATCAAGCATTTTATGTCAAAAAAATGGTATTAATAACTATGTTCACCCTATACGCAGGTAAAGAACAATTCTATTTAAATAATTTATTAAATTTTTAATCCAAATTGTAATAATGGAAGATTTAATATTAACATTTGAATATTAATATTTAATACCATCATTTTATAACACCTACATACCTTCAAAAAAGTACCATATGGTATTAAAATTTTAGCCAAGAGAAAACATTTACCATTTTAATACAAATGGTAAAAATATTTTCAAAATAATTCAACTTAAATTTTTAAACAAATTGAATCTATTAATTGGAAAAAAATTGTTCGGGTCAGTTCCAACGCGTGCTGAAGTTTACTCTTATATTTACTATATTATGAATATATATTACAATGTTACGAAAAGTTATTTAATTTTGAAATATTCTGCTCAGATGGTGTTAACATTAATTCATTTATAAAAAATTTAAATTTAATAATATTCAAAATACAAATTTGCATATTTCTGACTCGATTTATAGTGTGCTAGTATAGTTTATACTATGGAAATGACAATCAAAATTGATATGCCAAAATTGAAAAAAAAATTGTAATAAAATAATTTTATAGTTAGTTTTTAGATGAATAGTTTCTGTGGAAATGAAAATCAAGAAAATTTTAATATATATATATATATATATATATCTACATATATATATATATTCATACATATATTTATAAATATATGTATACATATATATATATATATATATATATATATATATATATATTCATACATATATTTATAAATATATGTATATATATATATATATATATATATATATATATATATATATATATATATATATATATATATATATATATATATATTTAGAAGCTAACATTTAATATATAATTCAAATTGAATATCATAGCGTATAAAGTGTTAGCTTGGAAAAAAAAATATAACTGTTTTTTTAACACTTGATTTTACTACCCATCAAATTGTCGTACCGGAGGCTTTGAATTAAAATCGATTCTAAAAGAGTATACTCCAAAAATTGTGCAAAATATTAACAAGGTGAATAAATTCCCTTACGTACTTGAGTAAACAAAAGAGAAAGATAAATACTTGGTGTTGATCGCCCTCGAAATGTGTATTGCATACATTTCTGTACCAAAAAATGACAGAAATAAAAATCCATTGATAATACATTGACATCAAGGTAGTGACTGATCATATGCATTCCACTACCATAAAATTTAGGTAGCTCAGAGGCAGATGGTTGATCTAGAATGCCTAAGGTCATGGGTTCGATTTTCATCCTAGATGTGTATGATTTTTCATACCAAGCATTTGATGTCAAATAATGTTATCCATGTTCAAATATATTACTTAAATGTCAAATTAAGTAAACGCTAGTCACATCTGTTGGTATAATATAATCGAAAAGCAATCATAATAACAATGGATAAATAGATGCTACTTTAAAAAAAAAAACATTATAGCAATAAAAATACATCAAACAAGAGCAAAAAAATAATGATCCGAGCATGAAAACAGAAGTTTAAAGTATTATTAAAAACACGGTAAAATCAATTATCTACCTTCCTAGTATATTCCGATTATTTCTGCGTAACTTTTGAATGAATGAACATCCCAAAAGGTATTTAAAACTTTATTTGCAAACAGTAAAAAACAAAAAGTATACACAAATAAAATAATGAATCATGAAAAATAAAAAAGTTAAATATCATTTAAACAATAAATAAAATAAAAAAGAATTTATTCGAAAATAATTAAAAATAGAATTTTTTGTTTTTTTTTTTGAACAAATTTTTATATTCATTATTAGGTAAATATTTATTAGATCACGAACACGAAAATATTTGGAAAAAAAAAGAAGATACTATTAAAGTTGAAAAAAATATAAAAGTTTGAAAATTGAATTTTCCCCAAAAAACAAACAGAAAATTTGTTGTAAAACAAAAAGTATTTAATATTACCCATAAACACAATTTTGTATATCTCTTGATATCATTTAGGTACCACAGGATAATTCATGCAGTGAGGTGCAGTGATTTAAAATCTCACTTATATTGAATCCCATTAGAATCTATTAGATACTATTAGATTAGATACTACAGGATAATTCATGCAGGATAAATCTTACTTATATTGAATCTCATTAGAAACTATTAGATAGAGTTAAGTTCATTTGTAAAGAACTCTCCAATATCGTCACAGTTTGAGTGGATCAGTCTATATTCAAAATGAATGGAGGGGGGGGTTATTCCATTACTTGTTTTTCTATTGTAGTTTTCCAGTACTATATCATTTTATTAAACTTGTGTGTCTTAAAAGCAGTGTTGACCTTATTTAATATTATTTTCATAAGTTGATTATATTGTAGCGGTGTTGCTTCATCATTAAATTATTATTATAATTTTGTTCATCATTGTTATCTGTTGCATTTCAACTATAACTGCCCTCTATTATCACGGTTGCTGTGAATGTTAACAACCTTGGTAATTTACACATAATAACAATTCATAAATGAATTTGAAAATATCAATTTTAATTAATAAAGATCAATTATATCTTTACATGTATTTATTATTTATTTAAATAATAATTTTTTGATATAACAAACATCTACTTTACAATATAGCCTCTTACGTGCGTACATTCTTAATTGCTAACATAAATTTTTTGAAATAATCAACACCCCCCCCCACCCTTTTGTTATTCCTCCAATTTGCTGACATCGATAAAGATCGTATAAAACAAAGCTAACAAATCACTATGTATAATTATTTTCGTAAGTTATTTATACAGCCTCTTACGTGCGTACATTCTTAATTGCCAACACAAGTTTTTTTAAATCATCACTCCTCCCCTCCCCGCCTTTGTTATTTCTCCAATTTGCTGACATCGATAAAGATCGTATAAAACATAGGTGGGCAGACCTTGACTGCACTCAGCTGTGAATGAGACGTAGGAAGAGAGATCGAGTAAATATAGGGTATCCTACCAATTATTATTATTTTCTTTTTTTAATTAAAACATTTTCTGAAAAAAATATAATAATACCAACTATTTTTTATGGTCACTATTATTCAAAGTATACAATACATACAATACATTGAATACATACTCTGGAATTTTGGGCTGGTAATTTGGGCTTGGTGATTTACCGCTTGTAAATTTTTTGATGATTTAGCTTTAGTTTAGATTTTAGAATTAGATTCTAGGAAATTCCGAATAATTTGCCTAAACTATTCATATCGGGGAACTGATAAACAATTATTTACTTGATTTAATTATTTTTTCTTAGTAGGGGGTATAGTGTCATGGGAATTTGATGACATTGGATACAAAAAAGATGCCAATGATAAAGCTGGGTGGGGGAGAGGGTTGGTAATTTGTTTCTAATTTTTAACTGGTTAAATTTTACTTAAAGTGGGAATACATATATAGTTGTTGTTGTTGTTGTAATTATTGTTATTGCTATCATCATTATTGTTATTATTATTATTATTATTATTATTATTATTATTATTATTATTATTATTGTTATTATTATTATAATGTTTTTTGGTGTATCTCTCCATATTGTAAAAGATATTTTTTAAACAATAAATATTTTATAAAACTAATTCTAAATTGATTGAATAAATTATTGGGCAATATTCGATAGGCCAACCAGTATTGAAACATTGTTTCGTCTTACTTCAAAACATACCTTTCTTACATACTTTCACCCAGCTTATGGAGAGTCCGTTTGACTCCGGCGAGTCATCTGCGCCCACCTCTGGTATAAAACAAAGCTAACTAAATCACTGTGTATAAATTGAAGATAAAATACAATCAATAAAAGGTTGAAGGTTGTAATAATGAAGAATGTGAGAACCACCTTCCGCGCGCCAATAAGTTATACATACAATATATTGTAATCGATAAAAGTCACAATATGCGGAACATGATGATGAATAAAACGGGAAAAGAGAAAGAACGTGGGAAGGGAGCAGCAGGTGGTGTGGAGGGGAATAGGGATGTAAACAAATTAATATGCAACAATACAGAGAGATGATTCAGGAAATCAATTTTAGTATTTACTCAATTGTAAAATATTAGTTCACTCTCGTCTTCTGGCTCTGGGAACATACTCGATGCGATGTTTGGTGAGAGGTAACGTTGAATAAATACGATATAAAATTTTATTTCATTTTTTTTTTTGTATTGTATTGTGTATTCTTGTTTTGTTTTGTTTCGTTTTTTGTACACGAATCGCTGTTGTACCTACCGTCTATGTGTGCGATCTGATCTTTCCATGTCACCTCTAAAACTACCCCCTCCCACCCCACCGTACTTCATACCAACATCGAATCACAAAATTTTGTTAACTTATTCCATTCGATCGCTATTAAAAAGTTTTTGGTTTTTTTTTTCACACACAACTTTTAGTAAAATTGTTCTAGCATGATGAGCTTTTCTCTCTGTAGTGAATTTTATAGCTTGTAAAACTATTTTCAGTTGTTTTGTGTGAGTCGACTCGATGTACCAGAAGTTCGGTGTTGTACTCTGTCTGCTCCATAATACAATAATGGTTGAAAGAACTATATTATGGGAATATAATGGAAAAAAAAAAACTAGTAATACTTTTTGTACAGTGGCGATTTTATGGTAAATTTATTTCACTTGACTTGTACGCATGTCATTAGTTCCGGTTTTAAATTTGTATAATCTGATTGAGTTAATTAATCGCTCTGTTCACAAAGAAGGTACCCCCCTTGACTCACAAGGCAGCCTTCGAATATTAATATAAACTTTGTTTTAAGCTAATTTGGACGTAGCGAAATGGATGGTGTAGATTAAAATACGATACGATTAACGGTTTTCAATATATCAGATCCACAGTGCTAAAATTCAAAACTGAATGAAATGAGAAGGAAAAATTTTGAAATGTGTTGGTCGGGCGTTAAAATGAATCCGATTTTCGGACTACTAGGGTCAAAATTACCCTATAAAATGATTATTATTAATAACGAGACCAAAAATTTTCTTCACTTTTTTTGCATTTTTCCCAAGGGGTAACCCTTAAAAAAAATGGAACAAAATTTTATATCGTATTTATTCAACGTTACCTCTCACCAAACATCGCATCGAGTATGTTCCCAGAGCCAGAAGACGAGAGTGAACTAATATTTTACAATTGAGTAAATACTAAAATTGATTTCCTGAATCATCTCTCTGTATTGTTGCATATTAATTTGTTTACATCCCTATTCCCCTCCACACCACCTGCTGCTCCCTTCCCACGTTCTTTCTCCCTCCCTTAAAAAAATCGCTAAAATTGAACAAAATTTTGTTGTCCCCGATTTTGATATAAACTTCGTTATAAGCTAATTTGGACCTAGCGAAATCGATGGCGTTGATTAAAATACGACACGATTAACGGTTTTCAAGAGATCACACCCATCGTGCTAAAATTAAAAACTGAATGAATTGAGGAGGGAAAATTTTAAAATGTGTTAGTCGGACGTTAAAATGAACCCGATTTTCGTTCTTTTAAGGTCAAAATTACCCTAGAAAATCATTATTATTAAAAACAAGAACCAAAATTTTCTTCACTTTTTTCGCATTTTTTCCAAGGGGTAACCCTTAAAAAAAATGGAACAAAATTTTTTTGTACCCTATTTTGATATAAAATAGGGCCCGATGGCGTTGGTTAAAATACGATACGTTAGTTAAAATAAATTCCCAATAGTGACAATAAAATCCAAATTGTTGTAATAAAGTTATGATTTTTCAGTGCTGGTTACGATTATATGTTTTTGACTCAATTCCGTTACAAAACACTGCTTAATTTTTTTATCAAAAAAATCAAATTATAACAGAAAGTTAATTTTTTTAAATGATAAATATTAATAATAAATCATTAATTCGCTGAGTTAATTGCGCACTACGCGGTATATACTGAGTTTATGAAAAGATGTTTCAAACAAGAGTTTACTTGACGAACATTTTCCTTAAAATTAAATTCAAAACGTTATCCAGTTGTGTTTACTAATATATTAGTTTCATGTAAAAATATCAGTTGGTATTTCAGAAAACATCAATTGTATTTCAAACTTAAATTATTAAAATTAACTTATCTGTTATTCAGTTAACTTTTTCATCAAATTTGAAAATATCACCACTTTTAGATGCATTTACATTCTTAAATCGAGTTCTGTATTTTCAATTTTTATTAAGAAAACCGAAAAAGAACGATTTTTTTTTCATTGATGCGACACTGTTCCATAACAAGCACCAAATTGTTTTTGCATTGTCTTTGCTGTTAAAGAAAGTATAAATGAATATTGGGAAAGTGAATATATATATATATATATATATATATATATATATATATATATATATATATATATATATATATATATATATATATATATGCTTCGGTGGGTGTAGTATTTTATGAGACAGAGTATGTATTGGTAATATTGAATATAAAAACTTTTCCTGCAAATTGTTTTGTTCTAAGCTGCTTAAATAAGCAAATAAAATAAAAAGTATTTTAAGTTGTGTATTTATATATACATATAGATATATATATATATATGTATATATATATATATATATATATATATATATATATATATATATATATGTATATATATAATTATATATATATATATATATATATATATATATATATATATATATATATATATATAAAGAATGATGTATAATAATGTGTAAAATATATTATATACAATAGAATAATGGTTACCAATTAAAATATTTTTTCGATCAATCGATTTATGATCGAATAAAAATAAAATTTAGGTTTTTTTGCCCATAAATATAACAGCAGATATACTTATCATATAGCGATTATTCTAAAATCGTTCGATAAAGGAAACGCTGGTACACAAATTGCTTACGAAAACTAAAATTGTTTTCCTAAAGAATATATTAAATGAAGCTTACCACGGTTATAGTTCTGTATTTATTATATAAACATTAGAACATAAAATATCTTGTAAATCTTAGGGTTATAGAATCCATAATATAAATTGGTCAGGTGGTAAATTGTATTAAAATTTACCCATAATAAGTTTTACTAATACTATAAGACGAATCTAAGATGTTCCTTCCATTTTCAAGTCATTTTTTCCCTCTTTTTCTTCGAACAATTCCCATTTTATTAGGGAATAGAACTTCGAAGAAAAGATAGTATATAGAGTGGCTTTAACTACTTGTGCAGGCAACTCTACGAGAACTTGATCCGAAAATTCCCTCAAAGTAATATTTTATTACGACAAAAATATTTTCAATAATTTCATAAAATTTTATTTCCAACAAGTTTTGTATAAAACTAGTTTTCATACCTATTATAGTTTCTGATATCAATAAATCTCTATATCTAAATTAATCTAAATTTATTTAACTATTTATTTTTTCGGAAACTGTAATAGATATCAAAAATTTGCCCCAGAGTGCAAATAGGTACACATTTATTAATTTTATCTTTATATTCCCGTATTGATAACTGACTGACAACTTTGGTCAAGACGCCTGGTTGCCAAAAAATAAACAAGCTTTAGTTTTCATCATATGTTGTAGACGTCCCAGATCTCTAATATAGTTTAAAGTTTCTATAGATGTTCCTGCGTAAACAAAATTTTGGAAATAAATTGGAAATATCTACCAATAAATTTAAAATATAAAATAATTGACACTGCAAACTGTTCAAATTTAGGAAATAAATAATTATTTGACATGAAAAAAACAGATTATGCTTTTGTTGCACAAAAAAATTGGCCATGTTTTTGATTAGCTTCGCCCTCAGGCCAGTTCTCAATAGCATAGAAGTACACAATACTTTTTGTCGGCAATGTCCGTATACGTTGTTCTTCGGGAAAAGATTCCGCACGCCACATGATCTCGATTACAACTAATACTGTTGTTTTCTTAATTGTATATATTTTCTTTTTTTCATTTATTTTTCTATTTAAGTTCGGTTTGTAGGGATCGCTTATCCATCCAATCAAGGTTAAGTTTCTGTAGTAAGATTTTTCCATTTCTAAACGATGTTAAAATGATTTTATAATCTCGATGTATATAATAATCTCGATTTATATGATGATATATTATAGGTAAAGCGTAGGCTAGGAACTATAGTTTTAAGATGTATTGTATTACAATTTATGTAAAATACTGATGGTCAAATATACTTATTCTATCTATCTATTTGTCGGCAATGAATGCTCGACGATATTTTGAAGAAATTTGTATGAAATCGTTTCATTCGGACCATTACAGTAGCTGCAGTTTCTTCGAGGAACAATCGTAATAAAAGATTTGTTGAATCCCAGCTATATACACTTTATATTTACAGACTACATAAAAATATTATGACAACCCTATTTCAGTTAATAAATAAATGTAAAAATACTTATACCTCTCTCCCAATAAATTCTAGCACAATAAACTGAACTAAACTAAATAATATAGTTTATTTTATATTATGAAGAACAGCACAGATGGGTTATTGATTGCATTACTCTATTATTAATAGGTTGTTTTGTTGTATATGGAAGTTTTTCTAGTTGTTGGTACATAATTTTTATAATAAACAAATATATATTAAACTATTTTATTGTTCTATTTTACAATCATAATAATAATAATAATATATTATTATTGTTGTATGTTTGAAAATCTACTTATTCCAATTTTATTTTCAATAAAAATTTTTGTAGTTATATAATATATGGCTACAGTATGTAACGGAAACAACGATCAAGAATATTAAAGAACATATTGATGTCTCAGTTATAATTCATTACAAGATTCTGAAGTTTAATATTTTTAAAAAAAATGCGTTTCAATATGACAGGTCAACTTCTTGGGGTCAATTAAATTTGGTAGATATGTCATTTTATGGTGATCAAACATAAGTTAATGTAAGCTATGTAAACTATGAACTTAAAAGAACTATATAAACTATGTATTCAAAAGAGGAGGTTCGTTTCATGGTATATTGCTCCCTCCCCTTGGCCTACAAAAACACGTTAATATTAACATTTTGTATCCGTGCCACAAAATAGTACACGGTGAAAAATTTGATTTATTCTTCTGGCGTTAAAAGTTCTGCCTTTTAATAGAGTGAAGTCACGGACAAAAAGGTAAACTAGCCTTCTCGCATTGTTGGACTTCCCTAGGTAAAAAAGCCACAACTATGCCCGAGATAAGAGTCAATTAACTTATATGAAGATATCTCATATAAGTAATCATATAAAGTATCATATAAGATACTCCGTGGTGTATAGGAAAATATTACAGAGCCTGAAACACTCTGTATTTATGTTTTTAGGAAGTTTTTTTTTAAATAAATATTTTCTATTACAACCAACTAATTCAATAACTATTATTGTTAAAGCGAAAATAGCAGCTTGTTATACTGAATGATCATATGGAAAAGTTAAATGAAATAAATTGAAAAAACATTGTTGTACAGAGAGTTTCAAAACATTTAACGGATGGCATAACGTGTTATTATAACACTGTTATATATTGTATACTATCCACGAACTTATTTTTTTCAGCTTTCTCGTAAGAACAACTTTTAAAAATATCTAATTTAATAATAATTATTCTTAAAGCTCATTTAAGCTTGTTGAATAATTGAAAAGTTATATACACAATAGAAAACAATTCTTTGTACATAGAATTGAAAAAAAATTAAAGGCATACATATTTTAGAAAATCATTACTTTTGCAATACCAGATAATTTTTTATATATTTTAGCTATTTTCATTAACGTGACTATTTTAAAAATATACAGACATTGATAATCTTACCACAAAATTTTCTTTGTGGATGAAAGTTTCAACACTTACCTAAAACAAAAAGAAATTAAGATTAGTAATTTTTACAATAAACACATTGATTTCGAAAATAGGACTTACAGACGGGCTGACAGATAAGTAGACAGACTGACCGGCGGGCATGCGAAAATGAACTAATTAGGGCCTTCTATGAACACCTATACCGAATTTTATTTAATAACTAAACCTGGTTTGTCTAATTTCCTTCTGTATATACAGAAATATTCCTTTTTTTGCGTTCATTTCGTGATCTATATTCGAATAAATTTATTAAAAAAAAAACTTACAAAAAAATATTTATATTATTTATAATTTATAAAAAACAAAAAGGTCAAGTTTTGAATAAATATGACCTTTTATTAATAAAGGGTGTTTAATAATTAAACTTATACATAACCATTATATGATTACTATATACACTATATAAATGTATAAATGGGTAATACTAAAATTACAAATTTTATACAAAATAGTTTTTATATATAAGTACAAACACACAACACAGCTTACCTAGGATTCTACAGGGTATGAAATATGTTGCATGAACAGAACAAAACAAAACTAACTTTGTTACAAAATATTATTAGTATAATAAATTTATTATAGAAACGATATTATTACAGTTCATATAAAATCATTGTTGGAAGGACTGCTGCACAGCCGCGTTAGAGGAGTTAAGATGTACTGGAGATTCAAAAACATTAAGACTTGATTTTTTTTTTACATATAGTTGCAGTGTATATATATTAATGAACAAACTTTCAGAGAGGGGAGGGGTTATGGGGGCCATTAATTAATTATTTATTGTTAAAGTTTGAATTTCAAATTCGTCCCCTTTACCTAGATCAGTTCACTAATTATCATTCGATAATATAACGGTTAAAGTTTGAGTTTTAATGCATTGCTCTTATGGAGAAAGTCGTGAGCGTCGATATATTTAGATAACTTTCACTTGAAATTAAATAAAACGAATAAATAAAAAACTACACAATAGAGAATATAAATAATATAAAGAGATTAATCCAAGATTAATCTAAGAAAAAAGATATTTAAGACAAAAACTGAGATTTCGGGTAAATTTAATTTCTGTTGGCGGTAGCTTAATTACCCAAAATCTCTTAGTTTTTTTCTTAAATATCTTTTGTTTTTGACTCTTCATACCGAAAATAATGGATTTTCTCCATTTAACTTACGGCTAAAAAGTAATAAACTTTATTGTGGATTTTTATGAATGTACTATATAAGATTTTGAAGAGTTTTATAAATGGACTATATCTAGTGCTCGTACGTCCTTAATGATTCTAGTTTTGATATTTTATCTACAACTTTAAACTATTGGCATGCAATATACTAAAATAAAAATTCGTCATGTAGCTACTTCTAAGACTATATATATAATAGAGAATACATTTCATTCCGATCGCAATAAAACTGTGATCGCTAGAGTCGATATTTATAAACTCAGGGTCACAATTTAAGTCCGATCGAAATCAAATTTCGTATCTGATATCTATTTGGTATTTGCAAGGCCAAATTTGTTTATGCGAAAAAGAGGGAAGAGAGATTAAATATTAAAAGAAAACACAAAATATATAATATCTCTCTTAAAATTAGAAAACTCAAAAAACTTATAACTAGTAAAGTTGTAGAAAATCCACTTTACAAAAATTCATTGCCTGATAATTTTTTCTAAAACTCGATTATATATAGGATCTTAATTTGCAATCTTAAATTTTAAATATTTCTGTATACATAACTATAGGCAACTAAAATGTAGTAAAATTAAGATAGAAGCTAAAATAGTAAAATCCGATAGCAAACTATTTTGTCTAAAGTCAAGATATCGTGATAAAAAAGATGAGATACAAATACATCGATGGGAAACGATGTCGGAATAATGAAATTATATATTTATTTGGTTTCTTTAAGATCTCGACGTAGAAGAATCCACAATATACTGAAACAAGGCAGTAAAAATTACATTCTCAGCTCGTTTTATCTCGAGGCAACTCTATAAAAAAAACAAATTTGCTTCGGGTGAATTCAAAAAGTATTCTCTTTTTGTCAAGACCGATTTATGCGCGCCATAAATCACTTTACGTCACTCAATTTTATATTTGATATGATCGTTTATTATATGGATATAATGTTCACTGAATTACATGTCAGGTAACAAACGATAGCCCCAACCATATACTAAAGAATATTACAATATTAGCAAGAAATTGGGAAAAAACCTTTTCGCTTAAATACAAAAGTTTTTAAATGAAGAGAAAATAAACGTTTGACAATATAGATGACCTACACTATACAAATAAAATGAATGATAACGATAGGAAATATTTAATATGAAAATGTTTTGGGGTTTGGGGTTTTTCGAGGTGACTACTTGCAGTTGTTATCATTATTGGTTCATGGTTAGGTTAGGTAATATTTTCTGGTACTATGTACACAGTATGTGATTGTATGTTTTATTATCAATTAATAAATAATCAAAATTATTATTATATTTCGGTTTAAATTGAATTATTAATTATATATTTGGCTTTAAAATTGTACACAAATAGGAACCTACAATGTTTTACAATGAATTTTATTTATATATTATTATTAATACTTAAAAAGGTTGTAAATTTCCATGTATAGAAAAATTATGGCAAACGGTCCTCAATTCAAAATTAAAATCTTTCTCCCCGCATTGAGGTCTCGAGAGTCTGTAAACACCATTTTTGAAAAGGTATCTGTATGCGTTTTGTCATGAATTCTTGAGAACCAAAAATGATATGAACTTCGTTGAGATGTCAATCGAAGCGTATTAATCGTTAATATGACCTGAAATTTTATATAATTTAGTCAAGGAGGATGTAGAGCTTAGAGAGGGGGGGGGGCAAGTTAAATAATTCAAAGCAAGAGAAATAATTTAACAGTTAACTATAAAACTTAGACGGTTTTCTATTTAAATTAAATCTTCGTCTTCATAAAGAAATTATCAACATAAAGCCACCCTAATAAAAAAAAAACCGGATAGTAAAATTTCGTTTCAGTTTTCTTTGTTAATCTAAAATATTTTTTCATTGATAAGAAACAATGGTAAAACATGCTTTTCAAAATAAGAAGATTATTAGTGATTCTGTATAAATTTGACCTAATTATTTATAGAAAAATATAACAACATCAATTACACACAAATTTTTTGCTTCATTTAATTCACAGGAAAATATTTAAGAATAACAAAAAACTCGCACGTCACAAACAGAGTCTTTTTACCTCTATATACATGATATCTTCAGAAAGAGAAGCATTTAAAAAAAAATCGTTATCAATCACACGTAAAAGTGTGTGTGCGTATACGGTCCGCTTCAAACATATGTTTGAAGCAAGAAACGTTCTAACATTTGTTTAATAGTTTATGGGAAAAACCATGAAAAAAACCTTAACGGAACATATTATAAAATATATAATAAATATATTAAATATGTGAATAAAATTTCGTATTCCGGTGATCTACACGAAAAGAGTCAATAATTTTAAACATAAATATCTTGTTTGATTACCGGTATATACAAATTTCCACGGTAAACGTCATTTAATTTAAATAAATAAATAAATAATAATACCGTTTTTTGAGAGAGGAGCACTTTCCACTTCATTCCTCCTCTTCATGACAAAAACTGTAGACATCATTCCCTGTGAGATTGATTTTGTGTTTATTGAGTTAACAAAAGCAAGTAAAAAGGCCAGTAAGAATCCTGAATTGGTTTTTTCCTTGTTGTAAATGTTCAGAGACTTTTTTCCATGAGAAGCTTTTTATAAGAGCCTTTGTGTGATCTCGGCCATGAGTATTTACTCAAGGGCGGCTCCAATCTCGTACCCATTCTTTTTTTTATATATTATTGTCCTTTTCGGCACTCCACGAAACGGTTCTGGGCCGTTTAGTGGAACACTAGTATCCATGCTAACTAATTCATAAGCCTTCTCGTTTCCATCGCTTCCTGAATATACGGGAACCCAGCCAAATAGTGACTTTGTTATGTTTACCTAGATTTTTCAGTGAGTACGATACACTCCAGGCCAATTTTGGAGTTTATTTCAGGTGAAATTAACGCTTTAATCGCAACCTAGCGACTATCGGATACAATATATATTAGTCTAATTTTGTTCATAAATTTATAAATTTACATACTTTCGTTCAAATTCAATTTTGGTACCAATATGCGCGTATATATTCTACTAGGAAACGAAAAAGCAGATACCTTAGCAAAGAAAGGAGTCGGAATGTCCTTCATAGGTCCAGAATTCCTAGACGCCTATTTTAGGAATTCCAAGAACTGCATGTAAACAGGTGATCAACGAGTGGTCAAATGCTAAACACCATGATCACTGGGAAAAAATACTGCGGCAAGAGCTCGGGAAGGTACTGCTTCAGAGTGCAACAAGGAGACTATCTTTCGATGCACTGAGGCTGAACAGGGTGCAACTGCGGAGGGTTACAGGATTCAATACCGGGCATTGTCCCCTGCGGAAGCATCTGGACACAATGGGACTCCATAACGGGTCCATTAGGTGCAAATTGTGTGGCGAGAAGGAGGAAACTCTGGGTTACAGCAGATACAGGATATTCGCTGCATCTCATCCCGAATATATGAACCTTCGGGAGGACCTGATAAGCAAGCTCCAGGCTATTGCGAACATATGGGAGAAGCGAATCTCGTCAGACTGAAGTAGAAGAGGGAGCACAATGGGCCAAAAGGTCGAAGTGCAATAGTTTTTACCCCGATATAAATCAATTAATCAATCACATTCTACTCCAATGCTGAATTCAATGAGATATGTTAAAGCAATTTGTTAAGCTCTGTATGCATAGAGGTTGTATGAATGATTCACACCACTTTTTTTACAAACATTTTCAAACACATACAAAAAAAAAACAACAGGGAAACCATTTGCAATGTAAACTTAATTACGGTATTATTGTTTTCGGTGAGATGAGAGTACGAGTAATATAGTATAAAGTATCCCGTCGTATTCATTGTAAAAAATGAAAAATTACCTGTCGGTTTTTTAATGCATTCTAAAAAGTAATTTACATTTAAAAGGTGGTGTTGGTGTTTGGTTTGGTTTGGTTGTATGTGTGTGTGTTTTTATAGATGGAAATGGGTAGGATATGATGATGGTGTCTGGTGGTGCTTTAGATAGTGTGCTTAAAGCTTGTTAGCTCAGATGCTGGTGGTGGTTATATAATGTTTATTGTCCCATACCACATGTATTATACATACAGTTTAGATACACTCTTTATGTTAAAAAATAAGGTAATAATTTTTTTTCTCATATACAAGAGATGCAAAGGGCCCCTTGAAAGACTTTTAATCTTTATGAAATGTTTTTACGATATTATTGCCTAAAGCATATCATATTTGAAGCCATATTTATCAATATTGTAATTACATTTCAAATTTTGCCTCTAAACCTAAAACATTTGTTTGTATTTTATAAATACGTACTTCGACTACAATGTAGTCATCATCAGTATGAATTAGCTAATCGTAACAATCTCTGGGATATGGATTCAGAGATATATTGTTTGTTGCTAATTTCGTGCATTTTGTGCGTGTGTTGGTGTGTGAGACACGCTCTAAATTAGTAACAAGCAACATACCTCTGAATCCATATCCCAGAGATACTTACGATTTGCTAATTCATACTGATGATGACTACATTGTACTCGAAATACGTATATATAAAATACAAACAAATCTTTTAGGAATAGGGGCCAAATTTGAAATGTAAAAAAACCTAGAGTTCTCTTTGATTATTTTAATAATCTTTATATCAATATTGTGTTCAAAAATCTCTAGATTTTTGTTCAGCCGTGAGTTTAAATCATTGAAATGTGTATCCATTGTTAAGGCATAAAAATTCTTCAAGTAGGGGTTACGCAGGCTCTTCCAAAATTTCTCAGAAGAAAGAATTATCATGAAATTAATGGTGATAGTTTTTATATTAATATATAATAATTATAATAATGGTGTTTTACCTCTGTTTCTGAGACTCCAAAGTCTGTAACATCAATACTTAAACCGTCATTAATTTTTAACCATACATTAAAAATGTGCGTGTAACAGAAAGAAATTGTATGCAGATTAGGAATTGATACTTTGTGCCGAACTTTGATAAGAACAATGAAACATAACTGCAGAAAACCTTCACAAACAAAACCAGTTACTTCGTTCTTGTCCATACGCCGATAGTTAATTAACCCATTAGTTTTGCAACCTGCAAGTTCATAGCAAAGCGTGTTAGACCGCATTGAAACATGGACTGGTTTCTTATATTAATTCTAAGTATTACAACTCTAATGCTGTAAGTATTTCTGTGAATATTAAAGTTTATGTGTCTTAATTCATCTAACCTACTCTTTCCCCTTGACCAATTTGACCGATTAATGAGCTTGGCCTTTTAAATATAGAAAGCACATCACATACCATATTTCATTTGGATCAGACTAGTACTGTGTCTGAAAGAACACCCGTACAGACACATAAAGAGTCATTTACGCGACATCAATTAGGTAGGATCAATGGACGTTCGAACACATTATCATACATAAATAACTTGATGAGGATCTAGAACTTTGCAAATGACTTTTACCAGTTAAATAGGGAATATGGATGCAAATTTTTTTTCAATTGAATTGAAGCATGTTTACTTGACAAATATCAAGGTAAAATTACTTTTTAAATTACTTAAAAAATAAGCGAGATATGAATGATTGAAATTCTCGATTAGACAAAGAGGGTGATAGCCCTCTTGATATGTTATGTGACGTCATATTACACTTTCACCATTTAAAATACACGTAAAACTCCGTTTTTAGTATTTTTGCAAGAAAGAGGCAGATAATAAAAGCTCATAGCTTCCTTGATATTTGTCGGATTTTAATTTCGTTTTTAAATATTATTTCAGTATTAACAGTATTTTCATATTCTGAAAATAAATGTTAAACAAAATTGCCATGCATATTCCCTATTGTATGGCGTCATTTTTTCCCATAGCCTCTACCATAAACATTCACTACAGTGTTGTATTAATTTTTTTTTATACATAGATGCATAGATGTACTATGGACCATACTCATAGATGTACTATAGATCATGTCATTTTATAAAATTTGATAGTTGGTTTGTACCTTATTAATTCGGTTTTCGAAAAAAATGCTTCGAATTAAATTGTTCATTAGAATTAAAGTAACAACTTTAAAATAAAAATTTCAGAAACCCAATGAATAGGGCACAAATGAACTATAATTTTTTTTTCAAAATGACATCAACTTTTGTGGCCAAGTATACGAGTACTTTGCAAATAGCTTTTACTCTGTTAAATTGAATGGTGTCTACTTTTTCCCATAACCACCACCATAAACATTCACTAAAGTGAAGTGTATTGTTTTTATAGTAGTCAGAAGTAGATGTGGATCAGCCATATATTTGTGTAATATGCGTAGAAATACGATATAGCTGGAGAGTTGTGTATTATGAAGTAACATTTTTCTTCTTGTTAAATGTAAAATAACTAATTTAATTTGCAATGTGTAGTATATTTTTTAATTTATTAATGGTGGATATAAACGACTCTCAACGACATGGTTTTGTTTTGTTTTTTCTTAATTCGGAGTAGAAATAAAATTGTTTTGCAGTCTTTTTATTATTTTGATAGTAAGTTTTCGGGAAATGCATTACACTATACACGATTTTTTTTTATAAATGTATTCTTATTGCACTATTTTTTGTATTAACTTAGAATTTTAAACGAATATTAACATTTTCCACTTATGTACTTCCAAAAATTAAATAGAAAATTTAAATATTATATGCTTCAGTGCTCGCGTTTTCACAAGTTTTTCTTATACACTCTCGTTCATACCAATTAAACCACCAGTAAGTCAAATTCTAAGCGTATATATTAATAAATATATGTATTAATATTAATATTTGTATTAATAAATGTATGTATATGTAAATATATAATAACACTTAGAATGTTTTAACTGGATAAATGTTTATGAACGAGAGAGAGTGCATATTTTAGTGAAGCAAATTGGGGAATGATTAAAAAAAATCAGTTCTTTCATTAAAATGAACTGATATCAGTACTACTTTCTGTACTATTGTAAACAAATCTAGCTAGTCGATTTTCACTTACTTCTAATTGAGATATCGATCTTAAATATGGATAAAATTTTTAACATTACACAAATTGCTGACTCGGGAAATAATTGTATTTTCTACTTTTTAGATCGTTCAAAGCTTGTTTAGTAAATAATTTTTATATCTATATTATTTTCTAACTTTTTGTTTGTGTTTTTTCAACAGAACTAAAGCTATATGCAAAATTTCCGCATGATCTCAGAAAGTATTCCAAAAATCGATTCTCAGATATTTTCCTCACAGACAAACAGAGAAAAAGTTTAGTAATAGATCGTAAAATACAGTCAACACAAATCAAGCTATTTTTTTTAGTACAAAATATTTTTAGATTTTTTAATAAATTTTTTTTAACGTAGTAAATTTATACGAGTTAAATGAGTTTTACACTGTCAAGTTACGATATTGCGGCAGCAACATATAAAACTCAGTCAAGCAATTTTTTTCTACACACTCTTAACACATGCTAGTGAAATTTTCACTTAGGGTAAATACTAAATTATCCAGTACAATTAAGGGTCAAACATTTAATAAATCATTGAGAAACACTTTTTTACTTGGTGGTATTTCAATATAAAGTTTATATACGACATTAACAAACTTTGTTGATTTTGCCTAACAATTTATTTTAAAGTATGCCCATAAAATTCAACCATTGGAAGTTGTATATATATATATATACATATATATATATATATATATATATATATATATATATATATATATATATATATATATATATATATTTAAATAAAATTTAATAGATATGAAATAATAGGATTTGTGGATATGTCTTCACTTACATAGTATAAACTCTATAAAATGATTAAAGCTTACACATAAAATAATTTAAATGTTCTAAGTAAAAAGAGAATTCAACTAAACATGTTATTTAGTTTTATAGAAAATCTAGTAGTATGTTACATTGTTTTACAGTGTGTCAATTAGTAATTCGTGCATACTGCATTCTATACCAAGCCATCGAGCCAAAAACCAAGAGGCTTGGTGATCGAAAATGTAATGATAATTTAAAAATAGATTGAGGTAAGGATTTTTATTAAAAAATGTCACAACTTATTGATACTTTACTTGTTGAAATTTCTTGCATACCTGTTTGAGACTTCCATTACGTTTTATTAGTTTTGTTAAAGAATGAAGCAAAAAATGATTTTTCGTAAACAGGTATTCCCTTTAACACTTTAACCCCATTAAACTTTTTTCAAAAATTATTTTTCCATAAATTTCCCATGAAAATTTAAAGATATAAAACACTTTGTTTAGTTGTAAAACAAAAAACCTGTCTTTTCTATAATTTAAAAAATTTTACTCGATTTAATGGCAATTATACACAATATTTAAAATTTCTTATAATCTTACCAAGTGTCAATGAACATCCTTTATATATATTTACATCGTATCTTTTATATTATGTAATATGTAATTTGTATAAACTCTTTTTAATTCATATATATATATGTACGTACGCTTAGCTTTAGCAACGCTATGCTGCTTTTCTGTAATAAAATTATATTTTAGTTAATTTAAATTCATTTTATAATTATTATTATATTACATACATACATACATGCATACATACATAAAGATATTTCATTTGATTAAATAATTATATATGAAATAAATTTCATTTATATTATTATTAATCATAAAATATTTTAATACTTTATTTATTATATCATACACGTATTCATATGCATAGTAAGCTTTTAATGGTTATGCTTATTCATTTATTGCGTGGTCAAAGTTTTGGTTTATAAAATTTGATGGTAAAATGTATCGGTAGTGTTGTATCTGTTGTGATTGATATAATTGGGCCAATTATTGTTGCTCTATTTTAATACTCTGTATATATTGTAAGCAATAGGTTACTTTTAATGTAAATCACTTTCCTTTCATTTTGTTTCAAAATTCAATACCAAAATTACAAAAAAATTTTGTAATCATTGGATATTTTCTCATTATTTCATCCTGTGCCAAATGTCATATTTTTTTAATTTAAATAAAACACTATCGTTTTATAATTTGCCTTAATTATAAAACGATAGTGTTAGTCGTCTCAAAAAGGCAGTTTAGTTTGAACATTGATACTATGCTCAACATACTCATGATCAGGAAATAAATCTTGATTGTTCGTATTTTCATCATCACTCTAAACCCAAATCGTTATTATTCCCTGTCTTCATGACAGCTTTAAGAGCCTATGCTCCATGACAAAACGCCCTCGTAATTATTATCATTAAATTAAGCTTATTTTTTCATATATTTCAAAAAATTTGTTCAATATCATAATCCTTTTAGAATTATTTTTTTTGCAATACATCAAAAATACAATACTTGATCCTAATGAAATGTTTCAACTCAAAAAAATTTGATCAATATTCCAATTAATTTTCAATAATACTTATTTTAATTAAATAATGGCAATCGTGTGAAGATTAAAAAATATAATAAATTTTCAATATATATATATATATGTATATATATATATATATATGTATATGTATATATATATATATATATATAAATATGTATATATATGTATATATATGTATATATATATATATATATATATATATATATATATATATATATATATATATATATATATATATATATATATATGTGTGTATATATACAAGATGTTTCGTTTGAAACAATGAACCTGAAAAATTCTTCAAGAGAGCGTTTGTGGTATAAATAGCCAGAATAAAAGTTGTTTTATTCCAAGCGAGCATCTTGGAATTATCTATACGAATTATTATTATTATCTTATCGACCTTGATTATTATCTATAATAGGTTATTTGAGAATGAATTTATGTTTTTGAAATGGATACTCATATTTTTTTTATGTAATCGGATATCTGAAGAAAAAACTCCTAAAACCTGAGTAATAAAGTCTATTCGGGTAAGTAACGAATCCTTTCATAAATGGTTTGAAAAAAAATTCATTTCCAAAAATGAGGTTGAATTTATTTTAGAGAAAAAAGTACCTTTGAAAAAGTTCATCAAGAATTAATAGTTTTTATTTCTAGTCAATGAATAGGGGAAACAACCACTTCTTTTTGTAAAAATATTAAAAAATACTTTATGAAAATACTTTTAAAATTTTTTTACATCGGCAACTTCTCAAGAACTATCAGACTATATTCAAATGTAAAAAGCCTGTATACAAACTTTCACGTTTCTAAATTGAAAAATGACGCACTCACCACAAAAACTATTGTCTCTTATTATACCCCCTCCGGGAATGAATTTCCAAAAACGCTGAAACAGCAGACTTCTATTTATAAAGAGATGAACCAACTTTCATATATCTTACTTCTAAAAATTGGAAGTTTCCATAAAAACGTTCATCTCCTATTTCATCCCGTTAGGGGATGCATTTAAAAAAATCCTTTATTAGTGCTCAACCACTTTTTACAAGGAACTACTTCGCAAAATTTCATGCTTGTACGCTCCTCCTTTGATGAAATAGTCAAGTGCATTGTTTAATAAGTTTCTATTATAAAAACATTTTTAAAAACAAGTTTTTTATAGTAAAACTAATTTTCTACAACTTTACTTCTTATGTGTTTTCCGATTTTTTCAATATTATGAGAGATATAATTTTGTGTTTCCCCCTCTCTTTCCCCTTGCCGATTCTTGTCATGCTTACCATAAAAATGCATTTTCATCGGAAATGAACCAACTTGTAAAAATTCAACTCCGTAGGATAAGAGAAAGTGGTTCTAAATCAGCTTGGAAGATTTGACCCGAACATACATACATACATACATACATACATACATACATACATTGCTTTAAGTTAAATAAAAGCTTGCAAAATGATAGACCGCCTGTATAATAAATAAAATATATTTTGTTATTTAAAAAATATATATTTTATGATTTAGCTTTTTTTTTATATTTATAAATAAACTATTATATAATGTTATAAAATTTATATTTATGTGTGTTTATGGACGAGTTTGTGTGTGTCAGTGTGTGTGTTTGAGTGTGTATGAGTGTGCTTATTCCATGGTTATAAATTTTTCATTTCCATATTGTCATTTTTATTGTGTATCCATTCATTAGCATTGAGTTATATCAATCATAATTTTTTGTTTTTGTTACTGCAAAATATAGTTTAATTTTTTTTTTTTATATAACAACTCATACAGAGTTGAAATAATTATGAACGAACGTAGTACAATCGGCGTCTGATGTTGTTGTTAGTTTTTAAAATTTTATAAATAATTTGTACCTTATTCATTTGGTTAACGAGAAAAAAATATAAAAATTATTACTATAGACTGGATGTATTGGAAGGACTTGAGATCCATAAACACAAGAAGGGCACCCGGCACCTTGAATTAACAAATCGATTGTTTCCCATCAAAGCTATTCTCCTTAATTTAAATTCCATTGTTTTAATTCTATGTTTACCAAAATGTTTTTAAATTGGTATTTATTTTTATAAAATTCTAGGAATTCTTTATCAATATTTCTTTATTAATATTTGTGTTTTTATTTTTTATTTTTGACTTATTTAATGGAGGTGTATTTTACATCGTCAAAATACACTTTTATTGAATATTTTTATTTTTATTGTTATAACTTGCTAGGTGTTATCTAATTGTTTTTTATTTTTATCTTATATGACGTGTTTTATGATTGTTTTTCAAAAATTAAAAAAATTTTTTTTTTGTATATAAGAGCCACCTGTAACGGTACTCCCACAGTTTCGACAATGGGATAAAACCCGAAACATGTCAGTAATCTTATTAAATAAAACGTGGATTTGCAAATAATAAATGTTGTAAAAGTAATTAATTTTACCTTCAACAAAAAACCGATCAGTTATAACTATATTTATAATGAAACTAGCCAAGTAGCCGAGCGCGCTAACGCGCACTGTCTACATGGGGACTGTAGGTTAATGGTTCGAATCCCGATATCGGCAGTTTGTCAATTATGAAAAAAAAAGAAAGAGCGGTTATTTGGCGTATGAACAAGAACGTAGTAACCGGCTATGCTTGTGAAGCTTTCCTTCACGAACTCCAGATGTATATCGCCTATCAAAGTCGGCTGCAGCTGCACATCCTACCAATTCCTAGTCTATACATAAAGTTTCTTTCACTCTACTCACATCCTCACATCCTCAGGCATCACAATGGACCTTATGGTCGAAGTGTGTCCCGTCCAGAACAGTCGCTACAATCTATCTGCATTGATACTGAACAACTTTTATTCGAACATTTTTTCGAAAACCGAATCAATAAGGCACAAAGCAATTATAAAATTTTAAAAACTAACATCAACTTTTGACGCCTATAATACTATGAACGGACTTTGATGTCAAGTGCTTCAGAAATATACATTTTGCAGAAGGTTCTGTACGAGAAGCTTTTGTTCACTTAAAATTCCATAAAGTTTAGAGAGCACATTGCGTATACAATAACATGAAGGTATAAATATATAAACTGATTAAATTATTCAAATAACCTGTATATACTCAGTTTTTATTAATCCACATAATGTTTGATATACCAAGGAACTGTAGATGATTGGCCAGGCCAAAGAAGGAACGTTCACTCTTCAAAGTTTTATAATTATACATTAATATACTTAATTTTATGAAAAATATTTTCCCGAAAACTTAATATTTCAGATTCAAACTATTATGAAATTTTGAATAAATAACGATACTTTTGTGGTGAGTACTTTAGACATATGGAGCCCAAAAACACATTGTAGGTGCTCACAATGTATTTCAATACAGAAATTCTAGTGATCCCATGTGTATGTAGAAAAAACTTTTTTCAAAACTAGCCAAGGAAAAGGGTCTTAAAGCATTTGTAGGAAACACTCGATATATAATCCTTATATGTAGGTTATACATGGAGAATTTATATATATATACATATATATATATATATATATATATATATATATATATATATATATATATATATATAAAACATTGAGAAAGAAACGATACGAAAAAAAAAACACTACTGTCAAAACAAATTAAATTGATCAATGATTTATATTTTATCATGATGGCAGCACTGTATTCATGCATGTGTGAGTATGTACAGTCATTCACAATAAACTTACATCAATTTAAATTAAATTAATTTATATTGATATGAAAAAATTGCCCTTGGATTTCATGCCAAGTGTAATTTCGCTACACCACGGATGAAATGATGCACTATATCCACTAGATATAATGCATTTATAAAATTCTTCAAAATCTTATATAATACATTCATAAAAGTCCACAATAATGTTTATTATTTTTTGTCGTTAAAATTAAAATTTAGGCCCGTCAGTAATACTGGGCTAACAAAAAAAATATTTAAGAAAAAAACCTGAGATTTCAGGCAATTAAGCTACAGCCGACAGAAATAAATTTACCGGAAATCACAGTTGTTTTCTTAAATATCTAATTTCTATTGTGTAGTTTTTTTTCATTCGTCTCAGTTAAGTCCAAGTGAAAATTATCAAAATATGTTAAAATATGTGTAAAAATATTGGTTTCTCCAAAAGAGCAATCAATTCATTTAAACTCGAACTTAAACAATAAATAATTCATTCAAGATGTTGAAACTATTGATTTATATGCACTTAAACTGCATGCAAACAAAAAATCAAGCCATAATCATTTAGAAGCTTCAGTGCTCGTACATCCTTAACATTAACTTATTATTCCACATATTTATATTGCTGCATACTTAAGCGTCACAAAAAAATACAAGGTCAATTTATATTAAATTTATGAAGATATAGTATGAAGGAACTAGCGTATCCGCTATAGAAAAATGACATTCAGAAATATAATACATAGTACGTAAGAGTCCATAATTTGTAGGTTATACATTCGACTTTTATATTGACAGGAGCATTTCAATACGGAGTAATTTTTTCGCAGAACAGTGTATGAGAATGAAGTGACTGATTAATATTTATAAAAAATATATAAATATATATATATATATATATATATATATATATATATATATATGAATATACATATATATATATATATATTTACATGTATATATATATATGTACATATATATATATATATATATATGTGTGTATATATATATATTTATATGTATATGTATATTTATATATAATATGATATGTGACATCATCGTAATTACATTTTTAATAAAATAAATACAGTTTTGTGAAATATACAGACATCAATTAAAATTTATATTAATTAATTAAATTTATGATTTTTTTTTTTATAAATATATTTATTTTGTTATTATAAACATCGTTCATTAAGTCAAAAGTATAAAAAACAAAAAAAAATACATATTGAGCTTTTGTTATCAATATTTACAATATATCCAATTTAATTTAAAAAAGATTTAATTAACTAAATAATAATATTTAAAAAAGATTATTATCATTTTTGTTTGCCATCAACTTCTTTTGATGAATAGGATAATCCCAAAAGTGATGATATCTTTCAAATAGGATTACATTTAAAAATAAACTAGTCGAAAATTTCTACCTGTTCGATATAACGGCTAGCTCAAATGGTGCTAGCAAAAAAAAATATTCATCTGGAGTTCGTGAAGGAAACTGCAGAAAACCTTCACAAGCATAGCCAGTTACCTCGTTTTTGTCCATACGCCGACAGTTTAGTCAATTAACCGCCCCATTTTCTTTTAAAAATAATTGATAAACTGTCGATGTCGGGATTCGAACCCATAACCTCCCAGTTCCAAGTATACACAACGCCTTTACAAGCGCAGTTACTTGGCTGGTGAGGATATTTAACCAATTTATTTAAATAATATGACTCAAAAAAAAAAAAAAAATTAATTTTCTTTTTATTTATAATATAATATAATTTTGTTTTGTATACTACACATTAAAAACAGAATATAATAAATAATTCGTAACGTTACGTTAAGATTTGTATAAGAGTGTAATAATTTATCTTAAACAACACTGATTCTCACTGTCATTAATGGTTTTAATATTATTATTATATTTATAATACTCATATTAAAATGCATATTAAAGTAAGGTTTTCATTTTATACTGTTTACGGTACGAAATAAGTAAGGTTTAAAAAACACATTAAAATACATACGGGTTGTTTTTTAATGAAAATGATTCTTAGTTTTTGTTCATCAGGGCTATGACATCTGGCGACAAAAATTAGAAACAAAGTTGCCAGGCTCAATTGTGATAATCACATATCACTCACTCATGTATACAAATTCTAAGGCACTTCTAGATCTGCTAGAAAGATTCAGTTTCTGGAATTCGACGCGAAATTGCTTCAAACCGACGGTAAAAAGCAGAAAACTTCGATTTTTTTTTATTGAAACCCTCAGGAAATTCGGAAAAACACCCCCCAAAACCTTTTTTTACAATTCATGTAATGTTATTTTCGTTACGACGACCACATCGGGGGTCAAGGGGGACCCCTTGCAAGCAGAGCGAGTGCGTTAAAAGATTATATTATATAATCAAATTGTGTATTTAAAAAAAAAATAATTAAAAGTGTTTAGTTTAAAAAAAACTAAACACTTTATTGAAAATAATTGAATTATCAATTATTTTCATAAAAATAAAATTTTGTTAATTTAGTAATTTTAATTAAAAGAGGTATTATGATGTATTTTAAAAAAAAAAATAATGAAAACAAAATATACGGTACTTTAGAAAAAAAATCCAAAGCAGAGTATTGTATGTGGAATTATGAAAATTGGAAAACGATCGGTGCTAACGCGATACACGTAAATATAAAAAAAATAACACGTTGAACCGAAAGTCTTTCAATAAAAGCTGGGCCCATTAAAAAAGATAATATTGAGGTAGTAAGATCTTTACTATCCAGTAAGTGTCTAAGTTATCGACAAGTGATTCGAATCTGAAATACTGAAAATAAAAAAAGTACAAAAAAAAGAACAAAACAAAATATATGTTAAAATAAAATATATTTGAAATAAATAATTTTTCATTTAATATGTTGATAGTATAACTATCCTTAAAATACTAAGTTTGGTTGTACAAGTTATAAAAAAAAAGATTACATGAATATGTGCTAGATTGAACTGTAGTAAAAGAAATATCGTATAAAAAAAACGACACTACAGTAAAAAAAAATATGTTCAAATATGTCTGATTTGCAAAAATATAAATATGGACTACAAATTTAATTCAGATACATAGTTGTATATAAAAGAGACATTACGCTTCTGTAAAAAAAAATACACGGCTGAAAACGCCAAGCGTATACAAACAATATAGTTATAAATTGAAAAAGTCATTGCATATTCACATAAAATATAAATTGTACAGCAAAATGTGTATAGAATGTGTATTGAATTGTGACAAGTTTGAAAAACCACAAGTTTCGGAATGGTGAATTAAATAAATTATACAAAAAAAATATACTTAGATACAATCAGATAGAAACCATTAATTCGCCTATTCGATACTTCAGCACAATCCATAATAAATATTCAATTTGTAAATTGAAGAAATAAAAATTCAAAATACCATCTGATTAATTCATGTGAGACAACTACTTTTAGTAACTGTACTGAGCCAACTAATTTTAGTAACTGTCTTGAGACAAGTACTTTTTGTAACTGATTTGAAATATGTGCGGAAATATCGAAGTAAGCTTGGATATACGCAAGTCATATCCGATCTAAGTAAATGTTTGTTGAAATTATGTAAATTCTCAACTCGCATAAACCAATAATTATATAAATTATTATTTTTGAATAATAAAAATATGAAAACAAAATAATAATAAATTTTAAACAGTGGAGTACTAAAAAAAATTATTCTCCAAAATAATTATTATTTTCTTCACGAAACTCATCCATTCTAATGAAAAAACAAAAAGTGAAATTTCAAAATTTAAATGACATTTTTTCACTACTCAAAATTTGTATTTATAGTATTATAGATAGATATAACTAAGAATTACTATAATGTAGTCTGACTAAAGTCGCCATCTTGAAATATAACGTAATGAGCAACTTCATCAATACTTAAACAATACGTAAAAAATTTGTCTCTGTTAACAAAAAGCCAGAAATAATGATTTTCGAGTTAACTTGTTTTTTATTTTTCTTAATTTTTTTTCCAAATATTGCAAACAAAAAGCTTGTTGCATATTTTCATAAGCTTTTAGTCACTTATATATACATAAGTGACTACTTTAAAAAAAATTAATTTATATCTCACGATATAAGTAAAAATTGAAATTATTTCTTTCTCCTTGGCCAAAAGCTTTCCAATAATTTTACACATTCATCAATATTTTCTTAGTTTTTCCCAATTTTATTCAAATGAAAGTTTTCTTAATAGCGTGAAATTCCAATGAAAATAAAATCAGGTTTGAACTCGGAATAATGTTTTTAAGAGTTCATTGTCCGCTTCTAACTAAATTCTCGCAGAGTTAGAATTGCAACGATATTTATCGTTGCAAAAAGCACGAAATATGTATTAAAAAAAATTGAGAAACTCCAACAAAACGAGAAGCTATTAGTTCTGTAATGTTTTTAAAGTAAAATTTATTGAAGTATAATCTCTTTCAAGGATGTCTATTGAAAAACCAAACATCCTGTATGTAAATAATGCGAAAGCTCACTTATAATTTATAATAAGACATATTACGTACTAAATATGAAAAGTGTAAATTGCTTTGTATATTAATATACAAATAATATATATGTGTGTATGTATATCTTTACGTCTTTAAATTTCTTTACGACGAAGAATTCGTTTGCATTTAAATACAGAATGTATCACCATTGACGATTCATACCCTAATGTATAGTAACATTAATTTTTTTGGTTAAATCATCATATTTGTCTTTCATAGACCTCCACAAATTCGTATTCAAGGCCAATAGCACCCACAAAATCTACTAAAGTTTTTTTTCACCCGCTTTACCCTCGAATGTCTACAATTTTATGGAATTCACTCGCTGCATCTCAATGCTCAACCCATGGAGACTACATAAGGAGACCGAACTCAAACGAGAGAATTGACAAAATATGGCAACGTAATGGTAGAAGTTATATTTACTTTTTGTGTCACTAGCGTCGCTAGTTGTCCATCGTACCGAAGTGAATATAGTATAATAAATACAAGTGAAGTATATATTTGTCATATTTGTAAGACTTATTATTAATAAATAAAAGTTTAATTTAATATCTGATTCAATAATCTTTAAATTGATTTTAATAATTTTAATATAATTTATTTTTACTTAATTTATTTTCATTTTTACAATTCCAACTTTACAGGTTACTGTTCAATTATTCGATGTTTTATAATTATTTTGTTTTTTATTGTTATGCAATTATTTTGCGAATTTTTAATTATTACTTACTTCAACTAATTACTTTATTTCATTTATTAAAAAATGTATTTTATTGGAAAAATACTTTGGCTGCAAATAATTTTTATAATACTACATAAATGCATCATGTTTTTCAATTCAAACTCGTGCCTTTTACTCCACTGTTTCTGATGTAGAAGGATCACTTCTGACATCTTATTTTTGTCAATTATTTGTTTACATGCAATTCGGTCTCCTTGTGTAGTCTCCAAGGCTCAACCGTTCAGAGCACATATTTACTTGTTAAACTATACATTCCTTGTTTAGAGTGTTTCTCAAGGGTGCCTTAATATTTTATTTATAAGTTACAATATTAATTCTAATACCAAAATATATGGATGTCTTCCTGTACTGAAAATTCATACTAATGTAATATTAATTAAGTGAAATAAACATGTTGTTCTGAAAACGTATATTACGTAGACTCGCGTATACATATATATTCTCATACACTAAAGTGTATACGTAGATTTATATGAATGATACAACTGTTACAACAGAATTTAATTCATACTTAAAAACAAATTATCAGGAAAAATATTATATACAATTTTTTTTTTGTATATACACATAAGAAGTAATTTGTGATTATGTTTATTATAATTTATACAAATATAGATATTATACGTAACAAATCTGATATAAAAAGCCCTGCCATACACAGAGATAGCCTGTTTCATACAGGGTGAAGGCGAAATAATATGCGAAACTTGTTATGGTGATTAATATTAAAATCAATAAAATTTATGTAGTATTATGTTGTCAATGACAAAACGCAATAATGCAGAATAAAAATAGGTGAGGATGGAAATATATAAATATGTCAAAGTTTACATTTTACCAAGTTTACAAAGTGTACAAACTATGTTATGATCATAAAATGAATGGTAATTGTTAAAATTAAGAAATAAAATTTTTCTGTCAAACAGATACTTTTCTCAGATTATTTGGACAAACTTGAAAAAGATAAAACAGATAAAACTATAATCATAACAGGTAATTAAAAGTAAAAAAGCAGTACTTGTATATGTTTCAGTGGATAAAAGCAATATTGTTAGAAAACTACGGCTTTCTTACTCTGAAAAATGAATTTCTTGCTATTATATTTAGGAAGTGTAACTAATTTGAAATATTTGAGAAGCTTTAAAAACTATTCGATTCATTTTAAAATTTACTAGCTGTTTTCCGCGACTTTGTCCGCATTTAAGCACGGAAGTATTGATCTATATAAAAGTAGCAATTAATAATGAATATGAAGTTTTACACAAAAATTAATTTTCTGCAATTAACATATTTTGTATATTAACAGAAAGATTTGAGATTTTATTTAATGTTCTGATTGTTAATATCCGTTATAATAAAATAATTGTGGTCATGGCAATTTGATTTTATTTTACGATGTATTATAATTACAAATTTTTGCCTTTTCTCTGAGCAAATTATTTAACGTAACTCTTGCGGAACCCATTTTTTTTCATTTTCTAAATGGTTAGATGAATGGTTATATTAATATATGTATAATATGTTTCTATAAAAATACACAGTGCGTATAAAATCAAAAAGTTAAAACGTTTTGTGATAAAATTAAAATTTTATTGAATTATATTTTATATTTACATTATACAAAAATAAATTCTTTAATGTTAAAATATATAATTACTATAAATATAAAGTTTTATTATAATATCAATTACAATTTGTACATTTTATATATATATATTAATATATATATATACAGAATGTTCTGAAAATCATTCAAAAAAACTATACCACGGTGTAGAGCTGGAAAAAACATACAAAAAAGTTTAATAAAGTTTTTCGATTTGGCGCTTAGTTTTTGAGATATTATTATTTTGTGGGTGTCGCTATAATTATTGAGAACTCTGATTGTTACTATTCTAGCATGGCCGCCCTACTCCACTACTGTGGCCCCACCTGCTTACAGTTTGCGCTCTGTGATTGGTGGAGTATTGTAGCGACACCCGCAAAAATTCAATGTGATTAGTTTAATGTTTAATTGATTATATCTCAAAAACTAAGCGTCAAATCGAAAAACTTTATTTAACTTTTTTGTTTGTCTTTTCCAATTCTACTCCGTGGTATAGTTTTCTTGAATTAATTTCAGAACACTCTGTATATATACATATATATATATATATATATATATATATATATATATATATATATATATATATATATATATATATATATATATATATATATATAAATATTTTATATTATATATAAAATATATAATATATATAAATATTTTCAGTATAAAATAAAGTAGTATATTCTAATAGAACAATACATACTTTGTTTATATGTATGATATATGTAAAAGAAGATTGTGGTTTTTTCTCTTATGAAGTAAATAGAAATAATATACAGGGTGATACAAGATATCCAATGTCCGTTGATTAATTGCCCCTTCTTTTTAAGTTTTCGTTATAATTTTGAGAGATATTTTGTCATCGAATATAAAATATAGAACACAATTCGAGTCCCAGAAATGGTTTAGAAATCAGCGCTACTTCACAGTCGAAAGAGATTATTGAGTATAAGATAAGATTCCAAGTAGATCTGGAACGTATATATTGCCTGATAAAAAATGAATAATAGTTTGTCATTAGTTACTGTGGTAGCTCAGGGAATATACATTGTATACGCAAAAGTATATTAAAAATATAAAAGTAAATTGAGATTTAAGAGCGAATACACCATAAGATCGAAATAGACGCTAAATCTTGGTCAAAATTTATGTATATCTAGAGCACGGAAGTGCGTACGGCCGAGGAAAAGAGGTTTTTGGCCGTACATTTATGTAATTGAAATTTTTGTAACCCCATATGCCAGTTTTATAAAAGCTTTACTCCAACTCGAAATCAGCGCTTTCTTGCAATCCAATTTTTAATAAACAAAAGCACGCGAAGTCATAAATGTTCTAATTTTGTTTCAGTGTTCATGTAATAAAGTTGTTTTTAGGGTAAAAAGAAAACAAAATTTTTGTCTAGTACACTTCCTTGTCTAGTTCACTTGGGTATCGCTACTGGTTATATATTAAATGCGTTTCAGCGACACTTATATCAACTTATTCAATAGTTTGACTTACGTCATATGGTAAAAATGGCACTCATGTTTCAAAATTTGAGAATTTATTTGTGTCTTATTCATTTGGGTTTCAAAAAAATGCTACGGATAAAAGATATTGATAAATATACTACAGTTTTTTAATTATGAAACATTTTCCCAAAAACGGAATGATTAAAATACAAAGTAACTAATAAGTAGTCAACAGTATCTCATAGCATTCTCAATTGATAACAAGTACATATTGATTACCTTATATAAACGACAATTGTACTAACTAAATAAGATTACTTTTGTTTGATTTGGTTAGCATAAAAATTATTTTATACTATGAGCAACTTGGGTTCAATGAGTGTTGCATTAATCTTGTAACATCTGGTATACAAATAAAACTTATTTTGACAAAATGGAAACCCGACTTAACAAAAGATGCACTAAAAAGTAAAAAAATAATTGCATATTCTTGTGCCAATTTTAGTTCACCAAAGCAAAAATTTTTAAATATATATGTACAATTATTGTTATTTTTGGAGGCGGTGTCAGCATAGAGAAATTCACATAACTTTTGGACACCGCCTCCAAAAATAACAATAATTGTACATATATATTTAAAAATTTTTGCTTTGGTGAACTAAAATTGGCACAAGAATATGCAATTATTTTTTTACTTTTTAGTGCATCTTTTGTTAAGTCGGGTTTCCATTTTGTCAAAATAAGTTTTATTTCTCGCTTTTTAGTGACTTTGAAGTTCTATAACTGATTTTATTTGTCTAAATATGGGTAGACCTACTAAACGACGAACTAATTTTTAGTGAATTTTTATATAACACTTTTTTTTTTACCCGTTTTTTTTTTTTTTTTATAATTTTTAGTGCATTTTTTTATAACAGATTTTCAGTTTTCTTTACAAGGAATTTGGTTTTTTTTTGTAAAATTTTTTTTTTTTGGGGTCGGTTTTTTTTTTATGGAAAAATTTTTTTTAAAGTCGGTTTTCAAAAAAATTTTCTTATTTTCCCATTATGAATGAGTATACCCTTTAAAAAAAAAAAAAAAATTTCGCAGAAATCGGTTATCACATATAAAATGAGGATTTTCCTCGATTTTCCGGAGATCCTCTCATCAGAATGCGATTTGGTGACAATGGGACCAATCGGGAATTAAACCCTTTAAAACAAAAAAAAAAAATTCAAAATCGGTTCATAAATGACGGAGTTCTGAGGTAACAAACATAAAAAAAAAAAAAAAAAAATACAGACGAATTGAGAACCATCCTCCTTTTTTGAAGTCGGGTTAATAAGTATGTATGTTGCGATGGTAGTGCTCAGCGTATAAAACAATGATATATAAAATTAAATGGCTTCAAACATATTATCGTATATAAATATAATATACTTACATTATTTACAAGTAAATAATATATCTTTCACCTAAAATACATACATACACTGTCGTTCATAAAAATTGAACCAGTAATTCACATTCTAAGCGTATATATATTACTAAATATATCTATAATATTACATACAGTAACATTTAGAATGTTTTAATTGCTGCAATTTTTATGAATGGGAGTGTACATTTATTTATATTATATGAATGTTTATTCTTTAATATATATATATATATATATATATATATATATATATATATATATATATATATATATATATAAATTTATATACATATATATTTGTAAAATATAATGTAATTATAAATGTTATAGACAGCATCAGAAATTAGATTAAAATTTACATGCATCTATAATAATGTTTTGTTGCAATTTGTTTTGTTTACGTTTTGTTCGTATAGAACTAGAGATTATTTTGTACGAAACATAAGATATATGTAGTATCAGTTTTATATTCATAGCGTACCAATCAATTCTTGGTTAAGGTACTTCTTAAAGGTAGAGTTACTTCAAAACTTAAAATAAAAGGAAACAATGAATCCGATTTATATTTTTTTAAAGGCGTACTGGACCTAAAATCAAAATCTTAAGCCGTGTATAATTTCCCAACATCTCTCAGTATCAAATTCTGTACAATCTAGAATTAATACATTTCTTTTCTCGAAATTTGAATATATTTCGAATTATTTATGGAAAACTTGGAAAACATTATGTTTATGACTCCCTTTCTTTTCGAATATGTGGAAAACTCTAAATTGTCTGGGAATGCCTGGATAACTCTAAGCACAGGCTGGGAAAGAATAATAAGCTCATTACCCTTGGGCCCCTGGCCACCATGAGTTGTGGAAAATGAAATAGCAGACAAGTTGGAAAAAAATAAATATCAACGCCATTTGCCTCATAGTCATTCAGCAGTTGAAAACGAGTAAGAAGCTTGCACGATTATCTGGAGAAACCTTTTATGCCTCAGGCAAGAAAAGAAGCCTCGGCATTTTTCATCGATATAGGTAGAACAATTGAATCAGTCTGAGAAAAAATTGTCCACTACTGCCGACGAAGTTTCTGGCTTCCCAGAGAGGATAATTCAAACTAGGCCATGCAAATAAGGGTGGGGTTTTTTATAGACAGTTTTGAATTCTTTCTCAGAAAATTTCCAACGCGCAATTTTGTGGAGAGTGAGATATCTTCTCGAAAGAAACTGTAGAAAGAACAGCATTGGAATACTGCAAATATACAAAATAATGTTTATAGTTAAAACATTAAAATATTTAAATGAATATTACAGTTTTTAATCAAATAGTTGTTCTATGTTAAATAAATGAGAAAACTGTAATTTGTTATCAAATCCCTAAAGAGATCTGTTCGTTAGAGTTTGGTCATGTGAAAATCATTTAACTTTTTTGTTTTTTCAAAACTTCGAACAAACAAGAATAAAACATCCTTGTACAAGTGTCATTTTGTTCTAAGGGATCTGTGTCATATTTCAAATATATATTATGTTGTTAAATATATATTAAAGATCAAAGTTATAAAACAGAGGTTGTCAAAATTGATTTTGGATATCTTTTGAAATGAATATCCGAGATCACTGTTTATTATCTCCCGAAAATTCCATATAGGTCGTCCGTCAAGCATTCAATCAACGGAACTTTACACGTCGAATAGACGGATACACTCTTATACGAATATATACGAATTTTGTACGAATATCTATAAGTAACCGTGATGCAATGGTATGCACATCGTCCCGGTATCACGACCGTTTGAGGTTCGAATCCTAGTAGTTACATTATATTCTTCATACCTTAAAATTCAAACATTATATCGATTAACTTAAATAGTGGATAACAAATAAAAATCTTAACAATCGTATTATATTTGACTTCAATTGAGTATTCAGACGTATTCAGCTCACAAAAACAATTATTAATTTATGAATATTCCTTATTATTGATATACTTTTTGAAGGCGAATTATTGGCTACCCTTTATTCAATATTTAAAAAAGTATATTTTTATAAAAACCGCACTAAAAAGTAAAAAATAATGCAGTAGCTAATTGCAAAAGCCATAATATGTGTTTGACAGACAAATATCATTTTCGACATATACTTCGTTAAATCGGAAGATATTTGTTTCTCTTTTGAACAAAAAGAATATTTCGCTAATAAAGTTAATAATTTAAAATGAATATTTCTAACTTTAGATATTATATTATCAAATTATAATTAATGAGAACTCGTCTCAATACCTAGATCAGTTTTTGTATTATAAATACGTATTTCGACTACAAAGTAGTGATCATCAGTATAAATTGGCTAGTCATAGTTTACTCTTTGACAATTAGAAATAGCCATAAAATAGAGATCAATAGACAAAAATAAAATAAATAAAAAATTAAACAAAATAAATTAAAATATAATAAATTTTATTGAAATTACTATTGTTAAAAAATAAATAAAAATTAAACAAAATAAATTAAAATATAATAAATTTTATTGAAATTACTCTTGTTAAAATTGCTTTCATTCGATTTACTCTTATTAAAATTACTCTTATATTGTCTCAGGATATGTTATTCGTTGCTAATTTGGTAACACTTTCACAAGAGTGTCACTTTATTTTTGTCTATTGATCATTATTTTCTATCTATTTCTAACTGTTGTCAGAGTAAAATTACGACTAGCAAATTGATACTGAGAGGATCACCACTTTGTAGTCGAAATACGTATTAATAATACAAAAACTGATCTAGCTAATGGGGCGAATTTGAAATTTTATTTCTTACTTTGAAAATAGTAAATAAATAAGTCAGTAAAGCTGCTTCACACTTTTTGCGCGTTTTCTCCATATCTTTGTTACATATGTGTTAATATAAGATTATGTGAAAGGGTGAATATAAAAGACATACATGCATACACACAAACACACACACACACACACACATTTTAAAGACTTGGAATTTAACTCTTATCAAATAAAATAAATTATATTATCGCATGGCATAAATGAAATGTCTACTGAAATAAGTTATGTTGTGAGTTGTGACTAAAATATAGAAAGGTGAGAATGATATTTCGTAAATTCTTGGTTAATTGTGAATGTTTTACTTACATTCGTTCTACTTGACTATTTTATTATGAAAATATATGTATGCTGAATGCTGAATGGTGAAGTTTATGTATGCAAAATTGTATGCAAAGATTAATTCGTTAGTGGTTGCAATGACTAAACATTTGTATGTTAAAACTAGCTAATTTATTTAAAAAAAAGTAGTCTATTTATATCTTTCGTTAGTATGATTGCCTTTCGGTTATATTATACCAACGGAAATGACTAGCATTTACATAATTTGACATATAAGTCATATGTCTGAACTTTGATAACATTATTTGACAATCAAATGCGTGATATGAAAAATCATACACATCTAAGATGAAAATCCCAACCTCTGGCATTCTAGCAATGGATAAATATACTTTAGGTAGATAGATTATAGCGGCTGTCCTGGACAGGACAAACTTCGACCATAAGGTCCATTGTGATGCCTAAGGATGTGAAGATATGAGTGGAGTGGAAGGAATTTTTGTCTATAGACTAGGAATTAGTAGGATATGCGGCTGCACCCGAATATGACAGGAACTATGCCGATATTCAACTGGAGTTCATGAAGGAAACTGCAAAAAACCTTCACAAGCATAGCTGGTTAATTCGTTCTTGTCCATACGCCGAAATTTTAGTCAATTAACGGTCCTTTTTTTTCATAACAATTGACAAACTGCCGATGTGTCATCACCCAGTTCCAAGTAGACATAAAGGGATAGACCGCTCGGCTACTTGAACGGATGTAATGAGTTACTTTACCAATAGTCGTTTCTATTCTATATGTAATTGAAACAATCATTAGTAGACTTTGTAATGATTACCTGATCTTATTGTTTGATTGCCAACAAATTATAGAAACTCACATACCTATATTATATTATATTATATAATATATATTATTCGTACTATAATAATATATCTTACAACATTTTCATATAAAAGTGTTCTACGAGAAGGTAGGTATTAAGATTATAATTATAATGCATGCATTTAATTTGTTTATAATAACGAATATATTATCATTTTATATATCTTAATACATATTATATATTATATAGTATACTTATTGTATTATAAGCCACAAAAGTAGCGTTCATATTTCAAAATTTTATCGTTGATTAATGCCCTTAGTAATTCAGTTCATGAATTTAATATATATTTTAAATTTTATGACAATTTTGTATTTAAATTGACGTATGTTATTTCCGCGAATTCAATACTTGTACCCATATATAAACTCACTTCAATTAATAATTTGGATATGGAACAGTTAACTCATCCCACTAGGTATCAAACCATGGAACCTTTGGATTTCATGCCCAGTGTGTACTACCGTTACACCATGGATGATTCAGATGAATGAGTCATTTTGTTCATATCATTGACAGTATTACTTTGAAGTTAACAATAACTTATTATTATTTTATATATTATTATTTGTGTATACTTAAGCGTCACAATATTATATGAATGTCAATTTCCATTAAAGTTATGAAGACGTATGGATGAAAGAACAAGCGTATCTGTATAGAACCTGGACTTCTGGATTTCATGATCGCGCATGAGTCGTTGCGTAACAGAAAAAAGGAGTTGGAATACCCTTCATTGGCTCAAAGCCTATCTTAGAAATTCCAAGGACTGCATGTAAACAGGTGATCAACTAGTGGTCAAATGCTAAACACCGTAATTACTGGGAAAAAGTACCGCGGCAAGAGCTCGGGAAGGTACTGCTTCAGAGTGCAACAAAGAGGCTTTCTCTCGATGCACTGAAGCTGAACAGGATGCAATTGCGGAGGGTTACCGGACCTTATTACCGGACATTATTCCCTGCGGAAGCATCTGCATACAGTGGGACTCCATAACGGATCCATTATATGCAGAATGTGTGGCGGGGAGGAAGAAACATCCAGCCACATAATCTTTGCTTGTCATACATACAGGTAAAAATATTGTAGACTACTTAAGAAAAGAAAATTCCATACCATTAAAAAAAACCAAATAGATAAAATTTAATTTCATATAAATTTCTTTTATAATTACATTTTTCCAAATGTACAAAAACATGTTGTTATTGTTCTTTTAATCGATTGTCTGGGACTGATAAGCAAATTTAATAACAAAATTTAATGTCAATTCTCTCAAATGTATTATATATATATATATATATATATAATATATATATATATATATATATATATATATATATATATATATATATATATATATATATTATATATATATATATATTATATATATATATATAATATATTTGAGAGAATTGACATTAAATTTTGTATATATATATATATATATATATATATATATATATTATAGTCTAAATGATTGATATACCATTTACAATACGTTGTCTTTTAATCTAACTTTATTATAACAAAAAAATATTAAATTTTTTTTTCCTGTCATATAAAATAATTTTTATATAATGCCATCAATCAAACTTTCATATTTTATCCATATATCCACCAACTTTGACGTAGTCGATCTACTTTATTGTTATCAAATTATATACATATATAAACACTACATATACAAAGTACATTAACCTATATATAGTTATATATAACTATATACTTTTAACTATAGACTTTAAAATTATAAATATTTCGATCAAAGTTGTTCAACATAAATAAATTTTTTTCGAAAAATATCCCCAAAAACCGACTGACTAAAACACAAATCAACTGTGCATTATTTTGAAAAAAGAATGGTAGTTTTGTGGCCCTTGGTACTATAACCACAGAAGTTGATGTCAGTATTAAATATTTTATAATATTATTTGTGCCTTAATGATTCGGTTTGGGAAGAAATGCTTACTATAGGATTTATTTGTAATATAGGAACAACTTTTATTCGAACTTTTGTGGTCAAATGAATTTTTGACAAGTAATGTTTCAATTAACTGAGTTAACTGCTTGATTGCCCAGTATATACTGAGTTGTATATCAATGTTTGAATTGAAAACTATTTATGGAACAATTTTTCAAACAAAAGTTGTTTGTTTTAAAAAGAATAATATTTTTTGTTGTTTAATTTTTGTTATATCTCTTACGGTTTCAAAGATAGACAGTTTCGCTCATTTTTCCCGAACATGGTCCGATTTTGTCCATTAACGAACTTGACGTTACTTTTTACAGCTCGTAAGCTCTTTTTGTTCTTGAGTTATCGTGTCTACGGACAGACATTCCATTTTATAAACACATATGCTAAACGTTCATGCCTACGATCAATATTTTTAAGCTTTACAAGGTCGTGATAAAACTTAGTGTACCTTGTACATTTACATATACTGGGTATAAAATCATGATATAACGAGATGTTAAACTCATTGAGAATTATGAACAGTTTCGTTTTTACTCATTCGTAATTTTATAACTTTTTTAACTGATCGTTATAAAAAGAATAAGCCTATAAGCAACACGACAAAAAAAACTAAAATTTTTTGCAAATATTTATTATTCTGTGTATAATTAAGCGTCACAATACAATACTTATCAAATTCCACTTAGTTTACGTAAGACAAATATGAGAGAACTGGCGTATACCGTATAGACAAATTCCATTGAATTTCAATTAAATATTGATAAGAAAAAATTAGCACATCACCTCTGGATATCTAGTCAAGCGTCTATCGCTACACCAAAGACGACTCTGACGTAAAAGCAAACTTTTTCAAATCATTGACAGTATTCGTATTGTTATTATTCAAATTTTTATTATTTTATATGATTTTTCTCGTTTAAGGACGTTCGTGATTGATACACGAAAGATATAACTTTAAATCACTGATATTTAGCATGTTTTATCACGTGATTATGTTTCCTCAAATATTTAAAATCTCTTTTTGATCATTTGAAAAAATTATCCACGATAAAAAACCACAAATGTTTGTTATAAAATCTTATGGGTATGGGGAAAACAGATTTAAAAAAAATTTATTTAAACAACTGTGTTAATAAATTAGACCTGTGATCAATATTGTTTTGAAATATTTTCTTAATTATACAGTTTATTTAATTTTGAGATTCTTTCTAAAGTAATTATAAAAGTTAAACAATATTCGTATGATAGAGACTACGTTAAAAACGAATACATAAATGTCTTTATATATAAAAGACAAATTGAAGTAGTTTTTTTTTACAACGGTTACAGGAACATTGTTTGAGAAAGGTTTTTTTAGAAGTAACATACATAGATATTCACAATCGTAAGACAACTAGATACCTACTACTATCTTGACTATGTTGACAAATAGTAAATACACATAAGAATCAGTTGACACAGATGTCTGTCGTGTCAACTTTATGTAGGTATATAAACAAACAAACACTACTAGTGATATAAATTTATATATTATGTTCTATGTTAGTTATAATCATATATATATATATATATATATATATATATATATATATATATATATATATATATATATATATATATATATATATATATATATATATATATATATATATATATATATATATATATATATATATATATATATATATATATATATATATACCGTCTGTTTAGTTTACATCTTCGTATCATAGATCCCACGAGTATGAGAGAGTACATATGTACATATACATTAAGCAATGTGTATGAGAAGAAGGTTTTATAGGTTTGATATACAAGCATATTTTTCAAAATAGTGAATAATATTCATAACGAGTATGAGAGAGTACATATGTATACATTAAGCAATGTGTATTCGAATCTTACATGAATTGCGGGACATTATATATCTATATATATTATATATATATATATATATATATATATATATATATATATATATATATATATATATATATATATATATATTAATGTCTATATAAATGTAAAACATAATAATACTTCTTCTGGTGGAACCTAACAATTCACGCTTTAAATGACATTAATCCAATTTTATTTATTTCTACAGTTTGTGATAAGAGTCACAGTATATTATATCCTTTTTGTAGATGTGTGAATACTGTTGAAATATGGTTTTAGTAGTATTGGGACAATAATGCTTGCCATGTATAATAATTATAATATGTTGTATTGTAATAAATTGTAATAATTAAAAATTTTATTGCCCAAATTTTAGATCACATTAACAGTTTCTCCATAGATTAATTAGAAAAGCAGTAAACATATCCCTTAATAAACATAGTCCTGAATTTAAAATGAAAAGAAAAGAAATCAGTTCGTAGAAGACACCCGTCACCTAAAATGTCAGCAAAGTTTGCAAAATAACTTTTACTTTACACAAATGTTTTCGCTTCCACTGCCTTAAAACGCCAAGCTGCAAAAGTACAAAATATATTTTATTGAAGTTTGGAACAATAGATAGAGTGGCTTTTGTTTAATTAAAAAAAAATTAACAAATAGGTAATATTTGTATTTAAGATTAACTTCTATCATCAACAAGATTATGAGATACATTTTCAATACAGATTGATTCAATTTAATTGAACGGGACTGTACATATATGGAAAGTGTGATGTTTGCCATGAAAATTCAGCACAATATACAACACACTCAGTTAGCTTTTAAATGTACAAAAATGTTCAATTGCAATAATAAATATTAATATTATTTGATAACATAAAATTTGTATCAAATTGTATACTATATTATTACGCCAACTGCCCCAATTTCTTGTGTAAACATTTTGATGACCTTTAGGAATTAAATATCAAGTTTGTAAGCTATTTATCAACATAAACAGTAATCCTCATCTACCTAATCAAATAAAGAATCTTTGTTCGGCTATGGTTAGTAAATAACTAAACACAAAACCAAACCACACAAAATGTGATAAAAAAATCCATTTAAAAACTGTGATAAAGTTTTATACATTTAACACACGCAATTCTAAAAATAATATATTTATAAAAGAACCAAATACTAAATATTAGAAGAACCAAATACTGAATATTTAAAAAAAAAAACAACGGACAAGTGTGCGTACGACCACACGCAGTGTGAAGTTCTATGTACTCCGTACTCAAACATTCAGTTCATATATTTTCGATCTCGTTTTTGATGTGAAAACATCTATAGCGACACTATACAAGTTTGATTTTATATGGAGAGTGAAATGAATTTCAGATTCGACGTATTTTAAATGGGAATTTAACATTTTATATGGATATTCATTGAATATTGCATATGAAAAAGTAATGCCAAAGTACCAGCAATACTTTTGGAAGGCCTATTTAACGACACTCTTCACGATTGGGTATCCAAAAAAATGAGTGTGTGTACTTATATACGCACGTAAGAAGTTATACGTTTTTTTAAATAATTTATAAAAATAATATTAAATAAGGTCAACGATACTATTAAGACAAAAAAGTTCAATAAAATGACATCGTAGTGAAAAACTACAATCGAAAAATTATATATTGTATATAAAACTAATTATTCTACATTTTATCATGGTAGAACAAAATCAGAGTCACTTGTTTCATTAAAATTAGAGTTTGAAAGACTGGCGTTAATCAATTATTTACATTAGAATCAGAGTTAGTGAAATTTATCAAGAGCAGATCAGGTTTTCAATAAATATATTTAATATATAAAGTTTACGAGCCCTGAAAATGATATCATTGATAATGTGGCTCGTAATTCTAATATTCTTCTTTTACCAGAAATATGGAGTACTAATGATGAAGACATTCCTGTACCTAATTTCTACTGTATAGTTAAATTTAAATGTTCTACTGTATGAGTGTAGCTTTTTCCCAAAATAATAACAATATTCATCTTTCTATAATATATAAGTGTTATAACAGCGATTTGTTACATGCTGAAAACACATTCTAATCGGATTCTCATAACGCCCTAAAGGTTGTGTGCACTTTACATGCAGGGGCACGAATATCTTCAACTTTCTTGAAGACTCATCTTTCTAAAATTCTTCTACTTTCTTGGCGTTATTATAATGTATTGTCTGCGACTTAAAAGCCTCTCACATACGTTATGCTTTTGTCAACGGAATCCTAAAAAGATCACAAACTTTTCTCAATGAATTAAATAAATTTAATATAAAAAATAAAATAAAATGTTTATTTCATAATTTTCTACTGAAATGTTTTTGTCAAATTTAAAATGTTTTCTTTTATAAATATATTTATTTACTTGCTTTAATCTTTATTTATTTTATACGAGATGTGCAGTCTGTTGAATGATGCTACAAAACATTGTGTCGTATAAAAATTTTATGGTTGAAGAGAAAAGTCTTTATGAGGAAATTTATATTCGTTAACCTATATTATTTAAAGGTCAAGTGCAACTTTTCTGTTTTACATAGACATATAACTGTGTTAACCCTAGAACACTAACCACGCGTAAAACTTACGTACCAAAAATATAAACCACGCATGCGACAAAGTAACGTGTCAATCACTCCTCTACTTTATATCTAACATTTCTCCGAACAGTGCTTTATGTGATTCCATCAAGATTGTTACTTAAAATGCAACGCCTCTCATCTTGAAGAGAATTTTTTTTCAGTTGTGAGTGAGAATTTTACGAATAGTTAAAAATGCGCACCACTTTTAAGTAACAATCTTGATGGAATCACATAAAACACTGTTCGGAAAAATGTTAGATATGTAGTAGAAGAGTAACTGACACGTGACTTTGGAGCATGCGTGGTATTAATTTTTGTGTACGTAAGTTTGATGCATGAATAGTGTTCTAGGGCTCTTGTGTTCTAGGGTATTCTACACTTTTTATGATATTTTAATGTTCAAAATTGTCTTTAAGTATATATTTCTTACATATTTTGTATCTTATTACACATTTATAATAATATATAAAACAAAATTGTCAGCAAAATATTTTTTACCCAATCTACATAAATCTTACGCATGGTTAGTAATGAAGGGTTATATTTTAAGCTTAGTATTTGTTCTAGGGTTAAATAAATATTTCAAGTCACATTTTTTAACTTAAGGATAATCTCTTAATCTTAAGGATAGCGTGTATATTAATAAATAATCGACAAACAACTTACGAGCTCAAAAATTAAATTCGACACAACATTGCAATTATGTTCCATTGGCAATAGATTTTTGTGTCACTTGTATCTAAAAATAATGAATAGTTTGTCAAAACAAACAAGCCATTATATCGACAAACATAACGCTGGTGGCTGTCTATTTAATTGTTTAACTGCTTCCAGGAAAACATTGTTTGTTGTGCGTATCAAAAACATTTTATTAATTCGTTAGTGTATAGTTTTAACAGTTTTACAAACATTGCAAAAATTAATTAGCCTGACTTCAAATAAACAACTCATGCACATATATATTCGGCATGTTAAACCATGAACATAGTAAGCTAATTTTCTCGGAAATAGGAAATACTACAAAATCCAGTTACCATGGTGACACTTCATATAAAATATTCACTATTTTAAATGTAGTGAATATTAAATCATACATTTGAAATATTAAATGTGTCGAAACATCAAAAACATAATGGAAAAAATGAAAAACTTTATAAATTGTTGTAAATTTATTTAAACATCTTTCCATTTTACTAATATTAAGCGCGATAATCCAAATATTGTTATTCCCCCTCTCTCTGAGCTTCCATTTTTCTTTAACCTATTTCCTACTAACTAACCGGGCCTTTCATATAACAAAATCATTTTAAAAATTTCATGCGTAGATTTTAATATTATATTGACACCAATAGTTGAATTTTCATAAATAAAAATATTGGTACCAAGTTTACACATTTTATGAATAGAGACACAACCAGATCAAGTGACAAAGCGGTCTAACATGCTCTGCTTGCTTGAAACTGGGACGATACGGGTTGGAATCTCGGCGGGAATCCTATTGACTGTACATATGCACCTGAACGAAGAAAATGGCTATGCTTGTAAATTTTTTTTTGCAGTTTCCCTTCATGAACTATAGATGAATATCGGCATAGTTCCTATCAAAATCAGCTGCAGTCTGCATACAAACTCCGTATCTTACATTCACATCATTAAGGTATTGTAAAAATTATTAAAGGTTAATAAACAATGATGTGGGTCGCCTCTGTAATTGACCATTAGACAGTTACACTGGAATCAACGTATTCCATTGCGATATCCCAAACGATTTTGAAAAACTTCTGTTTTTTGAAAACACTGTTTTTTGATTATAGGAAATATTCAATGACAGACCCACCTACAATGCAATAAGATACGAAAACATTCAATTATTCTGGTAATTAATGACAGGTGGTAACTATCTAATCTAGTTATTTGCATTGTATAGATTTATTTAATTTGAACTATAGAACTGGAACCACATTTGAATCGTATACGTATCTCCAAGTTTGAAATACATACCATAAAATAAAATATTTTTGATCTAAAATTTTAGAAATAAATTACTCGAATTAAAAAAAAAAAAATAACACTTGAATAAAAATTGATTGGTGTTGAAAAAGAGAATTTATAATAACAATTTAAATGTTACATAAACATAATACTCACATTAAATCATTGAGTGAAAATTTTAAAACGCAAATAATAATTATTATTATTGAGTAAAAGTATCGTATTAAAAGCGTACATATGTGTATGAATTGTATATATGTGGAGAGCGCCGCGTAGGTGATGCATAATGTTTTGGGATCCAGCATACCAACAACATATTTGAGGTTATAAATGAGTGATATAACTTATAATAAAAGCTTGTAACACAGCAATAACATTATAAATAATCATTCTGAATAATTGTGAGGTTCAATTACAAATAACGAACATTTTGAATTACAATACATTATGGTATCATTAATTCTAAAACTGTGTGTACCAAATAAAATATATTATTTAATCATCAGATTACTAGGTACTATTAAACATCGTTCAATCGTTGGAACACCGTTGTTTTTAGTGTTCCCACTTTTAAAATTTTTTACTTGATTTTTACCGAACTTATTTGATTTTCGGAAAAATGTTTAGAACAAAAGTTGTTAATATTTATAAAAACAAGTTTAATTCAAAACCAAATGAATTTTGAAATAGTCGACTGACAATGAAACGCTACTATAGGACTTGATAGTACTATGGGCCAGTAAACAATTTCAAAATGTTTTAGTGGATTTATACCACATTTATTCGATGTTTTGCACAATGTATCGAAAAACAACTGCTTTGATAATAAACAACTTTAATCCAAAGCATTTATTGTAAAATTTTATTTTGAACACTTTGTAAAATATTTTAAATAAACAAAAAGCATTTTCTAAATGTATGCAATAGCTTACAATCAGTTCAACAATTTAAAAAAAAAAATATGATTTATTATTTATTACCTCATACGACATTCATATACATAATGTCCGAAATTTTCTAATATATTTCGTATTATACCTATTGAACATATGGCTAGAAAACTAGCGTTAGTTTTTCAAAACTTTATAGCTAATCATTCATTATTCATTCATACAAATCGGATGAATAAAACACAAACGAGCGATAAAATTTTTGTGACCCATAGTTCAAACCCAGCACATAGTTGATAATTTAGGACTAATAAACAGGTAAAATATCTAAATAACTAGAAAACTATGAGGTTTATGATACATATTGTGGACAAAAACATTTAAAATTAAGTTGGTTAATGAAACTATCGTCATTATTTTAAACCCCTCTTATTTTGAGTTTTGAAAGGCTAAGTGCTAAAAATTCATGGGAAAATTCGGTCAAGGGGTAAAGGAGCCTTAGACGGTGAGAAATACGCAACATGCGAAATATCTCTATTAATATTAGGTATATAGAAAAATTTATAATAAGTAAAGTTGAAGAAAATACTTATTACAACAATTAATTTTCTGTTCATATTTTCCATTACTCTAATATTAATAGAAATTTTATGACGTATTTGCATCCACAACTTATCATTTATGACAACTTGGAACCAGAAATTTGACATTTCATAAAAATACTTTAATATTATTCAGCAACGTTTCGTTCGCGTTTATTGGAACTTCATCATTCTTCTAAAACACAATTGCCACTTGAACAATATGATACATTATGTATAGATAAATATGGCCGATAAATCATATTGTTCAAGTTATTATTGTGTTTAAGAAACCTGATGAAGTTTCAAAAAATAATAATGAAACGTTGCTGACGTTAATAAAAGTCGTTTTAATAAATGTCCAATTGAAGTCGATGATATTTAAGAGAAATATTTGTAACTTTAAAGTTTTAATTTTATGTTTTTAAAAACTAACCAGCTCTGAAAGTCGCAAAAAATATCGTTAAAAAGAGCTTTCTTAAGGGAAGAACTGCGTAAATGAAAGCGCATTCAGTGTATTAACACACTAAACATGAAAGTTAAAATACATTAAATATAAAATTGTTAAATATTCATCATTTATAAAATACATGACATAGTAGTAGTAGATTCAGTACACTGAGTCAGATAAATGTTCCATTAGAGAGATACATGTTTATAACATTGCAAAAGCATAAAGCAAACAAAGATCATTATTTATGTTTTTACATATAAATAACATAACAATAACACTATTACTCTATTTAAACAAAACAATACACACACACACACTGACATACCTACACGTATGAGTATGTATGTAACCTATAAACAAACAAATATTTTGTAAATATACTATCTCTACACTGACAGAAGGAATTTCTTAACTCTAGAAAATATAATTTATTCAAAATATTTGCTTCAATAAAGAAACCCTTGAAAAAAACTCTTCAAGACTACGCAGTCGAACCGAAAACACATGTTTAGTTGAGCAAAAAAACAAAAATTATTGAACGGCGTTTTTTAAATAGAGTTCGTTAGTCTTGGCCTAAGAAAGTCTTTCTTGGCCAAATACTCATGTGATTCTTTAGTAAAGAAAAATAGATATCAGTTAATACAAACTTCACATTAATTAATTGACTTTGAATTTTAATACTGATACCTCTATTTCTACCTAAATTAACTGAAGTATTACTTCTATAAAAAGTTTCATTTATTTGGATTAAAAAAATTTTTAATTTGGTCCGAAATTTTAGCATCTTGGTCCAAAGAAATCATTATTCCAGTTTAAGAGTATCGATATTCTTGAGTTAAGAGTCTGTTTAATCTTTAGTAAAGATAATTTTCTCAAGTCAAAACTATAGATGTCAAGATACTTATTTTCTTATACCAAATATATGTTATCTTCTCTATATATGAGACACAGAAATTCTTGGTTTAAAAAAAATTTTTCTTACTGCAAGGAATTACTTCTATCAGTGTGCTCATTTTTTTTATACCGATTGTAGTTTTGTAATATTTTATATAGGCTTATTAATAACTAGCTTATACACGCAGCTTCCCTAGCGTTTTATTATAATATCTCCGACTCTCGCCATTTTAAGACGAGAAACCTTAATGTAATTTCCCACCGCTTCCACTACTTTATATATTTATCGACACTTACTTCTATTTCCGCTAATATTTTCAAATTCTATCTCTCGTAGCAAGATAAAATAAATACCAATTTTTAAATCTAATACTAAGCTTTTAAACAAAAAAGGTTTCATCAAAATCGGTCGACTAGTTTTTGTGTCATGGTCAAACAAATAAACATACATTTATAATTGTATAATAGTATAGATAATGTTGAGAATACTTGTGGTGGAATATATGAGAATATATGAGAAATATTCACATTATTTTGAATGCACGAAACCCAAACCCAAATGTGACGCTTTATTAATGAAAAAAAAAAACAAGTTAATTCAAAATATATTTGTATGAGGTGAATAAATGGGATGTCCGTTCAAAAATCATCTGTGATCGAATTGGTCAAACACTAGCTGAGTATATAAGTTACTAATCTAAAATGAGCTCGCTGTTATTATCAAATAAAGTGTTAAAATGTTTGTTTCATTTAATACTATATTTATTAATCTCATAGGTACTATGTACCATTTGGTATTCTGAGAAATATATATACTGTCTGTAAAAATGGTCGGGGAGTTTTTCCAGTAATCAGGGAATATTCAAGTAATTTCATAACAGCATCAGCAAAGTTGCATATATTTTATTTCAACGAGAAAACAACATTCATTCATGAAAATTTTATCGTAAATTCAATCACAGAATTAAAAATTATCTTAGGTACATAGTCTAATAGATACATAGTCAATTTCATTGACAAAGTTACTCATGATGACATATTTCAAAATGGCAACTATAGTCAGGCTACGTTTTAACAATTATTTATATTTTTCATAAAAATGATGATGAGTTTAAAACCATCAAAGTTGAGCCTGACTACTCTGTTTCTAGTTATTGCCACCAGTCCTAAAGAACAAACACCGATAACCTAATGCATTTCAGTCAACTCCCACTTATTTTATGTTATATGTTAATATACATGCTGTGCAATAATTCCTCTAACAAAATTCCACAATATAAAATCTGTATAAATGGTTTTAAAACCAGAAAATTACCGTTGTGACTGTCATTGTGTGTGTGACTGTAATCGCTATTGTTGTGTGTACATTGGTTTGGGAGAATTCTAGTTTGAATGCGTTTATGGAGTTTATTTGTATGTTTGCATGAGTACGAAGTTGATACGACATACAGTTTACGTAATATGAATCATTTTCAATTTAGTTAATGTTTTGATTTATTATAAATTACCTGGCGGCCTTTATTACGGATCTTACTTCTTGGAACTCTATATTGCAGTAAAACACAAACGCAAATATCTATATTCTATACTTCATGAGATAATATGAATCAATTTTATTGTATAGATTTATAATAATAGCGATTATATAGCGATTTAAGAATTCCCACAATAAAGAAAGCAATACCGAAATACGGACACCGTATTTTAAATCATGTGAACGAGCTTGTAGTCGAGCTGATGAAACCGAGAATGATGCATCCTTAAGATACAGAATCTTAAAAAGGTTGATCAAGTACGAACCTAATTGGCAAACCATAACACTATTCGAAAATTTAATATCGTAACAATTCGTAACAAGTAATTCATCGTAACAATTAATTTAAAAAATCAAGTAGGTATGTACAAAATTGCAACAGAAAAAAAAAAACTAAGCACATAATGCAATAAAACAAAAAATTATTGAAAGTACATAAAACACAAAAATGGTGGCCCATACCTGGAGTAATCAATAAATTTTTTATTACAAAACTGTGTACATAACTATCACATATTTATATTCAATTAAAAACCAAATCAACGTTAAAATAACAAATAACGAAGTACAGTACATAAATATTAAAAGCACTCATGGTACCTGCATATTCAATATATATGTTTGTTTACATGTAAAGTTTTAATATACAGATTGTATTTAAGGACGTTCACGTGCTACGCTAGAGTCAAATAAGTAGGTACTATCTTTAATAAAATTTATTTAGGATTTTAAAAAAAGTTGTAAAATATATCTTCAATATAATCTTACAATGATTTATAACCTTTTTTATTGGTCCTAAATATTTTAAAACTATTTATTGTAAAATATCAGAAAATGAAAATTAGAAATTGATTTGACTTGATTTGAGAGATCTTGATTTGACAGTGCATATGTGTAGGTATATGTATGTGTATATTTTTTACTGTGCGCTGTCGCCAGTTTTCGAAATATAGTGGCAAAAACTAATCGAACATAACTGTTTTAATTTTATTAAATAATTAATTCAAACATTCGTCAAGACTATTTTTTTGCGAATATATAAAGTGCATATTTCAAAGCATATTTATAAACATTATTTATTATGGTGACTACAATAATTATATTGTTATTATAATTTTAAGTACAAAAACATTCTGTTCTCCATAAGACGCCGTGTGAAAAGTTTGATTTTAAATCAATAATAACTCTTTGAAATGATCGTCAACAGGTTTAAAATTTTTGAGGATGAATAACTACATAATTGAGCTATTCAATTCATTAAAAACAAATGTTTGTCTACTATCAAGCCTCATGCATGAACGACCTTAAATTCATTTACTCTTTGAACAGCTATTTGAATCAAGAAAAAACTTTTAATTAAAAAAATTATTTTAACTCCAAATAATATTTTATATTTTACGGATGTTGTTAAACAGGACTTACTGCAAACCAAATAACAATTTTTACAAATGATTTTAATAATAATTACTGTTTTTTTTTTTTTGTATTGAGTATTAAAACATAATTCGTGGAATACTCTATGTTTTCTGTACAAGATGTTTAAGGTTAACTTTTCGGTCGCAATATATTTCCTTACGACTGCAGAAAAACTATCAGAAGTTCAAAACGCCAAACTGTTCCTATAAAAAATTATATGCCTGTTTTCTGACGGCTATATCGTTTTCTGATGGCTAGATCTTTTACATAATTCTCGTTTCTTTAGAAATACCTGCTTTATCAATATTTTGGAAATAAATGTAAAAAATATAAAAAAAAATTGCATGTTAAAATATCAAAATATTTATTGGACATAAATTACTCATAAGTTTTTATAGCAACGCCGTATTTTCTGCTAGTTAATAAGAATCTCATAGTTGTTATTTATGATAATTTCTACTCACGAAAAAATTGTGTACCTAAACATTGCGTCTACTTTGCGAAATTAGTAAACTTTCTACTTATGAATGTAAACAAAAATTGTCTCGTATTATCTTTTTAAGTATTCTGTGACAGTCATGTTTTTATATTCTGCCATATCACCTGCTAAAACTCACAACACTGGTACACTCTGTAGAAAAACTTACATATTACATTTAAATATTTCTGTAATTTTGTAGTAAAATATATTCTGTAAACAATAATAAATTATTATTTTGAATTGATTCACTCGGGTACGCATTTGTACATGTTTTTTTGGTAAATGCACAAGATTATATTTTGAAAATTGGATGTTATGTAGATGAAATTAAAATTATTATTTTTGGTAATTTTTCGTTAATGGATATTCAAACAGATCGAAAAAAAAGATACATAAAGAAACTACATTTAAAGAAAACTACACATCCATTTGTTTATATAAAAAACAAATACATGGGGTGCTCCCTACTTACGTCTTCATAATGGCTCTACTTTTACAAGAGTAAGTAGAGAGCACCCCATGATTTTGTTTATATTAAAGTTAATTTTTGAAGTAAACTTTCGAAATGCGAAGTAAATTAGAATGCAGAATAAAATATATATATATATATATATATATAAATATATATATATATGAGAGACAATCTATGTGGGTGGTAACTTTGTGCTATTAAACAGCATTCTAATTATATATATATATATGTATATATATATATATATATATATATATATATATATATATATATATATGTATATATATATGTATATATATATATATATATATATATATATAGATGGGGTCAATGTTCATTCAGTCGGCTTGTTTATGAAATGTGTTCAAAACTAATAAATGTCAAATAACTTTAGATATCAATCATCATTAACGCCTCTATTTTACTATTATTATAAATTACTCATAAACTATCAACAAAAAATTTGTGCATATCTCAGTCATACACAGGCATAGTCAAAAACAAAATAGTGGCTTTGTACTTTTTGATTTATTAATTTTGTAGGAATGGAATTGTTTTTGATTTTGTATTGAATGGGTCATTATTACTATTCATGAAAATCGATTATAATTATTAAATATCTTTCTGACCAGTAATAATTATTATTTTTACTACAAAATACAAAAAAAAAATCAACTGTAAAAACAAGACGAGACGAGACCAAACAAAACTTTTTCAATATACAATACAATACAAGAGACATGCTACTCTCGTCTCGCGGCATCACATAATTGAAGTTTTAACGTAAATTAATGTTGACGTATGCTAATGTTTAATTATTGATTATTCGCTAGAGTGTTGCGCTAAAGTGAAGGAACTTCTGCCACCTATTGGGGCGTAAGTAGATCAACGCAGATTAAAAATTTTTTTATCCCGAGTTATTTTATGAGAAGCTTACTCGGTTTCGCATAATATTACAAATATATAGAGTTACTTTATTATCAAAACTCGAGGTTGAAGATAAATTCAGATTATCTCGTATATAGACAGTATAGACTAAACCAAAAACTACCCGAATTATGGGAAAGCTTCGACTTTGATGTTAAAATTCAATAACGTGAATTCCAGACAACAATACACACAGTGATCAGATAAACATATATAAAATACATCAGTCAATCACCATTACCGCTCGCATAATCATTTTTGACAGTACATATACAGTATATATACACTCCCGTTCAAAAAAAATGAACAGACCTAAACCGAATCAGTCTCTCACAATTTTGTAGTAGCAGATACAACATTTTATTTAATTTTTACACATAAGAGTAAAATACAACACTTTACATGTATTAACATTGCATATACTCTTTAAATTCTCATTCTGTCATTGACACCGTATATACAAATAAAAAATTTTAATTCAGTATATACTGTCATTTCCTTTTTACACACTTTAAAAATTTACTACTTATCTTTGTTTATAAATAAATAAAATTATACATTCTACAGAGAGTTACAGTTAAGTGAAGAGTTTTATGAAATGTAAGAAAATTAACATTTCAAGTCTGTTCATTTTTTTTGAACAGGAGTATATATATTTAATACCTTGTTTTTCTCCCAAATATGCAGACTCACATGTTCAATTCAAATTTCTGTAACATATTCAAAGGTTTTAAAAGCAGCTTTTGCTACTGCCTACGTGGGCTATGACGTGTGTGTGTGTGTGTATTTGTGGGTATGTGTCGATGCTAAAGCTACAACAAACATCATCTCTGATCATATACCTTCAAAAAGTAGTCGTATTTTTTTTTTTAAAGTTTATTATTCTTTTATATATTTATTTAAAAAACTATTGTACTCAAGGCAACAGAAAAAAAACAAAATCTCACTACAACATTTTTGATTTTTCACACTATAAATATTATTTTTGGAGACCATAGTACAATGTTAGAGCCTAGTTAATGAAAAAGATTTTTTTAGAAAACTTTAGATTATTTTCAAGGAATAATTAAAATTTCGCGCCATCTATATTCATCATCCTTCAATAATTAGTCGCAAAACTCCCGAATAGACAGACTTTTAATCGTCAGCATCCTACAAATTTTCATTCTCAATTCAGATTGATGTTTTTGATGTGACAAACATCTATAGCGATACTGTACAAGTATAATTTGATATAGGGAGTGAAATGAAAATTCACATTAGCCTGTCACGTTTTTGTATAACAATCCGCTATGTAACAGTCGGCAATCATCGGTATTAGTGTTTTAAATAGTAATTTAATATTGTATATGAATAGCTATTGTATATAGGCAATGATATATACCTATAAATATAAGTATATTTCATAAATATTTATCATTCCCGAGTTCCGAGCTGAAAATTTTTTTTTGTTTTTACAACAAACGAACGACTTAAAAGTGGTTGTAATCGAGTTCCTATTTATATGCATAAATATCCAAATAAACTCTTGTGTAAATCATTTGTAATGGTTTTTTTTTTAACCCATAACACTACCCATAACATAAACTATACACACGTTCGTTTCATCTCGTATGCAAATACACTATTGAATAGTAAAGTATTTTTAGAGATCAAATAAATAATATGAAAATCGACAGCTAATATAACTACATTCTACTCTATTTTTTTTCTCTCGAATTCATTATAAATTTATATTGAATATCTATCCGAAATATATATCGAATTCGAAATGTTAGGTATATCAAATTTTTACCCTATTTATATTGTGTTGATGTAAAGTAAATGTGATATTACGTAAATATATTTTTAAGAGTGTTGGTGTAAGAATAGTACACCAGTCATCAGTATGATCATCCATGGTGAAATAATAGCACACTGGGCCAAAAATCCAGAGGTGGATGATTCGATGCTTGCTTGGTAGATGAATTTATTTTTTCATATCAATATTTGGTTAAAAATATAATGAAATGATTGAAAACTTACACCATATATGCCCGATTGTTTTTCATTACAGTTGTCTACTGCCCATTACTACGGGCAAAACTGTTCGAAAATTTATGTTGGTCAAAGTCGTCGCTAAATCGGAACTCGAATTAAAGAACATCATGTGGCTCATGTGAAATTGAAGAAAACCGGAAAATCGTGTATAGCTGCGCACGTTATTGAGAACAACCACAAAATTGACAAAACGAATTTAAAACTACTGAAATCGGTACAAAACCCCCAGTACAAATTTATGTACATACATAAATTGAGAAAACAGATAATGAATTTAGCCCATGGCTCAATTCCAAATTCTGATTTAATAAAATTAAACCATTTTCAAAAAACCTTATACCTGAATATCAAGGTTAGCTTCGATACCCTCACTTGAATGACAAAAACAACACCGCTTAGTCACAAAAGGATACCGTCAATAAATAGGTGGGGTTCTTCACACACCTAATCCTTTAGTCAATCAACTCAAATAATCTCCAGGTCAGATCATACCCTCAATCAAAACATATAAAAGACAGAACTTTTTTAATATCATTGTGAGTCAAATCATATATCCATATCCCATAGATAGTTACGATTAGTTAATTCATACTGATGATGACTACATTGTAGTTGAAATACGTATTTATATAATACAAATAAATGTTCAAGGAATTGGGGCAAAAATTTGAAATGTAATTTCAAAAAACCTAGAGTTCTCTTTGATTAGTTTAATAATCTTGATTTGTCTATATAGTATACGCTAGTTCATTCATACTATGTCTTCGTAACTCTAATTAAAATTGACATGCGTATTGTATTGTGACGTTTAAAGTAAACACAAATAAAAATATGTTCGAATAATAAGTTAATGTTGAGTTCAAATTAATATTGGCAATGATATGAGAAAATTGAGTCATTCATAAGTACCATACGTGGTGAAACGGTAATACCTTGGGTTAGAAATCCAGGGGTCTAGTGTTCGATACCTGGTGAATGATTTAATTGTTTCATTCAATATATTTAATTAAAAATAGTAAATTCAACAAATATATAAAATTTCTGAACAAAAGGAACGATAAAATTTGAAATATTTCGCTTTAACGTATAAGCCTTTACATCACTTTTCTATTCTATGACCTTACATTCTTGAGATATCGTGTTCTCAAAAATATATTTTTAATATAAAAAGACCTCAAAACAAAAAAATCGGATGAAAACTCAATATCAATTTTGAATCCCGCAGGCTCCAAATAAGCTGTAACACACTGCGTCCGTCATTGTTATCTGTATAAAGAGATAATAAATATCGATATGGATAATACTTTTATTCTCAATATCTGGAAATTAATATCTTATTTTAAATATTAAACATCAAAGTATTATTCGCATGAATTCAAAATATCAATCACCATTATTTAGGTTTTTCTTTTGTTCGTGTAAAATAATAACACTTCTTGAAATTAATGAAAATATTCTTAAAATTATTGTTGAAGATATTCTTGTCGAAAATTATTATTTGTTGTTTTCGGGTTGATTGATTGTTCTTACAATAATCGATATGTATTGTTAATTTAAGAAGGAAAAAACAGTAAAATACATTTTGTATAGAAGATTTTTGTAAGCTTTTGTTACAAATATTCTAATTTTTTAACCTCAATATACTTACTGCATTGAGGTGTTGTATCAAACATTGATATTGATTCCCATTACTTTTTTCGAACCAAAACTATAATCATTGGTTCTTAATTTGGGTAAATTGACGTCTATGTTTGGGAAATTGAAATCACAAAACCTGTATGTTTTTTTAGTCTTTATATAGAGGTTTTTCGGCACTATTTACACCAGAAGTTTTACATACCAGATGTTTATCTTTATATTTAGCATGAACACGTAAGATCAAAGAGAATATACAATCAGGAACGATTGTATCTAATTCACCCTATTTTTAAACCCTCTTCGTGTAACATTGTTGAACATTTTATTATTCTTTTTAAGAAATCACGACAATAAAACTCGTAGAAAACAATCAGTATGCCGTCTGCCAGTCCATATGGTTACAACTCTAAAAAGCAACTGTTAAGGCTTATCGATGATTACGATAGAATGATTTAGGAACTATTTGACCAGTTGGGACCAAACTCATATATTAAATACATCGTTTACAGACAAAGAGAAGTCGCGACTTTAATGTAAAAACTAATATTAGTTTTTGGGATATCATTACATCAAATTGTTGTCTTTTTATTAAATACAATACTAAAATGTTAAAAAATTGCCTATAAGAATGAAATAGCATTCATAAATGCAAATGTTCATACTAAAATGTTCAAAAGTTGCCTATAGAAACAGTCATAAACGCAAATATCAATACAAGTATGTTACAAAATTGCCTAGATGAATAAAAAAACACTCATAAATGCAATTGTTAATACATTACTGTTAAAAAATTGCCTATAACATAGAAAAAAATACTCTTAAATGAAAATGGTAATACAAGAATGTTACAAAATTGCCTATGTGAATAAAAAAACTCATAAATGCCAATGTTTCCTATAACTTTACTTTTTTTATATGCATTTTTTGTCTTTTCCAATAAACGGAAATAAAATTGTACTAATATCTCGATTAAAAAACTTTATATAGATAAAACAAATCTAATGAAACTTTCTGAGCTATAATAACCATAATCATTTTTTGTGTAAAAAAGCTTTTTCAAATTTCGATGCTGTCAAAGTTCGAATTGTACGCCACTGTATTATACATAGAAGGTTAATATTATCCAATCACCTATAATGAGTGTATATGAACAAATAATAACTTATAACAAGAGCCACATAGACGGCAACAATAAGTATAGAAATTTGTGGTATGCAAAATATTGTCTACAAAACATAACATTCATACAACAATTTATCATATACACGACATCCTAGTGTTACGATTACTATTATTATACTTACAACAATCCTACAGGAGTACAACATGAATTATTTTAAATAACTAGTTTTAAGTAGTATTATAATTTGTTTCTTTGGGTGACTACCATGTTTTAAGAAATTCATCATATTGAATAACATCCAAAACAATATTTAAAGATGATAATAGTTAGGAGATTATCTCATGCGTAAAACAATCTAGGTTACCCCCACTTCATATTAGTACCTCTCATTAGTACCTCCACATGGGAGGCCCAAATAAATGACAAAAATTTAATAATTGAAACTACACTCATAAATGCAAATGCTAATACTAAAATGTAAAAAAAATGCCTAAAAGATAGTCTCTTTTAAAGTCTGTTGCAATCGCACAACCTACCAATTCCTGGTCTGGATATAATTTATTTTCCTTCCCTGACATCATGATAGTAAACGATGAACGAAAGGTGAAAAACGAAAATGATGTGGGTGGACTACAATATTGACTATATGTCTCAAACAAGGCATTAGAATCTGTCATTTTTAGCATCACTCCGTTTTTAACATCATTTTGTTTGTTTTTTAGTAAAGGGAAAATTTTGTAATCAAAAAGGTCTAATTGAGCTCTGAAATTTTGCATTCGTAAATATATCACGTGATCATGCAATATAGAATATCTATTAAAATTGAAATATGGTGAAAGTGTTGATAAATTTTGGGAAACAGTGGAAGCGGTGGGAAATTAAGTTGACTTTTTTAGCCGTAAAATGAAAGTATGGAAATTTATCAAGAATAAAATGTAGAACAATTTAGTAATTTCACAGTGAATATCTTTTTCACCCATTTTAAATACTTCTAGAGTAAAACAAATCGTGTTCAAAACATGGAAGTCAGTGGAATATAGTAAAAACAGTGTGAAGTATAACTTAAGTTTCTTGTATATTGTTTGTTTATTATCTCACAACAATATGATTTGAGTACAATGTTTAACATGAACCTGTGTAAAATAAGGAAGGTAACAATAATCAGATATGATGCAGGGTGATTCATTTAAATTAAGGCACCTTAATAAATCGAAAAGTACGAATTTTCGATTCCACGATAGGATAAACGAATTTAAAAAACGTTCATTTTACATGCTGGGGAGTTAAGCCTCATAAAAGCTTTTTTGAAAATTTTGTTTTATAAATTTGGACATTATAAAAATATATAACCATGGTGCAAGTTTCGCTAACCGTAAGACGGATGTGGTAACTATACTGACGGACGTCATGAGGAATCGAAGGCATAGGGAACTTACTTACATGATGAAATACCTCTTTTTTAAATTCCTTTATTGTAAACTATCCATTGCTTGTATGGTTTCCTTTCAGTTATGCAATACTAACGAATATGACTAGCAGAATCAGTGTGACGTCATCGTTTGACATAAAAACTCGGGGGTGATATAAAAATCATGAATCTTGGATCGCCTTTCCGGACCAGTGGAAGCTACCGAGATGATATCAACTCCGTTAGTATAACATAACCAAAACGTCATCATGAAAGTTTGTTGTAAGTTTGACTACAGAACTCTCAAATTGAATAAAATTTTAAATAAAAACTATTTAAAGCCCCAACCATCAAAGTTCCCGCTTTGAATCCTGCAATTATTGTCTGGTAATATTTTTTTCTAAACAAGCTTACATTTCGATATATTTACAATGATATCTCAATTTAAATCCAACTTGTAAATAAACTTGTAAATAAAACACCTTGTAAATAAACTAACAACAATAGAAGGAACCACCTTGATGATGAACAACAACAACAACAACAAAAACAAACTACAAACAGTTATTACAACAAACAAAGTAAATACTTATACAATAAATATGTATAAATTATTTGTGGAATTTTGTGTCCTTCGGAAGGTCGACATGACTTTCATTTCTTGTTTTCTTACAATCATCGTCAGAATAATAATAATAATAATACTTAGAAATAAGGTTAACATGACGACTGTTTATGTGGTGTGGGAAAGGGAAGTGAGAAGACTTAGATAACTAAAATGATGACTAGGATATTCACAACGAACAAAACCTTTTTGAATTTGTCATCATGTATTCAAAATACTTCGTCACACAATTGTTAAAATGTTCATTGCGAACGGGAACAGTTATAGTGTTATTATTCATGATTGTTGTAAAGTATTGTTAGGGTTCTGTTCTAGTTCAGTCAATTAAAGTGGAAAAAACACACCCGACTAAAGGACTCTTTACATTTATATCTGACGAGCAAACATTCCACAAGGTATCTGAAGACATTCTAGCGGTCACATTTTTAATCCGATCGGAATGAAATATGGTATGGATGGTGTTTTTAGCATTTGGCAGGCAAGTTCATAAATGGGCAAAATCCAAAAAAAGATGGGGGTTCAGATGAAGAAGGGCACACAAATGTGGTTAAGTATATCGGAAATATTATAAAATATTAAATTAATTAATATTGGAAAAGACGAAACATGTCTAAAAAGTAAAGTTATAGGAAATATTTGCATTTAAGAGTGATTCTACAATCTTGTAGGCAATTTTATAACATTTTAGTATTAACATTTGCCATTTAAGAGTGTAGTAACAATTTTATAGGCAATTTTTAAACAGTAATGTATTAACATTTGCTGTTATGAGTATTTTTTTTGTTTATATAGGCAATTTTGTAACATAATTGTATTTATATTTGCATTTAAGAGTGTTTCTTAATTTTTATAGGTAATTTTTTTAGCTTTTTAGAATTAAAATTTGCATTTATGAGTATTGTTTCTTTCTGATAGAAAATTTTGTAACGTCTTTGTGTTAACATTTGCATTTGAAAAGTTTAATAAGACCTGCCTACCATTGTATCAAATTTTGTAAAGTGTTTAGCTCTTCTGTTAACTGCTAGAATTTAAAAGTAAAAATTAACTTTTAAATGTCGGACTTTAAATAATGTTTTTATGGAAATTATTATCTTCAATGACAGGTTTTGCGATTAATTATCTTGGTTCAACCTGTATGTTTGCATATTTGTATTTATATATATATATATATATATATATATATATATATAAAGCATTATGTTGACATGTCTTCAGGTGTTAGAACTACATTCTATATAAGTGTTGGGAAGGACCTGTCCAAAACAGGCACTATCCAAAGTGACGAATGACGTCTGTTTATATAATTTACATATATATCTGTATGTTTATATTTATGTATATACTATATAGTATACTACATTTTGTAGATAATATGTATGTGTGTGTGTGTGTTTAAATAGATACGTTTTAGATCAGTATCCGTAATATGAGAGATGATAATGTTTACTATACAACTAGACACAAGCATTAGATAAATATTAGACGGAGGTAATATTTCAATCGTTTATTTATATTTTAACGTACCCATGGCCACATTAGTAGCGCTCATTTTTCAATCAAACGACATAACATTTAGTATCGACTATTTGTTAATGAACATACGCATGTACTATAAGCCACAGAAGTCCTGGTCATTTTTCAAAATTTTATAGTTGATTTGTGCCTTATTCATTCAGTTTTCGAAAAAATGCTTCGGGAAAACGTTGTTCATAGATAGATAGATTGTAGAGGCTGCCCTGGACGGGCTACACTTCGACCAAAAGGTCCATTGTGATGCCTAAGGATGTGAGGATGTGAGGATGTAAGTGGAGTGGAAGGAATTTTTGTGCATAGACTAGGAATTGATAGGATATGCGGCTGCAATCGACTATAGATAAGAACTATGCCGATATTCATCAGGAGTTCCTTCTCAAGCAGCTCAAGCGTAGCCGGTTACTTCGTACTTGTCCATACGCCGACAGTTTAGTCAATTAACCGCCCCATTTTTTTTTTAATAATTGACAAACTGTCGATGTCGGGATTCGAACCCATAACCTCCCACTTTTCAAGAATGCATACTGCGCAGACATAACGCCTTAGACCGCTCAGCTTCTTGCACTGGTTGTTCATTATATGTGAATAAATGAATAAGGCACAAATAAATTATAAAATTTTTTTAACTGACTAACTTTAACTTTAACTGACTTCTGTGGCCCATTGTAACGACCATGTCAATATCCTAAAACTTATGTATTATCCGAGCAGATCTGCCTAAATTAGTTCGGTATGAAATAAATTGGTTGAAATGTACTTCAAAAGTAATTCATTAATTGAATGACATTTTTTATAGGGTCTTTTTGTGTGTGTATAAGCCCACGGATTTATCAAAGATGCATAAATTAAAAAGATATCTTTACAATATGAAACATTGAAAATTGGCTAATAATAAATCCATTTAAAATTGAAAAAGATGAAGAAGAGAAAAAACTGTATTAAGGATGGTCCAGCATGAAACCACTTTTCGACAGATTTAGCAAAATTTTTTTTCACACGCTTAAAATAACAGACGTTCTAATAAATTCCGAAGTATCAGAATTTTTGCCCGTTTAGAACGCAAGAAAATTAATAGCAATGTAATTATTCTCTCTCACTCTCTGTCATTAGAAGCATGTAAAACTTCATGCCCACCTTTACTATTACCTATTATATTAAAAAGAAAATCTCGACAGAATTTAAAAAAAAAACTAGAATAGTAAAGACAAATATTTCTTACTTAAATTTTTTTTTTAAATCGCGTTTTACCGTTTTTTTTCTAAATATAATAGTTTACAATTATTTTTTATTTCAAAATTACATTAATTTGTATATATGAATAGTGAATATATGTATGTGTTGTGTATATATAAGACCTGATTATATAAGACAGTACTGGAACTACCTTAACAGTACAATTTTTTATGTTTTAAATATCGTATATCGATTTTTTTATTCTTCTTACCTTCAATCAAAAAGTACACACACACACACACAAAATATGAAAGCACATATTTCAAATTAAAAAGCATCATCAATAGTATCACGTTTTTTTTCTTCGAAGAAAATATAAAACAAAATAAAATATATAGGTATGTATAGTACTGAGTGTGTAAGAAATAAAAGCACAAAAATGCATAACAATATTCGATATTTGAGCTTTGATTAATTAAATCTCATACATCACAACTGCAATAAGACGTATGAGGTGTGAGGTAAGATATATGAGGTGTGAAATGATTCCCAAAATAAATTGAATAATTAATGTTTTTTTTTATTTCAAATTTATTAACAAATAATTTATTTCCAAAGCTTGCAAGATAATGCAGGTGTTTCTATAGAAACTATATACTTTATTACTGATCTCGCCGTTAGAAAACGACAATAAATGTAAGCGAATTTACCTAGGGTGTTCTTTTATCATTATTTCGCTATCTTCTATAGCTTTCTCCAAATTTTCTCGGACAAACACATAACATATTTCCCATTTATATATAAATACTTTAAGAAAATATTATTTTTGTAAATATTTTGAAAACAATTAATTATGAAAACGTAATATATGTAACGAAAAGGTTGGGCTAATTGTTTGTCTTTCGCACTTCGAACAAATAGAATACTTATGAAATCAACTTAGTGTGTTTGTCTATCAATTACAGAAGGTTTTCTCAGAGAATATTTTTAGAAAATAAAATTAAAAATTGGCACAGTTACGATTCAAACGGGAAATAAAAAAAACATTTTTGTTCAATCCTCGCAAATTACTCATTATATATATATATATATATATATATATATATATATATATATATATATATATATATATATATATATATATATATATATAATTCTTTTATTTATGCATTTATTTATACAGCCCAGTATTTTAAAATACACCCAATCTGCACACAATGTATAGTGTATCTATCGCTGTCTATATATAGTATGCTATGATATAGTTTACTTTGTAACACTTAAGCTGTATTAGAATCAGTATTGTATAACATATAACCATTATACTTATCACTGTCTAACTACAATCATTTATATATAGTTGCATCTTACTCGTGCATGTATACATCATCGTTATTGTCCGTCGACCATCGTGTAAGTGTGTCTACATTTATATGTAACAAAGACACCATATCATATATCACAGCGATAAATATACTATATATTATTTCCAGATTGGGTGTATTTAAAAATACGAGCTGTATATTAAATGTACTTACATTAAAAATTGATACGTTATACCTTCTGACTCGCGTCATATAAACAGCCCCCTCTCCTTATCCTTACACCCACCCAAAAAAAAAAAACGAAATACTACTAATAACACCCAACGCATATTATATATTTAATTTCCTTTCTAGAACGTACATTCATACACATTTCCTTTAACAGTTCTTCTTTTCTTTTCGTTTTTTAAGTAAAGCATAAAGAAATTAAAAAGATATTAATATCTTTTTTAATTAAACCGTTTAATTAAATTTTTATACTCGATGTTTCAATTAAAAAATATACATACAGACCGACCAAGTAGGCGCGAGCCCCTTTTTATTTTAAATAATACATTAATACACACATAGACGGACATATTTCACGCAATCATAATAGAGATGGTGTGGAAGGTAATATTATAGTGGAAACTATATGGGAGTGGGATTAGAGGTGGTTGTACACATTATTTATTAACAAAATTAGAAATTAAATGAATTGAAGAACTCAGTCAACGATTATAAAATTATGTATTTTTAAAATAATAATTAACTATATTCATTATAAATATAATTCGTTGGAATTATTTATAGTATAATGTTTGTAAAATAATATAATGGTTGGAAACAAAGCAAACATTATAAATATGCTATAATCAACGGCCGAAATTAAGCTGGATAGAAAAGCATTTTTATTCAGAAATTTAAACGAAATATTATGAAATGTAGACAATTCATTCAGATTCCAAATTTAGATTTAATTAAAATTTTGCGAAAACATTAATCGTCAGTATGCCCGTCTCTTTCTAGAAATGTCAAAATATAAAAACCGGTTCACTGCGCAGCGCATAACTTCTGCACCAATCAAAAACGATCATAGAATAAAGTTAAAGTCTGTCAAACATATATAAATAAATCCAAAATTAAGCTGGATAGATAAAGTTTTTAGTTCGAATTCAATAATATTGAATAGAATTTTAAATTAGGCTGGGTAAGTTTGATTTTGATTCAAGTTTGAAAATAAAGATTCACTGACACTGTGACGCATGTTCAGTTTCAATCTCTATGTATTTTGTTGTTCAAGCTGCTTCGTTCATTAAATATACACTCCCGTTCATAGAAATTGAACCAGATGAAACATTCGAAGTGTTACTGTAAGTAATATTATACATATATTTAGTAATATATATATATACGCTTAGAATGTGACTAATTGGTTCAATTTTTATTAACAGCAGTGTATATGAGTTCAAGTGCTAGTAGCTTTATCAAAACCAATCATTATACGATTCTGAACAATGTAGAGTTGCGGGTAAAGAAACGGTCGAAGAATTTTCGCGTGATGTAGCCGCATTCCCGTCGCATTCAGGGACCGGAACCATATCTCGGTATAACAAGAAAACTACTTACTACCTCTGTCCTAAACGAATGGATGGATAAGTCAAAGAATATGGTATGGTAAGTTACAGCAAGGTTACAAGTCCAAGTGGCCAAGAGTTCTAAGGCGTTATGTCTGCGCAGTGTGCCTACTTAGAAATTGGAAGGTTACGGGTTCGAATCCCAATATCGGCAGTTTGTCAATTATTAAGAAAAAAAAGGGCCGTTAATTGACAAAACTGTCGGCGTATGAACAAGAACGAAGTAACCAGCTATGCTTGAGAAGGTTTTCTGCAGTTTCCTTCACGAACTCCAAATGAATATCGGCATAGTTCCTATCATAGTCGGGTGAAGCCGCATATCCGAAATTAATTCGTACTAAGACAGTGTTACATGAACCATATACCATATTTATTTATTATACAGGAATATTTAATGGCATATACACTTCCCTTAACGACTAAGAGGTTGGTTGTGTGTCGCGCCTTATCTCATACAATGTTTGTCATTCTCTATGAACAGTTAATACGACGCTTTATGTACGGAGTAGATATATGATGAATAAACATCAAATAGTTAATTAAATATAAATAATTAGATGTTACGAAATATAATGTACTACAAACATTATTACAGGGGTGGAATGGAATACATTTTTTTTAAACAAATATTTTCATTGAAATATAAAGCTTCTATGAACATATTATGTATAGAAGGGACAAACAGACAGTTTAGAGATTTTATTTTTCAACAAATCGACCTATAAACACAAAGGTTTTTTTTTAAATTGTCTAATCAAATCAAGTGTTCAACAACTCTTAATCTATACAGTTATTCGAAATTTTACTATAAGAGCGTACCAAAGTCAAAATATCGCAAAAATATCCATCGAAATCTGAAAAATATAATATATATATATACACACACACATATTTATATATATATATATATATATATATATATATATATATACATATTATATATATATATATATATATATATATATATATATATATATATATATATATATATATATATATATATATATATGTATATCTGTAATCACTCGAGCGGTCACAATTTTAATCCGATTGGAATGCAATTCGGTATGACGTGCTTTTGATGTTTGAACAGTCGAGTTCGTTAATGGGCAAAATCGAACAAGTTAATGGAAAAATTTGGCATATCTACCTTAATATTATATTAATTTAACTAGAATTTTGTTTCTTGTTATATTTTCCGTTACACTAATATTTACAGAAATATTTACAATTTAAGATTGAACGTTAAAATTCTAAATATCGCTTCACATTAGAGTTTGAGAAAAAAGTCGGAAGGTGATTTGAAGCAAACATCATTGCCTACAACTTTACTCATTTTTCGATTGTCCTAATATTAGGAGTGATATTTTATATTTTGTGTTTTCTTCTTTCCCCTTTGACCTTTACCATTAATTAATAGACAGAAACGACATTTCATTTTGATCAGACTAAAATTGTGACCGCTAGAGAGCGATTTATGTATTCCAAATTCGCTAAGTTGAGGCAGCTTCTGCGTAACGAATTTTTTTATTCATAAGTTATTTAGTTATTTATGCAAAATTGTTTAAAAACATTTGATGAAAGACTACATATGAATATATGAACAGGAGCGGATTAAGACATTTCGCCGACAAAAGCACTTGCAAAATTGCAGCCCCCTGTTTTTAGGTACATTTTTTTCACGTCAAAAAGGAGCACGAAATCGGTCACGTTTGATACCATCGTAGAATCGCTAGAAATTGGAATGAAACTTGTTCGCGTGACGCCAATTGTTATAAATTAGAATTGATTTATTGTAAATACGCAATTTTACTCCAATATTGTCATCCAAGTAGAAACTGAAACTGGAGTGCAGTGTGAGATGACTTAATTTAGAAAAATTAGATAGAATCACTGTCAAATTAGTTTGACGATAAATGTTGGACGCCCAAAATATGCTGACGTCATTGAAACACTTCCATGACATTATAACTTTTCTCACCCAGTTTTTGAACGTATAGGTAATATTTTTATCAGGGGAATATGAGATGAAAGGGTATATAGATCTGACAAAAAACATAAATGTGCGAAGGACCAAGTTTTGCACACAAAAAGCCTTAATATTCAAGCAAAAAGAAAAATGCTCGCTTTCAAAACTAGTGAAATCTACATAAGGCCCAAGCTTTTTAACAAAAATGCGAAAATGATATGATATGTATTTATTGGATAAGTTTCTCAGGTGTAAGGTTTTTATATTTTGGCAAATGGTGTCATTATTTCTTTGTAAGTGCTAAGTAAAATATGAAAACCCTGCCCTGAGAAACTCAATAAATCTATACCAATTATTTTCTCATTTTCTATACTTGCTAGAAATTGTGGACATTTCAAGAAATTTTTGCGAAATCAATATCTTCATTAACTTCGAACAGTCGTTAAAAATATTTTATAAGGAGGTTATTTTTTAAATGTTATACCTGACATAATTCTAGACCAATTCTAACTGTTTAATTCTAACTGCTGAATTTGTAGAATCCCGATGTTAGTATTAAATACATTCTGATCAACTCTCAGTATGAGAAACAATAAATAATATTTTTAAATAAAATAATAATATTTCATAACATCCGAAAAAAACAAAACAAAATAATATAAAGATTTTTCTACTAAAAAAATAATTTCTATTTTGTGTGGTGGACACACAACACAACAACATAGACATACATAGAAATTTCTAGATATATATACATTTTTTTTTTATTTAAAGAATAATTACAGAGGACTTGGGTAATGAACATAAAATAGAAATGAATTATCTTTGTACAAAAAAAAAATAAATAAAATAACCTAAATTGTAATAACAAAGGTGAGAAAGATATAATGAATGGACGTAAAATATAACCTCCGTCACTGCTCGAGTTGTTAGGATGCAGTATCTAAAAGTATTACTTCAATCCAAAAAAAAATTATCTAATGAAAAACTAGAAGCAAACAATAAAATATCAAATTCGTCCCAATACCTAGATCAGGGATAGGAAATTCAAAATTTAATGATAGGAAATTCCAGCAAAGAAACACTCTATCTCACTTTAAAAAATAGAATCATTGGTGAATGTAAACAAACAAAACATATTTACTTATATGAATTGCGCATTTTAGCGGATTTCCTCCAACGGAAATCAGCTATTGTTTTTGTAACTACTAGATGTCAAAAATCACTATCGTTAAAATTTTTATATATGTATATATATATATATATATATATATATATATATCAACATATATATGTACATATAAGTACATTTATGTGTCTATAGACTCTCTAGTAGTCAAAATTTTATTCCGATTGGAATGAAATTTGGTATTTGAGGCGCTTTTGGTATTCAAAAGATCAAGTTCGTCAATGGATGAAATCGGACGAGGAGAAAGGGGGGGGGGTTAGAGGAAGGGAGAAACACAAAAATTGGTATATCTCGAATTTGGAGCCCACATGTGCATTTTAGAAATTCAGAACCCTCATATTTTATAAATAAATACTTGGGTTTGTGACTTGACCAAATTTTTGTTGTTTTTTTGTAATAAACAACGCTCAACTAACAAATTAATTAGAGGAGAGAGAAATAAAACTTGTGTGATAAGTTTTTTTAATACCGCACACCAACAACAACAACAATATACCTTACAATAACAGGAAGACATGTTTTTTTATTCAATGTCTTACACATCACGCTACTTCCATCCTATCATTCTGATACTAGGCACGCTGATAATGCATATAAGAAATTTTTTGTCGAAAAGACAGTCTATGATTGATTGACAACAAAAATCAAATGCTGTTTAATTATTTTTTTCATGATTGAAGATAATTAGTTTAGTACTAAAAATTACACTCCCGTTCAAAAAAAATGAACAGACCTGAACCGAAACAATTATTTTAAAACCAAATGGATTCTATACAAATCTTCATTAGCGTTTCATTCGGTCATTAGTGTTTCAACACTCATTCGGTTTTCGAAAAAAAATCATCGAATAAAAATTATTCACTAATTGTATTCTAACAACTTTCATTCGAAATATTTTCCCAAAAACCGAATTTATAAGGCATAAAGTAGAAAGGACGCTAGTAGAAAAAAGAACGCTAATATGTGGTCCGTAGTACAATCAATGTCAAAAGTAGTGTACATTCTTCAAATTTACACCGGACTTGCTGAATCCATGAAATTTACGTAAAAATGTTTCGAGTAAAATCAGATCACTTTAACAATAGTAACAACTTTTGTTCCAAGCATTTTTTCAATAAACTACATTAAATTCGGCAATAATAAGTTTCTATTAAAAAAACATTTTTACAGACAAGCTTTTTATAGTAAAACCAATTTTCTACAACTTTACTTCTTAAGAGTTTTTTGATTTTTTCAATATTAAGAGAGGTATACCAAATTTTGTGTTTCCCCCTCCCTTTAAACCCCCCTTTCCCATTGTCGATTCTTGTCATGCTTACCATAAAAATGCATTGTCATTGGAACTGAACCAACGTGTAAAAATTCAACTCCGTAGGATAAGAGGAAGTGGTTTCAATTCAGCTTGCAAGATTTGATCCGAACATACATACATACATACATACATACATACATACATTGCAAGTTAAATAAAAGCTTGTAAAAATTAGCATTAACAGATAATTTAAAAAAAAAAACTTCTAATATTAAAAATAGACTTTAACTCCAATTAAATTTTATTGCCATAATTTCCACAATGATGAATTTGGAAACATGGAAGTTGTTGTAACGAAATCGTACAAAAACCTTACTAAAAAATATATGTACTGTCAAGGAAAACAGTCTTAAATCATCGTGCCTTGTACTATTTCATGTATATTATTGTTGTATATATGTGTATATATATATATATATATATATGTATGTATGTTATAAGAATAATTTTTTTTAAAGTTATATTTAACAAAAATAATATCTAGAGAATCATAAATAACTTTTATAGCACATCGTCCATTAACCGAAAAAACTTCAGTGTGTGCTTTATACGCTTTTTTTGTCAGAGATACCTCACTCAATCTGCATTTTTGTTTTTATAATTTATTTATTTTTATTTTTTCATAGAATTTTAGGTTTTGTACCTAAAAGCTTGTGTATAACTAGCTAGCAAGATATTGGCGTCCAAGATCTACCCGTGAGCACACAAATTAATATATATATATATATACTTTTATATACACATATATATATACAAACCGTCTTCAAAAGCATTGTTTAATCAATAGAGAATCAATGTTTAATAAATTATTAAAATATTAACTATAAAACTATACAGTACACCAATACAATACATACAAACATCTGGAGTGTATACTGTATACTGTATGTGTATGGTTGTTTGTTTGTCATTTAAGAGTGGGGCTTTTGTGATGCGCATACTTAAGTTAAGAATTTAATGAAGATATTTAACACACTCTCATTACATGTGTACTGACTGACTTCACACAGAAACCACACGGCCAACCAGTAATAAATAATATTTAACATTGATTCTCTATTGGAAAAGCTTTCCAACACACACGGTATTCATATATATATATATATATATATATATATACAATGTATACAATATTTAAACAATTAACTCAGCCAATTGTAGCATTTGTTGTTTTAAAAAATAGAATGATATTTTTTGTGTGTGACATTGTTATTCAAATAAATTCCCCTATGAGTGCAAGTGAAAGGGTAAACGTCGAGGACGGATAGACGGACAGAGGGTGCGACAGAGGGTACTCTAGAAGATACAATAGAAACAAATTAAAAATTACTAAATGGGTTATATATGAATAATATATAGAGAGATAAAAATCCATAAATTTAATGGTAGTGTAATTAAATGCAATTATGTAAATGAAATAGTTCCTCGTATAAAGTATAGTATAGAAAATAGTACCAAAGTTTTCGAGTTATAAAATACTGGATAGTAAAATTTATTATGTAGAATGTTCTAGCTAAAATGTGTGGTTATCTTTAATGTTTTCAGAAAAGTTAGGCAACCAAAAGGAAAAATCCAGTTATAAAAACAATAATAGTTGAACAATATATTTGTGAATAATTAAACCTCACAATATTTTATGAGGATCTTTTTGTATTCAAAAGATCAAGTTCCTTAATAGGTAAAATTGATCAATAGGAAAGGGGGGTTTAGAGTGAGGGGGAATCACAAAATTTTAGTATACCTCCAGTAATATTCGAAAAATCTAAAAATTTATAAGCAGTAAAGCTGTAGATACTACTAAATCTTACTGTAATTTTGTTGCTTACCATTTTTTCTGTTACACTAATATTTACAGAAATATTGACGGTTTAAGATTGAAAATTAAATTCCTTAATATCTCTGTACACATTAGAGTTTGAGCAAAAATGATTAAGTGATGAATTCTAGCAAACCGAATTTTCTACAACTTTATACCTTACGCATTTTTTAATTGTTCTAATATTAAGAGATATATTCGGTAAGTTGAAGCAGCTGCTGCGTAACGAATTTTTTTTTTTATAAACTAGCGTCTATTTGTCCTTTGCTAGTATGGTTGCCTTTCGGTTATATTTTACCAATGGAAGTAACTAGTGTTTACTTAATTAGACATTTAAATACTATGCCTGAACATTGATAACATTAACATCAAATATTTGATGTGAAAAACCATATACATCTAGGATGACAACAATTTAAATGTATTCACTCTACCATGGATTCAAGAGTGTAACACCTTAAAATAGAATTAAATTTATACTAAGTTTGTATAAATTTTTTTATTTGCTTTTTGAATTTAAGTAAATGTTTATTCATTTAAAAAGGTAAAATATAAATGTAAATTGTTATTTATAATTTAAATAAATCACTGTGTTTTATTTTTATTTTTTGTTTTTAAGTGAAAATGACTAAATATGTATATATATATATATATATATATATATATATATATATATATATATATATATTATCTAAATTACATTATACAAAATATACTAAATGTTGTAATTCACATAATTTAACTAAGGGAAAAGGTATTCGAAAATTATTCTACTCCAATGATATATATTTCTCACTTAATATATGTCTCAAGTAAATAGCCGGAAGTAATTAGTATTTGAATCTGAAATTCATTCATGTACTGAACGGATTTGAAAAATTTTTTGTTGTGGCATTTCTAAGATCGAATTGGGAGAAGGGAAAATGATGGTAAAATCATGAATAATGAATATCTCGAAAACTGTAAGATTTATTACCAATATTGATACAAGCCATGTCAAACCAGCCAAGTAGCCGAGAGGCCTAAAGCGATATGTCTAATTGGGTACTGGGAGGTTATGCGTTCGATTACCGACATCAGAAGTTGTCGATTACTAAAAAAAAAGTGGCAGTTAATTGACTAAACTGTCGGCGTATGGACAAGAACGAAGTAACCCGCTATGCTTGAGAAAGTTTTCTGCAGTTTCTTTCACGACCGCCAGATGAATATCGGCATATTTCCTATCAGAGTCGGTTGCAGCCACACATCCTTCCAATTCCTCGTCTACACACAGCAATTTCTTCCACTCTACTCATATCCTCAAATCCTTAGGCATGACAATGGACCTTATGGTCGAAGTGTAGCCCATCCAGGGCATCCGCAATAATCTAGCTATGAATGTCAAAGATTTCAGTTGATAGGGACGCCCTGTTTTCAAAATTTTAAACAGAATGTATCTGTCGAAAATCAACTGTCCAAATTTTGCAAATTGTCATTATTTGTCCATTGTACACTTGGCCATAAAAGGAGCACTCATTTTTGAAAATTTTCTAACTGATTTGTTGCTTATTCAATCTTTTTTTGAAAAAATACTCCGGATAAAAGTTGTTCAATATAAAAATACTTGCTTACTTTTGTTCAAAACATTTTTTCGAAAACATTTGTGAGATCCGGTATAAATTAGCTATAAAATTTTGAACTCGACTTTTGATATCTAATGTGTGCACAAATGGCCACATAAGTCGTGTCCCTTTTTCAAAATTGCACAGTGATTTTGAGCCCTTATTAATTCTTTTTGTGGGAAAATCTTTCGAAAAAAGTTGTTAGGAAAGTTATAATTATCAAATTTAACCAAAGCATTTTTTCGAAAACCGAATAAATAAGGCACAAATCAGTTATAAAATTTTCAAACTTTTGACGCAATTTGTACATTTTGAACAAAAATAATGAAAATTACAGTAGACTCTCCCATACTTTTCGAATACCCAGTAAAATAACAATTTTATTATAAATAAGAAATGTTTTTATGAACTACTTAAATGTGAAAGGTACATATTAATTATTTTATTAGTCTTTTTATATCTTTCGTGTAATTAGTATTTTAATTTATGTTAATAATTATCAAAAATAAAAATCTTTCTTTTTGAACATCTGTAGTGCTTCAGAGGAAAATCTATGCAGTCGCAACTGAAGTTAATGTAGAAGAAAAGATTCTAACAGGCTTTTCTAAATTAATTCTCATTCATGTGTACGTAGAACGGTCAGTTTTTGCGTACAGGACGATTCAAATTCTTTAAAAACCTTAACCCAGTTTAGATATTATTTGAATAAAAATACACGTTAGGAAAAATATACAAAAACTGAGCTGAATATTAATGCAAAAGCAAATTTTGAATTTTAATTAAAAGAAAATTGGAAGTCCTTCACTCCTACATACGCGTATCTGTCGCGTATCGTATGTGGCTTGTCGAAAACCTAACCTGCTCATGACGAATCGGACGATGCGGAACATACGTTTTTTTAATGCCACAGATGGTGGACTGAGAGGAAAAATTACCTCAGACAATTGTAATTTCTGAGATAGAGTATATTTATCTTCATTTAAATAATTATGCTGTTGAATAGTGATTATCCAAAAAATGAATACGAAAATTTAATTGGAAATAAGGATTAAACAAAAAAAAAGAAACATTTCACTTAATCTAGCATTAATTAATTAGTATGAAGTCTACTCAATTAAAAAAGCATTTTAATACGTCTGCAATTACAATTGTTTATAAAAAAAAATTATCAAACTGTTTAAACTGTTTTTGATTATGTACAAATCCAAAAAGTCATGTATACTCAAACGCTAGCGTCATCTAATAATTATATTTCATATTTTGTATAGACGAATCACGTCTATTTAGGACAGTGTTTTTGTGGCTATAAAAGGATACATATTCATTGTACGGAATATACAAAAAAAATCGTGCAAACATTTAACAAAAGAGTTCATTCGAACATGGAATTAGAAATGCATTGTTTTCGAAAAATAAGTAAATAAGAAATAAATAAGATTAAACAAAATCTATTGGCTGTACGAAAAAGGTTTGCCTTTGCCGTTTCCCTTAAAGGTTTGCCTTGAGATTGTGTTAATATTTGTGTTTAAAGATATTTTGTTGTTTACAAAATGGTTTTTGATTCATAAAAAAAATGTCTATTGAATCATTTTGACGGTGTTACGCAAGCATTTGGGGTCACTAAAAATGTATACCATTTTGTGTTCACGCAATGTTGTGCAGAAAAATTGTGTAGGAACTACGGGCCACAGAAATCGTGTCCTTTTTTCAAAATGTATCCTTCTATAATATTAAATATAAGAATATATCTAATATCAATCAGGTTGACACATTTAAGTATCTAGGCGTAAATTTCAATAGTGACAGCAATCAAATGATAGAGATCAAAATGAGAATAGGTCAGAAAGAAGATAGGTCAAGACTTTTATGCAATCAAAAATTTTTAAAAATATTAAGAGGGCGTTTCCTTAAGTCATGTGTTTGGTCCATATTGTCCATATTGTCCATAAGTACGCGTGTGAGACGTGAACTTTGAAGGATGAAATTTGTTTTTCTAAAATTTAATAAAATTTCTTTGCCATTGAAATATTAAAAACTTGCCTTCTAAACATATTTTCGAAAACCGAATGGGTTTGGTACAAATCAACTGTGGAACTGTGACAAAGTAATTTTTGGAGTCGATAAAACGAATTGTGAGGGCCTCCAAAAAAAAACAGAAACACATTCGAAAATATTATGTTTTCAGGGTCCAGTTTGAAGTTATATAAACACGAGATCTCGTGAATGGACTCGGTAGTAAAAAAAATAATGTAAAAATATAATTTCTACATCACGCACCCTGTTTCCATTTATCATGAGATAAAATTATCGATACGAGAAAAGAGAGTTTTAGTTGTTGATTAAAACCATACCCAATAATTAACATATATTTTAATATTGGAAAATGTTTTGTATTCAATCAACGATAATGACTGCCGATATACTGTTACTACATACATGGTACACGATATGTGTGTATAGAATTAGTTGTTGCCATAGAGGGTATTACCACACACATCCATATTATACACCTCATCCAATGCCTCATTAGTCCTCATACTACTCTCTACATCATGTACAATTATTCCCACCCATAAATTGTTGCCTGGGGAGATTATGATGTGAAGAGATGTATACACTGGCAACATTAATTGTCTTTGCAAAGTTTAGATAGCTTACAACAACAGATAAACGTTTATCAAGACCATAGGACTCTAAGATCACCTTTGAAGGAAAGAAGGTATAATCGATCAAATTGGTCGCAGTACAAAAGCTCTTTACAAGACTTGCTCCTGATTCTAATCTTATCTAAATGTGTAGCTCTCCAACTAATTTGACATTTAAAGCTCAGTTTAACGATTCATCATGTTCCCAACACTATCTATTAAACACCCGTCGCTCTACGGAATACTGCTGGGGACATATGTATGGAGTTAATCTTACTTCTCATTATATGACGACCCTCAGGTAGTAATGAAGTATCTTTCCGCAAGGTCACATGATGGAGTATAAAAATTTGATGCAACAGTGATATTGTTCTGCGAATTGGATATCAACTTGTTTTTGGACAGTGAACATACCGTGTGGATAACCAGCCAAGTAGCCGAGCGGTCTAAGGCGTCATGTCTGCGCAGTATGCAGTACTTGAAAACTGGGAGGTTATGGGTTCGAATCCCGACATCGGCAGTTTGTCAATTATATTAAAAAAGGGGGCGGTTGATTGACTAAACTGTCGGCGTATAGACAAGAACGAAGTAACCGGCTATGCTTGAGAAGGTTTTCTACAGTTTCCTTCACGAACTCCAGATGAATATCGGCATAGTTCCTATCATAGTCGGCTGCAACCCCATATCCTACGAATTCCTAGTCTACTCACAAATTCCTTCCACTCCATCCACATCCTCACATCCTAAGGTATCACAATGGACCTTATGGTCGAAGTGTAGCCCGTCCAGGGCAGCCTTTACAATCTACCTGTACCTCTACCTACCGGTTGGTTGGAAAAAGAAATCAAAGGATGAATTAAGGCAATTCATATATTGCACCAAAATATGAGACAATCTCAAACGCTTACGGTTAGATTTCAATTTTCAGGAGCTTATCCTAAAATTGTGGCTAGCTTCAAATATTTTCAAATTTTGTCAAACAACAAACTTCTATGCTTCGATATCCATAATCAATTATTCCTGAGATTGTTTCCCGATAGTACTTGTTGGAAATTAAATCTGCAAGACTGAAGTTGGTAATGTAGTAGGGAATGGCTTTAAATGTCATGTGATCCTACATGTTTTGTTTACAACCATTTCAACGTGTGTGATAATATTAGTTACTGTATACGGAATTTGCACACGTAATAGCTCCATCTATATTCGGCTTGTATTACGGAATTCAACAGTTCCGTTGTCAGGGTTTCGGAAAATGTCTCGAATATTTTTTGTCCAAAACCGGCACCAATCAAGACAGATCGATTGTAAAATTTCTAAGAAGGAAACTCCACTTTTAAGTCGATTGTACTAAATAAGATAGCGCAATTGACAAGACAATAGAGCAGAGATAATAGAATCTCTTCCAGGCGAACTAAATTGCTCAAACAAATAGATAGTCAGCAATCTATGTTTAGTCATTCAGATCTGTGTGTATATATGAATTATTTGTATAATGAGGTGTGATGTGTTTTCAATAGCAGTTGTAGCAGACGTTACGAAACCATATTGATATGAGTATTGCGGGAGCTAAAACTTAACCAATAGATAAACCAATGTTGACAGGATGTGAACATGACTACACATGACACATGTGAGAAGAACGACTGATTGCGGGAGATCAAGTATTTGGAGCCAATTTAACATATTTGTTTCTTATTACGATACATTTTACGAAGGCTTGTTGAAGGAGGAGGGATTCTTATCGGAAGTAGCAGACGTGAATGATTTTATTGTACAGGTATGTCTCAAATAGAATATTTGATAAAGCGAAAAAAAAAACGATTTCTGATTTTCTCTCTAAGCTTTTTAATTTGGCCAGGAATTCTAGCTAGAAAAGTGTTTTATCTCAAAATATTCAATGTACAAAGTGTAGCCAGAATGGCCTAGTTAAGACTTAATAATTGTAAATGTTCTTCGATCCAACAGGAGAACAAAACCAAAGCGCTACGCAGCTTTCGCTTTTCAGTTTTCCACGTTCAAAGTATTAACAGAATTATTGCCCCAGATTCAAAGTATTAACAAAATTGAAGAACATTAAATTTCCTCCAATAGTATCTCTGTGTTTTTTTTCTTATATCTCTTATATTTCAAAAGATATACGCTCGTTAAAGTCAACAAGTTACATCGCTTTTTTCGATTATTTGAGGAAAACGCTTTTAGAAACCATCTTAGGAACAACAAAGTGAACGGAAAATAAATGTAATCCGTGAAAACAATTAACTTTATAAGTTTATGATATACTTTTAATATATTTGTTTTAAAATCAAATATCACTACATAGACAATATTGTCCTACTATAGAAAATGTATAATTTAACTCATTAATTATTGGTTGTACAAAAACTTGTTTAATTGAGTATATACATATTTACTTTTCCTTATATAGGTGCATAGGCGCCTCTTACGCGGAGACTTCTCGCCTTCGGGTGACAGGTTGTTCTCAAAGAGGGCACATAGGGCCCCTTGGTCTAGGTGCTAGGGACCCAATTGCGGTAACCCTTTTTCTAATTATTATTATTACTATCCCCATGCCCCTCCAATAATTTTTGCTCTAAATCTTAGAGATTTTAGTATGTTTACCTCTTAACTAGTCGAAACAAAGCTACGACAATTTTTGACGTCCCAAAATTATGTCTGTAATATTTACTTGTGAAATTATGTTGGCTAAACTATATGTTTACTAAAATTTTTCTATATAGCATAATTTTCATGTGACACGTCCTAAGTTTTTATGGGTTCTATTAAATTTAATTCAGGCACTGTGTGGAGTACATTGAACTTGATTTAAATACAAATTTTCCCAAAAATAATATCTAACTTTATATAATATATCTATCTACCATAAAATTAGCATACATGAAGTGTAAAATTTCGTGTACAGATACACATACTCACCATTCATCCCATACTAAATTAGGAGATTCATTTAGGTGTATGAGGTGCGGTAACACGAGGGAGAGCGGGGGGGGGGTTATGTGTCTAAATATGGATACTATATACATACATGTATGTATGTACCTATTTATGTATTCATGGTTGATGACAAATAGCCACCATATACGATGATCAGACACTTCATATAGACCTATGTTTAAAATATATTTTATAAATTGATGTGTTCACAAAATTTCGATACCAAAATGGTTTATCGTTATTATCTAGATTCAAGAAAACCTGAAACCTGCGATCACTTAAATCTAATGTGTTTTCTCATTTCAAGTGCTCACATGCGATCTTAAATGACCGCAAATGAATCTAGGTAATAAATATTTAATAAATTATGACGAAAATTGTTATTTTTGTCACATAAAAACAAACGACTTCGAAACACCTAATTATTACTTTAAAACGGCAGAGAAGCACACGCCACTTATATTGAAATATTCAATGCCACAACAGAAGTGTAATGGAAGGAATATTGAAGTTAATTACTATCTTAATTAAGATCTTCGATCGGTCAAGTGTATTCGTCAGCGAGAAAATCAATCATCATCCGAAAACTCGAATCGATATTAGCGATTCAGTTAGTGATCTTAAATTATTTGATTTTGTTGTCACACATTTGTAATTGATTATTTTATTTCATTCCAATGAACTGCTTTTACAAAATTTTACATAGAAATTTTAAATAAAATATTAAGTTAACTAGGTACTAACCGTTTTCATTATTGAATTATTCTCTGCTTGCATAATCCTGGAATTCCACTTTATTTAATCACAAATAAGTGCCGGTTTACAGTTTATTCTTTCAAATGTATCACTTCAAATTAAACATTAATTTAATACAGAATTTTATTTCACTAAATTAAATTGATAAGTAATCTACATCTCATACATGTTTAAACTGTATTCATTGTTAAATGTCAGATTTGGGGTGCGTTCTGTAACGCAAGTTTGTGTTTTTAATAATAAATAAGTTGGAAAATTCAAAATTTTGAATAGATTCTTTAATCCATAACAATTTATTTCAAGGAAGAATTTGACAATATATTAGTGATTGTTAGGTTGATGATCATAAATTAAATATATTTGTTGATATATTCGCAACGAAACAAACATAGAATAGGAATAAAAATATTTCCAATAATTTTATACTCATCCTATACATAACAAGTCTAGATGTATACATATGTATATATATATATATATATATATATATATATATATATATATATATATATATATATATATATATATATGTATATATATATATATAAATATATATATATTTATATATATATATATATATATATATATCTATATATATATATATATATATATATATATATATATATATATATATATATGCGTATATATCCTATCAACAAAATTTACATATATTACTTTGGCATACATTACACAACAACATATATTTACATAAATATTGAGTGTCCTGTCATACATATGAAGGATTTGTTGTTCTCATTATATAAACATACACATACGACACATACATACATAGATATAGACTACAGCCAGCAACAGCACTAGACTGTAGAATGTGAAGATTCTAATTATTATTAGACACAGCAATCATATTGTCATAAAATTGTTGAGAGACGTGTGAAATGTGAAGTGTACACACTGACACATACCAATCCTTTCCTGTCAGTCAGTCAATATTTATCCAATGTGATTATCATTTTTATGGCTTTTTTTCATGGTATATCAATCTGATGTGGTATGTGTTTTTGTTTTTAAGTATAAATAACTTGTTTTAAAAATATCTCGTTGTAGGAAATTTGTTTCTATTTAAATATATCAGATCCGCCGCACAAAATAGTAAATAGTATTGGAAATTTTAAATCAGGAACGTTCGATGAAACGAAAAATTAACATTAACGGCGGCAACGGAATTGTTGCTGTCTGCAATGTAATCAAACAAAGCTTAACTCATACATAGTGCGGCCTGGCATTTTTCATATACAGTGTAGTTCGGCAAAATTTCGGTGTTGCCGGTGGCAATAGCCTTTAGATAGATGAATATACTTTGGGGTATAAAAAGTATTGCATTTTGATCTTATGGCCCATGGTGCTCCTCCTTCTACTTCAGTATGATGAGATTCAATTCTGCCATATTTTTACAATAGCCAAGGAGGTTGCTTATCAGGTTTTTCTGGTGGTTCATATATTCGGGGTGAGATGCATCGAATACCTTTTATCTAACCAAGAGATTCGCAGTTAAAGATAATGTGGCTCGATGTTTCTTTCTCTTCACCGGACAGCCTGAACATGGTGGATCCGTTATGGAGTCGTATGGTGTGCATATGTTTTCGTAGGTGATAATATTCGGCGATGAATCCGGTAACCTTTCGAAATTGTATCCTGTTCGTACATCGAGGAATATCCTCTACTGTAAAACCCTATTGTGGACTTAATTTTAGCCCCAATAGGTTGCAAGCAGGTTTTATAAAATCCTCTTCCCGTCAAATGCCAACGAGCAATTTCAAATCTTATGGTCATCTCATAGGAGATGACCTTTAAGATGACCATATTTTAAAGCAGACTATATGAACAGTTTCCCTTTAAAAGAACAGGATTCAGTTTGAAACCAGAATTGAAAGACCTCCATTCTCCTGGTATATCCCAAGCAATGGATACTCTTTTATGTATTTCCTGAGCATGTGTTTCAGGGTTTCTCCATTTCCGCACAGAATTCCCCAATTGTTCTAGATATAAATTTAGAGTTTTAAAGGTCTGTTAAAGGTCCCATCTGGAACTATAGTCTATTTTTTTAATGCTTTTTTTCCCAGAGAAGACAATGCAAATTTGGATGGATTCTTTCTATTTCTTGAGTAATTTATAATAGTAATGGTCTGTTAAATCGTAGTAAAACCTCTGGTTTCAAGCTATTTGCCATACCATGACCCCGCTTCTACACGTCCTGATACCCAGAAGCAGGTAAACTTCATCAGTCTTATCTAAATTGTTACACATTTCTAGGAATATCTAGACATTTTTCGAATATATAACAATAACCAGGTACTTGAATGTCACAGAGGATTGCTATGTTTCATGAATACCGTTTATGAGTTGTTTGTATTGTTATAAATCAGCTCAATTTAAGAGTGGTTATCATGGCTTTGTGTATTATATATGAACACAGAAAAACCTACTAATAATTACAAAAGCTGAAGCTTCAATATAATATCTGGTTTATTGTTGCATGCAAAATACCGTTCAACCCACAAATCTGTTTAAAATGGTCATTATAATAGTCATATCAATAATAGATAATTCAAATCAGTTACTTTTCAGGTAAAAATTGCCAAGCATCCGGTATAATGGATGGCATGAGTTTCTATAATTATTTATATTGCAAGCAAAGGATTAAAATCTGACACTTCCACTATCTACCTAGACTAAAGATAAATTGGAGCATAAGATTAAAGCGGACAATTTGTATATATTAATCAGTTGTAAATCTGACGTTTCCTGCATCTTAAATAGAGATGGATTGGAGAGGCTGCCCTGGACGGGCTACACTTCACCCATAAGGTCCATTGTGATGCCTAAGGATGTGAGGATGTGAGTGGAGTGGGTGGAATTTTTGTGCATAGACTATGAATTGGTAGAATATGCGGCTGCAGCCGACTATGATAGGAGCTATGCCAATATTCATCTGGAGTTCGTGAAGAAAACTGCAGAAAACCTTCTCAAGCATAGCCGATTATTTTGTTCTTGTCCATACGCTGACAGTTTAGTCAATTAACCGCCCCCTTTGTTTTTCTTAATAATTGATAAACTGCCGATGTCGGGATTCAAACCCACAACTTCCCACTTTCTAAGAGGACATACTGCGCAGACATAACGCCTTAGACCGCTCGGCCACTTGGACTGGTCCTGTATCTACTTAGACCAGAAGCAATTAGGAAATCTGAACAATGCAGGCGAACATTCTGTTTATATTTCATCCACTCCATGGCGTAACGATTGCGAAATATAAATGAATTGAGTGAACAAACTTAATAACTCATAGATAGATAGATACATACATCTTGGGGTCTAAAAAGTATAGTACTTCGACCTTATTAAGCTCCCCTTTCTACTTCAATTCGACGAGATTCGCTTCACCCATATGTTGGAAATAGCCAGAAGCTTGCTAATCAGGTTTTTCTGAGGGTTCATATATTCGGGGTGAGAATGCAATTCTTCGATAGATTCTTCGATTAATCGCCACAGGTTTATTTATATTTTGCCTAGTCATTATAAACATCTGTTTGAATTTGATTGTTTGACTTTGTATTATTAACCAACATAATATAATATAATCTGTTTTAATTTGCATTTAAAGTTACATAGATATGGTTGTTGTTGCTGCAAGAGAGTATGCCGTCTCGTATGTAGAATATATGTTGGAATAGTTGATACAATTATCAATGTAATCCATATATTATTAGAATTATGATGAATTGTATATATTTACGTGTATAAACATAATATTGGTTAGAAGCTATACCGAATACGAGTTGGTACATACGTACATACGTACATCAATATCTGGGTTGTCTCGATTAGTCGTTAAATAATATACATACGTTTGTTTTACATTTTCATAATTTTGAAGTAATTAAATTTTCGATGACATCATCGTAATATACATATTTCGTATTATGATTGAAATATCTAACAGTATTCATTTATAGTTTACTAATGGGTATTGTCCGGGATTCAAAATATTCGAATAGATAATTTTGACAGTTTAAAACGACTGTTTTTTATTTTTAAAATTTATTGACAAATAATTTAATTTAAAAATTTTTTTATTGTAGTATATTTCTAACCAGTCCAAGTGGCTCAGTGGTCTAAGGCGTTATGTCTGCGCAGTATGCCTAATTGGAAACTGGGAGGTTATGGGTTTAATCCCGACATCGGCAGTTTGTCAATTATTAAGAAAAAAAAAAGGGGCAAGAACGAAGTCACCGGCTACGCTTGAGAAGGTTTTCTGCAGTTTCCTTCACGAACTCTAGATTTATATCGACATAGGTCCTATCATAGTCGGCTGCAGCCGCATATTCTACAAATTTCTAGTCTATACACAAAAATTCCTTCCACTCCACTCACATCCTCACATCCTTAGGCATCACAATGGACCTTATGGTCGAAGTGTAGCCTGTCCAGAGCAGCATCTAGAATCTATCTATCTATCTATATTTCTTAAGGAACTATAAACTATATTTACGAACTAGCCGTCAAAAAACTGCTATAACTTTGGAATGGTTTGTAATTCTGGACTTCTGATATTCTTTTTGGAGTCGTAGACAGAATTTACCTTGAGCGTTCTATAATCATTGTAATCTATAATTTTGTCCATACAATTCGGGCAAACACACAACATATTTCCCTTTTATATACAAAGATGTTGGATCTGGCGTGAATATGTTCCCTACATGAATTGTATGTTGCCTGCTGAAACCGCATTCAGGCATCTGATTTACCAAGGATCTATCGTATCATTATTTTGCTATCTCCAAATAATTCAAAGTACAAACCATTTATATTTTTAACACGACTTCAAAAAGGAGGATGGTTCTCAATTCGTCTGTATTTATTTATTTTTATTTTTTTATTTTTTTATTTTTTTTATTTTCTTATTTTTTTATTTTATTTTTTTATGTGTGTCACCTCAGAACTCCGTCATTTATGAACCGATTTTGAATTTTTGTTTTAAAGGGTTTAGTTTCCCATTGGTCCCATTGGCACCAAATCGCATTCTGATGAGGATCCCCGGAAAATCGAGGAAAACCCTCATTTTATATGTAATAACCGATTTCGGTGAAATTTTATTTTTTTTTCTGAAAGGATACTCTAATTCATAATGGGAAAATTATGAGGCGGTGTCAGCATAGAGAAATTCACATAACTTTTGGACACCGCCTCCAAAAATAACAATAATTGTACATATATATTTAAAAATTTTTGCTTAGGTGAACTAAAATTGGCACAAGAATGTGCAATTATTTTTTTAATTTTTAGTGCATTTTTTGTTTTAGAATATTTGATTTTTGAAGTCGGGTTTCCATTTTGTCAAAATAGGTTTTATAGTGTATATTTTTTTTCTGTTTACTGTCCAAAAATCAGCAAACTTAGATCAAGAAAAGTGCATACTGTTAACTATTCCACATATTTTCCGTGCAGTATAATATTTATCCAAAATACATTTTCTAATTTAAAAAATTTTATTCAATATTTACAAAAAAAAAAACAAACTCTCGATTACTGTTTAATGATGTTCAAACAGTATAGATAAAACTTGAGATGGGTCAGTAGGTACAAGTCTTCCTGACAGGGGTGGTTGATTAGCGTCAAATACAGTAACTTTATTAATTAATTACGTTTTATCCCTATTCCTGTTAATTGATTCTTTATTAAATTCTTTCACCTGAATATAATGTACGTTTGATTTATTTTTCAATACACAAACACACTCAAAATATCACATTTAACAGCTCTATTGCCACAAAAAATTTATACTTTTGAATCAAAAAAGTTTATTTCATAAATCCTTTCCACAAATATTAAGGCTGACCGGACAGTACACTACATTTCATAATAAACAGAAACACTATTTTTAACAGAAATTAATAAAATTTTAATCTGTAAATAAATTATTTAAATTTAGATAGCATCTATCATCCCTAGTAATCGAATTTATGTAATTATTTAATTACTAAATATAATAAATAATCGTCTTTGGATGATTATTTTGACGATTTGCGAAAATTTTCGTGAATTATTTAACTTTTTAATTAAGATATTTACAAAACTCTTCGTCAGACTGTTAAATTTTAACGTAATGTACGAGATTTAATTTATAAAAGTAGAAGTTTTTTACTTTTTAATCTATAAAAGGTGGAGCAACATTATCGAAAATCTATGCGTTCATTCAACATTTGGTACTCACAACATGTTAAAATTCCAATTTTTAATAATTAATTACATGAAAACCCTTCGGCAGATTTAAAAAAAAAAATTCTTTAATCGTATGAGATAGCAATTAATAGCATATAAAAAATTCAGATTTTTATCTATACATTGCCGATTTGACTTATACATGTGTCCGATCAACCTTAAGAGAGATATTTTATATTTTGTATTTTCCTCTTTCTCTATGTTCCCTTTTCCCTTGACCAATGCCATTCATTGATAAATTGACCTTGCTTATACTAAAATCATATCAGATACGACATTTAATTTTGATCAGACCAAAAATTAGCGAGAATGATTTATGTATTCTACGGATATTCGCAGAAAGTTGAAGCAGCTCATGCGTAACGAATTATTTACAGGTTTTAAAACCGTTTGTAAACTTTTTGAACAATCTGTATGTTAAACACGGAATGTCATTGGTTTGACAACCAATTTTGTACATATTTATCAAAACAAACAATAAAAAACTTTCCAAATAAAAAAAATGTATTCAAAAATCATCGTTACCCAATTTTTGTAAACTAAAATAATTTGTAACACAAAAAATCACACAAAAATAGATAAATGTAAAACACTTAACAAAACAATAATAGTTCAATGTTAGAGCAAATCATTTGGGAATACAAAACTTTCTGGTTCAATCTTGTTGTATAGTTTTTTTGTTTGTTTGTTTGTTATTTTTTGATATCTATATATTTAACTGTTGTGTTTCCTATATATTTGTTCATACACTCACTCTCTGATTCGTTACGAAAAATGATCGAAAAAGAATTATTTATCAATTGTAAAAACAAGTGAAAGTTTTCAAACTTTTATATCGAATAGTTGAGGAGTTGTTCAGTGATATACTTTTGTTTTTTAATGGTAGATGTTGGATTTTAACTAACGTTATAGACGTTATGTTTTCGATTTATTGTTTCGAGTTTTATTTTGTGGAATTTGTAACTTGATGGGTTTGAAAAAATAATAATAATTTTAAAGCTATCCAAAAGCCAAAAACCATTTAAACTCGGCCTGTCGCACTTCCGTGCTCTAGATATTTTGCGAATTCACTTAATTGAATATTAATTTAATTTTAATATTTATTTATCGTATGACATGCTTCAATTATAGCCACTATTTCCAAACTGTTTATTCGAATAAACTTTGTCGTTTTATAATATAAAACAAAGATATCTATACTATTATACAATTTTAAAATGTCTGGTTGTTTGTTTGTTCGAGCATCACGTAAAATTTACTGGACCGATTGAAATGAAACTTCTGTTGTTTAAAAGCTTATGTATAGATTTTAAAACTGATATATATATAACTGATATAACTGATATATCGTTAAGAGCGATAATACTTGAAAATATTCGTTTTAATGGAAGTATGGTGGAAGTGCCGATAAATATTTGAAATAGTGGAAGCGGTGGGTACGATAAATATTTGAAGTAGTGGAAGCGGTGGGAAATTTATGGTTTTAGTTGAGAGAAACCTTGGGTATAAGCTATATTATTATAAGGTTATATATAAGCTATATTCAAAATAGTTTTGCTACGCCCTCAAATGTTCCTTTTGAAAGTTTACATCAATTACATCAGTGTTATATGATCTTTGAAACGAAAAAAAAAGTACTAAATGACTTTATCCAAAATTGTTTTATTTGAATATAAAGGTTAATCTTTCTGTGAGCCTATAAATTCAAGAGAAATTCGTGAGAGAAACCATTTTAATCCAATAAGGAAGAAAATATAGAAAGTAATATTTGTTAACATTAAACAAGATACAATTCTTAGTTAAATATACATTGTCGTATTTTTTCATATATATATATATATATATATATATATATATACACATATATATAATTGTATATATATATATATATATATATATATATATATATATATATATATATATATATATATATATATATATATATATATATTTGTTACTTTCGTTTTATTATGTGAATAATAATTTGAGTTGTGCAGTGCTCACTGTTGTTGTGGCAAAAGAAAAACATTTTTAACATTATTTCATTTACATTTTTTCAACATTTTTTAGTATATAGGTACTTATCTTGGTTAGGAAGATACTCTTATATATTATTAGTACGGAGGCTAAGCGACAAATCCAAATGAATCCTTGCATATTTTTGGTTCAAGTGATATACAACTCTTTCAAATAGTTGGGTTGTCTTGACATAGGAGAGGGGGTATAACAGAAGCCCGATTGGGGATTTTAAACGGGGATTAAATGTTTTTTTCCCGTAAATCTTAAAATCTATCTAGCCGTAAGCATTGTCATTACCAAAATTAAATTAAACCAAATTTTCAATAAATATTAGCCTTTATTACAATAAATATTAACATTATTTGGCTGTTGATCCAAATAAGAGTTTCGATTTCGAAGATATATATTAATGCATTTAACTAAAATCAGTAATAATTTAATTTTGTCGTATGGACGAAAGATATCGGAATTTAATGTCTTAAGTGTATTGTTCGAGTAAAATGAACTTAAAATAAACGTTTCAAAAATGGTTTGAGTTAGAATAAAGCTTCTAATTGCGGAGTCCCTTTACAAATTATTTTCCCTATAAAAATGTTCGTTCGTTTATTTTTAGAAAGCAAATTTTCAGCTTTAGTTTTGCTCTTACTGTTTGCAAAAGAAAGCTCATGGGTGGTAGTATATTATTTTTATTCAAAACTTGTTTGAATTTTTATAAATGAAAATGTTTGCGATTAATTCGACAGATTAATTCGACAGTAGATCTTGGAGATCAATATTTACTCACCATAGTGCATTACATATTGTAACCATTAAACAAAGTTTGTATTCATTAATAAATACGCAAAAATAAAGATTGGTTTAGAGTCCAAGTAGCCGAGGGGTCTAAACTGGGAGGTTATGGGTTTAAATCCCGACATCGGCAGTTTGTCAATTATTAGGAAAAAAACAAAAAAGGGGCGGTTAATTGACTAAACTGTCGACGTATGGACAAGAATGAAGTAACCGGCTATGCTTGAGAATGTTTTTTGCAGTTTTCTTCACGAACTCCAGATAAATATCGGCATAGTTCCTATCATAGTCGGCTGCAGCCGCATATCCTTCCAATTCCTAGTCTATGCACAAAAATTCCTTCCACTCCACTCATATCCTCACATCCTTAGTCATCACAATGGACCTTATGGTCGAAGTGTAGCTCATCCAGGCAGCCTCTACAATCTATCTAAAGTCCAATAAATTGTCTATTAATAATCATTTAATAGCTCAGATTTCAGGTTGAACACACTCGAGTATCTTAGTATATTCCCACGAAATTTTCTGCCAACCACTTAAAGTCGCTTTCCCTCCGTACTATCAGCGTCCTGGTTAGGTTAATTCTTTCTCATATATTGTATATGCTGAGTTAGATGTACTACTATACCATCGTATATATAAATACATATAAAATGTATAAATATTATTATTATACCGATGTGGCTAATAAAATTGTGGTTATCCCTTATGGAAACGACTGACTATGTGAGTAAAATGGTTTTATATGTTTGGTAATTTGTAAAACGGTAAATATGTGTCAGAATATTGTTTGCAGTGTTGGGTAGTGTTGGGTAGTGTTGTAGTGTAGTATAGAAAATGGTATAAAATTATTATTTATTCTATAAAAGCAATTCAAATCAATTATCTTGGATTGTATATTATTCTCATTCGACAGGCACATTAACCCCGTGCCTTTTTTTAATATATACTTCTCTCTATTGAATACAGGTATAGATAGAGATAGAGATAGATTGTAGAGATAGGTCCATTGTGATGCCTAAGGATGTGAGGATGTGAGTGGAGTGGAAAGAATTTTTGTGTATAGACTAGGAATTGGTAGGATATGCGGCTGCAGCCGACTATGATAGGACCTATGCCGATATTCATCTGGAATTTGTGAAGGAAACTGCAGAAAACCTTCACAAGCATAGCCGATATCTCCGTTCTTGTCCATACGCCGACAGTTTAGTCAATTAACCGACGTTTTTTTTCGAACCCATAACCTCCCTGTTTTCAAGTAGAGATACTGCGCAGACAAAATGCGAGACAAAAGGACGAGATTCGCTTCTCCCATATGTTGGCAATAGCCAAGAGTTTGTTTATCAGGTCTTTTTGAAGGTTCATATATTCGGGGTGGGATGCACCGAATATCCTGTATCTGCTGTAACCTAGAGGTTCGCAGTCAAAGATAATGTGGCTGGATGTTTCTTCCTCCTCGCCACACAATCTGTACATAATGGACCCGTTATGGAGTCCCATTGTGTGCAGATGCTACCACAGGGCATAATGCCCCGTAATGAATCCAGTAACCCTCTGCAATTGCATCCTGTTCAGTCTCAGCGCATCGTGAGATAGCCTCTTGGTTGTACTCTGAAGCTGTACCTTCCCGAGCTCCTACCGCGGTACTTTGTCCTAGTGATCACGGTGTTTCGCATTTGACCACTCGTTGATCACCTGTTTACATGCAGTCCCTGGAATTCCTTAAATAGCAATTTGAAAGAATATGTAAAACCATTCTTGACACCCACTTTTCAATTGATATTGAAAAGAATTGAAATAGATAGGAATTGCCATGAAAGGCGTAGGGCAATGAGTACCACTTTGTATATTTTTCATGAAAGATACATACACATACACTCAGTGCATAAACTACTTGAATTTTCCGTTGAATATAAGTAATTTTCCAACCAATTATTCACAATTTCTTTTCTACAATAATAATAAGAAACATGAACATCAATTTTTTTTTTCTCTCTGAGAGAAAAAGAAAAATATTATATCAACGTTTTTCTATTCAGGAAAATAGAAGAAAGAAGATATTTGATAGTACAATAACTAGATATATACAATTACATTTCTATATACAATTACAATTACTTCTTAAATGTAAATAATATCTCCATGCCATATTTTATATTTTCAAGTTTTAACAGGAACGAATTATGTTTTTCTTTACAGCATACGTAAAAATTTTTTAAAATATTTTATTTTCATTTCAATTTATTTATTCAAAAATTATATACTATGGAATTTGTTGAAGTTTTTTATTCCAAACATTTTTCCAAAAACCAAATGAATAAGGGACAAATCAAATATAAAATTTTGTAAAATGAACGTTAATTTTGTGGCTCATACAATCTGCAGCAAAAGTCGTATTATAATCTCAAAATTTTGCAATTGATTTGTTTGTTATTTATTTGATTTTCAAAAAAATGTTTGGAATAAAAGTTATTTGTTCAAAAGTTGATACAGTAACACATCAAACCTTACTGATTTAATTGCTTAAATTCACAGTACATACTGAGTTTATTATCAATGCATGCACGGTTTATTTTACTTTTTAAACACGTACAGATGTCTAAAAGGACAAAGTAGTGTATAAACTTACTATTTATATATATGAAAGAAAATTGAAACTAAAATTGTGGAAAAACTATTCAGTTTATGAAAAAAGGGTTACTTCTTTTTAGTCCAGAGTACGGCACCTCTTTTCATTAATGATTACGCCCAAATCAGCTGGTCAGTAATCTTCTTCTATGATCTTGTCATTTGGACATGTTGGGAGTGGGGAACGCTTCCGTCAAACCATCCATTTTGTAGGACAAACATTTTTTCGAGTTTTTTATCAAATTATCGCAAGATTCTACTAGAGTATCTGAGTATTCTACTAGTACGCACTTCATTAGGTCCCAGTATCGAGAATTTTAGAAGAGAAAAAAGTTGGGCGTCTCGTCAAAACGAAGCTACTCACGAAGATTCAGCCTGTTAGTAAACATTAATGAAAAGCGGCGCTGAACTGTGGACTATTTCTTTTATATGTTATGGTTTCAAAGGCAGAAAAGATATTTCCCCTAAGCTGAAAAGCACATGGACCGATTTTCTCCACTCATGAACTTTACCCCATAAACATATCTTGAAATTGTCGTATTCTCCTAATTGACCATATAACTCTTAAATATAAGCATATTTTTGTTAATAAATATAATCAACAAAAGAATCTTGCTAATTTCGTGATGAGATAAATAAATAACTGAACTGGAAAGTATTCCCCCCCCCCGCCAATTTGAATGGGGGGAGGGGAAGTAAAGTAATGAAATGTGAAAATTATGTAAATTATTTTACATAGAAGCAATAATAAAGGTTTGTGTCTACATGCAAATCATTCATCTGCAAGTGTACCTTTTTGTTATGTTTAATCAAATTATCCATAAATTTGTCTCTGAAGAAGTTATGACGATTTCAATATTCAAGTTAACTTTGTCACAAATAAAGGTCAAATAAAACATTTATTTATTTATTTATTTCTTTATTTATCACCGTAGGCAGAGACATACAAGAAAAAGAACGATTTTATAAATTTGAATAAAATTGTTTATCTGTTTCATGAGCAATAAATAAATAAATAAGTAAATAAATAAATATACATTCTTAAATTAATTCTGTTTATTTAAAATAATTATTCCGATTAGTATAGTAAAGAATAATCTTTGAATAATAAAGACTTATTATTATTTGTAGAATAAGTAATACGTCTACAGGCCTATACGATACATTTAATAGTATAAATTGTTATTTTATACAAAGTGTAATAAAATAATAGATGTTGTGTAACACATAGTGTTTATCACTGGTATATCTCTAATATTATAAAATTGTTTGTTTGTTTATTTGTTTGTTCAAGTACCATGCCAAAACAACTGGACCTATTTCGATGAAACTGGCCAGTATATTATCTCAAGTACGATGACGCGTGCCGGTGATATAATAATAATCGCGAGCGAAGCCGCAGGTATAAGTATGTTTTAATTATTTTAATTTATAATTGTAGTATGTTTTATATATACAGGGATATATTTAGTTCAATCCAGACTTTGAAATGCACACATAGGTGCTGGTAAAAGGACCAAATTAGCCAATTTCCATCTATCCAATGAAAAACTCAAAAACGAAAAGAAATAACGAGTTGAAATTTTGTTTGTTCTAGAGATAAAAAGTGAGGTTAGTTTATGAATGCGCAAAACCGGATTCTCGAACGCATTCTACGCATTTACGACAACAATCCTTTTGTCTTCATGACAACCAACCAAATAGAAACGTTGTTTTAGCTTTCCCAACGACTTGGTCACACCAAAATGACCTTCTTGAACGTCACCATGAAAATGTGACAGCATTTCCGAACATGAATAAAATAATCTGGTGTTTGATTTCTTTTCCATCCTACTTCTGACACCAATGGTTATATTTTATGGCATATACATGTACTAGGTTCTTTTAATTAAAGCCACGAGTAACAATTTTAACAATATAATTAATTGGATTCCATCAATGCAGATAATAATCAAGAAAGGGTAACAATCAATATTTGCAAAAATTTATAATAATTGAACAAAAAATACTCAACAATATTCGCGTATGTAACACAAAAATATAACTACAATCGCTTTAAATCGCTTATGATCTTTGTCATATCTGTATCACATGTAAAATACAACTTGTTGTTACTCGTCGATTGAATTAACAGAACCTTGTGTATATACAGGCTACAACCTAAAACGTTACAGTATGATGATATAAAGGATTTTGGGCGCTTAGACGCTTTCATTGCTCACACTTACAACTGACCTTTGCCCGTCGTATTGGCTTATGAACGCTTACACTGTACAAATTAAATAAATAAACAAATGCTTATACAGTATTTGTTTAAGGAGCTTACGCTTTAGCTTTTTGCTTCGATGGATAAAGCTTTTGTGAGCGTGGTGTCTACTGTTTGAACTCAAACTCAAGCCTGCTTTATCAGCATATACAGCATCAATTTGAAAACTAAAAACAACGCTTGATGGAATTGAAAGCGCGTGAGCACTCAAAACGAATACACCCAAAATATAGTATAATATGAATATATTATGATATAACATTTATATATTTGATACACACTGTAGAACAATAAAATGTGTTTCTTCGGATATGTATTTATATATTTGAGAATGTAATATTTTCGCATACCCCTTTTTATATTATAATATGTTGTATTTCAATTCGAGAGTGCTATGAGAGATGATGTAATGAATAATTAATGAATCATAGAAATAATATATTTAAAACTGAGATGAAATTAAATTAATAATATTATATTCTTTATATACATATATATGTATATATATATATATATGTATATATATATATATATATATATGTATACATATATATATATATATATATATGTATATATATATATATATAATATATAATATATTGTGAATACAAGAATTTATTTATACCTTTATATATATTTAATTCGTTATTTTTAATTAAATGAAATACTGATATGAAAAAATTAACTCGTCAACCAGGAATCGAACCTCGGGGCTCTGGATAACTAGTCCAGTATGCTTCCGCTACACCAAAGACGATTGTGACGTAATAGCCAACTTTTTCATATTATTCTAATTTTTTATTTATTTAGACAGTATTACTTCTGTTGAAGTGATTTCTTTTATTTCGTATTTATTCGTATCTGTATAATATAAATAATATAAATATTCTTTAACTTTGTTGTCGTCGAATCTGAGATAAAATTCGGGAAATTAAAAACTATTTGTGTATATTGGAATATTTTCGGTGTATGTTATTTTTTCTTAATAATTACGTACGTATCTCTTTAGGTTTTTGATGTGAAAATATCCATAGCGAGGCTATGCAAATATGCTTTCTTATTGGGAGAGAAATAAAATTTCAGATTAGTCTATGACGTTTTCATAATAACAATCGGCTTTGTGATAGTCGGCAATCTTCGGCATTCTTGTTTAAACTGCGAATTAAAGAATGTATAGAGTTTGTATAAGTTTGTATAGAAATATCTTCATAAACAAAACTTTGAAAATTTGTCAATAAATTTAAAAAAATATATATATAGGTTGAATTGAGTACCTCCTTCTGACGTCGGTAAAAAAATTAAACCCACGTTTAAAAAACCCGCGATTAAAAAATAAAAACATTCACATTTTAAAATATCAAAATTTAGGTTAAATGAAGTGCATTTCATTTTTATTTCTGAAGAAGGAAGGCACTGTACTCCGAAACTAGTCAAAATAAAGTTATTTAATGAAAATTTCAAATATTTGTTTTATTAATAATTATAATGGATATTCGTCACGTAACGACCAATTCAATACAAAATAGTAGCATATATTTTCACATCATGCTTGAGTCCTGGGCCCAAATCTATTTTTCTTATACATCTTTTTAGGGCAGAGTCATGATGAAGAAAGTGTAGCGGTGTATAAAATCAGTAGTATGAGTAATTATCTATAAAAAAAATCTAATCGTACTTTTTGTAATTAATTAGCTTTTGTATGAGTCAGATGATTCAAAGATGCAAATTTTTAAAATATCTTCTAGGTTTTTAATTTGCAAATGGCTTTTTCGTATCAAAGAAATTCATAACAAAAAATACAAATTAAAATCGAAAACATAAAATCAGATTATGTTATTTAGATGAGCAGAATACTTTAAGATAAAGCTCTTTTGAACTGTGTAAGTTTGATTTCTTGCATTCGATGGCACTTCCAAAAACACTTAATTAGACGAATATTGAAACGTATTGTTCTCAATGCAAAAGAGAACAAGAATGGTTCTTTCGAAATCTACAATTTAGGTTCGAAGGATATTTGAAGAAATGTTCCGAAATTTTGTCACGACTAGCACTATTTTCTGATCACTTGAAAACAGCTAATCGTATCATAATTTAATCAACGCTATCGATTTCGCTAGATCCAAATTAGCTTATAACGGAGTTTATATCAAAATCGGAAACAAAAAAACTTTCAAAAATTTTTGGGATTTTTTAAGGGGTACCCCTTGGAAAAAATGCGAAAAAAGTGAGGAAAATTTTTTTTCTCGTTCTTAATAATAATCATTTTCTAGTGTAATTTTGACCCAAACAGAACGAAAATCAGGTTCATTTTAATGTCTGACCAACACATTTCAAAATTTTCCTTTCTCAATTCATTCAGATTTTAGTTTTAGCACGATGGGCCTGATATCTTGAAAACCGTTAATCGTATCGTATTTTAATCTACGCCATCGTTTTCGCTAGGTCCAAATTAGCTTATAACGAAGTTTATATCAAAATCAGGTACAAAAAAATTTTTCCCAATTTTTGTGATTTTTTTAAGGGGTACCCCTTGGAAAAAATGCGAAATATGTGAAAAAAATTTTTGTTCTCGTTTTTAATACTGATCATTTTCTAGGGTAATTTTGACTTAAACAGAACGAAAAACAGGTTCATTTTAACGTCTGACCAACACAATTCAAAATTTTCCCTTCTCAAATCATTCAGTTTTGAATTTTAGCACGATGGGACTGATATCTTGAAAACCGTCAATCGTATCGTAATTTATCAAAATCAGGTACAAAAAAATTTTTCCCAATTTTTGTGATTTTTCTCTTCATAAACTCAATATATACCGGGTATGTAAGCAACTCAGTTAGTTGCTATTTTCACTTGTTTATTAAATATATTAACAAACGACAAGTTAATAATATTTATTTTATATAAATAATTAGATTAATAAATATTATTGAACACAAAAAACTAAAACAATTTACACAAAAATTATAAATAATTGCAAACATTTATTGAATTATTAAAACAATACCACCATCAAGCTACACAGACAGTGTTGTTGTCATAGATTTAAAATTAAATTAAATCTATAATTAAATTTATACTAAAATAGATTATAATTTTGTTATAGAGAGTGTGTTTGTATGTGGTTTTATTTTTGGTTTTCGTTTCAAAACATGTTTATCCTGGTTGGCTCGCTACTACTGCTATATAGATAATTGTATAATTTATAAAAAAAATTTTGACAAAATGGAAACCCGACTTCAAAAATCAAATATTCTATAACAAAAAATGCACTTAAAAGTAAAAAAATAATTGCATATTCTTGTGCCAATTTTAGTTCACCTAAGCAAAAATTTGTAAATATATATGTACAATTATTGTTATTTTTGGAGGCGGTGTCCAAAAGTTATGTGTATTTCTCTATGCTGACACCGACTCCAAAAATAACAATAATTGTACATATATATTTAAAAATTTTTGCTTAGGTGAACTAAAATTGGCACAAGAATATGCAATTATTTTTTTACTTTTTAGTGCATTTTTTGTTATAGAATATTTGATTTTTGAAGTCGGGTTTCCATTTTGTCAAAATAGGTTTTATATCAGCTCTACTTTTTTATATCCGCTAGAGTACAGCAATTCTGGTACGGAATAATTTATTTTTGAGCATCTTTTTGAGCAAATAAATACAAAGTTGGAAAGCTTATACTATAAAAATGTGCACTTTCATTCATGAACCGGATAATGTTCTGTATTGTATTAGCTTTTATTAAAAAATATTTTACAGTCTTCACCAATATTAGCATACATACATACTGACTGAGTGAATGCATTAAAATTGCATCATACTATGATGCCATGACATCTATTTACATTCATACAAATGTGATACAAATGATATTTTAATTATATTTTCACATTTCTTTTAATTAAAAAAAATTTCAAAACTAAAACCATACATACTCTAATTTTTGTTTGATTGAGACTACGTCACATAGATACATGACATTTGATTTTACTAGGATATACGTTCGTAGTGATTGGATTATGGTGTATCGATATTTTATATCAGATTATTGAATTATTTCTTTGAATGAAAATTTTTTACTGAACAAAAATGATTTTTTTATGCAATATTATGTATGAGTAAATATACAGGTTATATTAAGTTTAGTCTTTCTAACGCTTGAAAATATTGGTCGCAGAAAAAAAATTTTGTAATAGGTGTGCGTAAAATGACCCAATTAGTCCATTTTCGCATGTCATTTCCGTCCGCCTGTCTGTCTGTTCGTCTGTCTGTGAACACAATAACTCAAGAACGAAAAGAGATAAGGAGCTGAAGTTCTAGAGCTTTGTGTGTTCTAGAGCAAAAAAGTAAGGTCAAGTTCGTTAATGGGCAAAATCGGAATTCCCCTCTGGTTTTCCCCCAGCCACAGGGGAGAAAATATACATCTTTGAAACCGTAAGATATTGAAAAAATTTTTTTACAAAAAATCTTCTTCTTTTAAAAATAAATAACTTTTAATTCAAAAAACTTTCCATAAACTCAATATTTTTCTCATAATTTGTGGTTTTCTCAGATAGCGAAGAAATGCCCATCTTTAAACCCATGGGAGATTTTTTTAAACAGTCAGTTCAATAACATTAACAATTCAAACATTGACATACAACTCAGTATACACTGGGTATTCAAACAATTAACTCAGTTAGTTGTGACATTACTTGTTTTTATATAAAATTTGCGAAGCCATGTTTCTATAGATTTTGAATGAAATTATTACTGCATATTCATGAAGATATCAGGGATAGTTTTGGATAATTTGATTAGTCTCTTGAGATATTCGTTATCAAAGTTAAAATTTTTATCATACGCACGTTATTAAAACTAACATTTATCTATCCGTTGTTAGTATGGTTGCCTTTCGGTTATATCATTCCAACGGAAGTGACGAGCGTTTAATTAATTTGATGTTTTCGTAATATGTCTAAACATTGATAACCTTCTTTGACAGCAAATGCTTGATATAAAAAAATCATACACACGACCTATAGCATTCTAGATCTACTTTAGGCTACTTGAGATTTAACGGTAGTGGAATTAATATGATCTCTCACCATCTTGTTAAAAATGTCAACAAAACACTATATATGTTATACTGTATATGTTATACTACAAATTAAGTTTTACTAAAAAATACTGGTTTCAAAATAAAGTTCATGTGTAAATGGGATAATTTCCAATTGTGACACCAAAAGGTTCAATGACTTTATATTCATGATAAGTGCCTGTACTCATGGCTTTAAAAACTGTATACTTAATGGGCCAGTCCTATGTTTAATTAATTTAATTTAAAATTTATAAAAAAATTTGTGTACCTAATGAAAAAAAAAAAGCGATTATTTTACGTGATTTTGAAAATTTCTCCCCACTACTTCAATAATAATTGCAGAGAATCGTATTCATTGCACGTAATTTGTTTTAGGATATGCTATGAAATAGTAATAATTTGCAGTGTATTGTGTCATATAGCTTGAGTCACCCTGTAGTTTGATAAATTTCCTCTATAATACCATGTAAGAAAATATTAATTCAATTTTAATTTTCAATACATTATTATTTTGTATGATTCATTAATTATTCATGACATCACTTACACGTTCTCAATTGAAATGGGAAACATACTATCATTCCCACAAGATTGAATGAGAACTAATAAACGTACACATTGTGTAAGGGTTCTCCCAAAAATTATGTTCATAGCAAAAGTGAAAGAAATGCATTTCGAATACGAAGCCAATTTATGATTTAAATTCGATCATAAATGATTTTTTTATACTTTAATATAATTACAAGATATCCGCCTTAGATATTCGGTATTTAATTAAGCAACTATGTAAACTGTCAAAATAGCCGATTTTATCAAATGTTCCATTTCAAAATCGCATCTGATTAAAATTAAAAGACTATCACATAACTGAAAATGCTTAATTTTTATAAAAAATATTTATCCATTTTCTTTCGGTTTGGGCAGATTATCTAACTGTATGCCAAATACCACCTTTTAAGGACTTATGGGCTAAGCCCTGAAATTATGTTATCCAAAAATTATGGGTGTGTGCATGTTTTTTGGGTTTTTGAAGTAAAATAACTTTTCTTTATTCCTTATTTATTTCTTAACGATGAGCGAAAACATGTTATCTTAGAATTCCGTAAATACGATAAATTCGAAAATTTATTTCGTTATTTCACAATTGCCAAGATTATCGGATGGGTACTTATGGCTGCAAAAGTCACGTTATCATTTCTAAATTTTAAAATTGATTTGTGCATTATTGATTTGGTTTTTGAAGAAGTGCCTCGGCTAAAAGTTGTTCATTTTCTTGAAAACCGAATAAGGCACAAATCCATTATAACTTTGCAGCCGATTGTACAAAAAAAAATAACCACAAACAAAAACCTATCTTGGTTCAAAAGCGACGTCCAATTAGAATCAGATTTTAAGAACATATCGCTTATGTCAAATTTGAAAATTAACAAGTCCTTTTTTAAACCCTTGTAATATGTTCAAGAACGTATGCGAAAGTATATTCTTCCATAAATACGGACAAATTCAGGAAAAATCAAAATCAGCTATAATGTTGGCCCAAACAAGATCACATGGCTCAAACAAGATCTAAAAACAGATATATAGATTGAGATAAAAAAATAACATATTATTACTTGTGTATATTTCGGCGTCACAATACATTAATAATGTCAATTTCCATTAAGGTTATGTAAGACATGGTATAAAATAACTAGCATATACAATAGAGGCAAATATTTTATTGAAACTAAAAATCTTCGTGGGACAGTCACCAAATTGGCGAAGAGGAACGTATCACTCAGGTAGATAATGTTATGATTAACTTATTCATACTTATTAATGATGGCATTCAATTACTTTTGTAATCAAAATACATATCTATACACAACAGACAATCATTTGAGAGTTGGATTTTATTTCAAATACCTAAAGCTCTCTATTGATAAGCTTTGATATAATCGATGTATTGTTTTCATACAGTAACCTACTGTTATACTACCCTAGAAACTAAAATGCACTAGATAAAACAAAATAGATAAATATGAACAATATTCGATGCGATCTTTGTTGTACGTTCATATACACCGTCGTAAAGTGTTATTTTATGAAATAGTGATGATGTTTCTCTAGTATACTAACTCATCATGAATGGAGTATTTTGTACGAAAGAAAAATATCAAGCGAAAAAAGGAGGTACACACACACACAAATGACTATTATTATGGGAAAGTAAGTATAGCTTATGATAGTGGAAGAGTGGCTAAGAAGAAGGGGAGGGGGTTAAAGAGAACAACAGCAGTAGCAAGATACAGCATTGGTAGTAACATCATCATCTTCATAGCTATCCATTCCAGAAGCACACAAACAAATACACATATTAGAACCGGGTGCTACAAAATTAAATTATCATTCAAAATTTTTTGGACATAAAAAAACTGGATTTAGTAGAAATATACGATTGAAATATGGCAACTGATAAAAATATAGCTATTTGGGAAAAAGGTTCAAGATATTATTTGGATTAATTGTGCCTTCTTGCGTTCAAATAATGGAAAAAAAATGAGATACCCTCTTTAAAGAGTCTACTCATGAAGATTTATTTGACCTTGTAAGTGTCAGCTAATCTATAACTATGAGAAACTATGAGTAACTTATCTTGGATTTAATCGTGAACTGATCGAGCATATTATCGTTTGAACTCTTTTAAAGCGACAACATTGATGAAATTTATGAATAGTGGATATGTAGGTATAAATTAACGTAAAATTAATCACATCTCATATACCTCACAACTATGCTGCAATGACCCTTAGTAAAATCGAGTAATAAATATTAAATTATATAATTGAAACTTGGCCTTACGCATTAGATAAAGGTTTTATCTATTATTTTAATTAACAAAGGAAATTGAATGCAAATAGTCCCCAAATTCGCCCTAATAGCTTATCAGTTTTATGCTGATTTGTCAAGCATATAACTGATAATTATTTTGGGAACATAATTATCTTGGAAGAAGTTTTCTTGGAAGTAATAAAAGTTCATTGACTGGTTATTAACTGAATTTCAACAGTCGATATATAAACAATCATTATGCGTCATACAAATGAATTCACAATTAATTATTTTATCCAATAAAAATACAACAGGATCTTCTAGTTTACGATTTGTGATCACTAATAAAGACAAACAACCACCCATCCAGCATACTGAAACGCAATGGATAACGATGAATCAATGCGAAATAATGATATTTCAATAACTAAACTTATTACACTTCTTTATTCCAGAACTTTGAAGGCAAAGTAACCTCATGCAAGTTATCAAAAGAATAAAATACATAAATTGATGCGTAAATGTTTGTGCTTTATATGAAACCACTTTTCGACTGATGTTCCTCTATTTTTCACAGGCTAAAAATAACGATTTCTAATTAATCCCAAAATTTCAGAATTTTTGACCATTTACAACGCGAGATAATTAATAGCAAAGTTATCACTCTCTCTCACTCTCTCTCTTTCATTAGAAGCATGTAAAACTTCATGCCCGACCAACTATTATCTGTTGTATTAAAAAAACTGCTCGACAGAATTTAAAAAGAAACTAGAATAGTAAAGAAAAATATTTATTAAATAAATTTAAAAAAAAAATCGCATTATACCGTTTTGTTTTCCAAATATGAAAGTTTAAAGTTTTTTTTTTCTTCAAAATAACATTGTTTTGTATATATGAACAGTAAATTTGTCTATGTGTTGCGTATGTGCGTATACGTGTTTGATCTATAGTAAAATCAAGCCGGTTTTTTGTTCTGATTATATAACACAGTGCTGGAACATCCTTAAAAGTGAGAAAATGGAGAAAAAACAACGTAAAAGAAATAGCTGAGGAATTATTATCTTGGTAATACAAATTTTTAGAACACTTGGTATCTTCTGTAGCATATCAAAATAGCTGGAGCACACATTCTAGCAAGTAAGCAGTATAATATCTTCTAACATTCATTGTTTTAGTAGATATATAGTATATAATAATATACCATATATACCAAAGAATCGAGTGCGGTTGTGAACTTTCATTATATGAAAACACCTAAGCGGCACCTTTAACGAAAATAGTGATGCACATATATATATAATACATATATACATACGGCTGTACAATGGACATGGACAGGATGATATGGTTTACCAAGGTATTCGAAAATTAAGTTCACACTGGGTAGCACAGTGGGTATTCCCGGATGCTAGTCTATCTGTCTCTTTTTATGTCAACACGATCACTCAAAATTTATCCATCTCCTATTTAGCGGGAAATATCTGTCTTCAATGCAGTAAGAGATAGACAAACATATATTCTTTTTAATGTATATTTTTGTTTAAAACTTTTATATTACAGTTTTGCGTCTCGTTTTCGGGCAACAAGTTGGTCTCAAGGAGGGAACAGAGGATCCCTTGGTCTAGGTGCTTGGCACCCATTTTTGGTACCCCTCTTGCTAATTATTAGTATTAAGCTTTTACATTTTTTGTCAATTAAGGTTTTTAAAATGAAATGACGTTACACCAAGAGTTGTGTTCAGAACTTGTCATCTCGATTCAAGTATTGTTTACTAGTCGAATGATATATCCCGCAATGTACAAGCAGCCCTTACGGGGCAATGGCTGACAGGCAAACATGCTGGGCGCATGAGCCTTTGGTGCCTACCAGGGAACCGAGTCGTGGTGCCAATCAGAGCACCACGCTTATTGCAGGAGCTGTCACAATGAGGAGTACGAGGAAATAACGACCCACCTTCTCTGTAAACCATTCACCATTCTTTGACAACCTCTCCGAACTAAAATCATTTGACGTCAAATTTCTTCTGCTGTTTCTGATCAGCTCCAAATTTTTTAAGAAGTAGTGACTCCCTGTGAGACGGCAACTTTTTCCTGCCATTCCAAATCAATTCTTGCCATTTTCGTTTAAGCATTCATTGAATCATAAATTTGATCATAACTTTCTTCTTGGTTCAAATTTCTGTATATTTCTGTGAAATTGCAAATTTTATATCAAGAAATTAGTAGGATTTATTAGCCTGTATTTTAGCCATACTACATCAAGGCAAAATCTGCCGAAAGCTGTCTTTCTTATTTCCCACGTATGGAAACAAGACAAGCTCAAACAGGTTATCGAGAATTGTTCAAAGATCTGCCAGCGCCAGTTCTGCTACTCATACACGCTCTCTCCGTTTTCTTTTGCTCGATTTTTTCTTTCCCGAATTTCGCCCTTTAGGTATCAAATTTATAGACATAGCAAGAGTGCGTACAAACACTTATTAGAGAGCACGCTCAGACACAAATGTATACACACTATAAATTTGAAGGGTGGTTATCTGCAACATCTAATAAGAAGGGATAACTAATATAGCCCGGGAGACCAAAGAGTTTCTTCAGGATTATGAGCATCAAGCTGATACTTTGTAAGTAGCTTCGTTTTGACAAGACATCCAACTTTTTTACTTATAAAACTTTGGAAAACGGTATCGAAATTTTCTGGAAACCGTTGAACATTGAAGATGGGAGACTTGGAGTCCGTTTCATTGAATTTGAAGGACTAAAATTTTTCCTCGTGCTTCACTTGATTATCTTACAAATAAACTTAAAAATAACTCGAAATTTTCTGGAATCCGTTGAACATCCAAAGTTTACGAGCATCAAGTTATTTTTAAGTTTAATTGTAAGATAATCAAGTGAAGAACGTGGACAAATTTTCGTCCTAAAAATTCAATGGAATGGACTCCGAGTCTGCCATCCTCAATGTTCGATACCGTTTTCCAAAATTTTATAATTAAACAAGTTGGACGTCTTGTCAAAATGAAGCTACTTACAAAGTACCAGCTTGATGCTCATCATCATGAAAAAACCGTTTGGTCTCCCGGACCAATAGCTTAATTTCTACCGGAAAGAAATTTGTAATACAAAATTGTGACTAGATCAAACTGAATCACCCAATAAAACACTGTAATATTACATCATAGTGCGCGCACAATAAGTTATACAACACACAGGGTAATCGCAGCAATAACCTGTACTATAAATACGTATATGTATGCCGCTTCTATTCGATACTGCGCTGAAGTTTAAAAGTGGTGCAAGATCAATACTCTCTAGGGTAGTGCTGCTGCTGCTACTGCTGTTTCTGTTGCTGCTGCTGATGACGATGATGGTGGTGCTAACTTTCCATCTATCTCTTCACTCACTTTATACAACATATCATCCAACCCCCCCCCCACTACTATCCCCACCTCTCACTATTCAACCAACTTACTACATACATAACACACTTTCTCTATCTCACTACATATCTGTGTGTTTTTTTTTGTTGTTTTTAATACAACAAATACAAGATACACGGAAGGTATTTTAAAGATAGATATGTTTGGATTATCTGTTATTTATTAGCTAAGTTGACACAATTTGTTTTTGGAAAGGTTTTTTTTTTCGTCAAAATATCGTTATTTAATTCCAGTTATTAATATTTTCTGATTAATTATTATATAATTAAATACTGATATGAAAAAATTAACTCGTCAACCAGGAATCGAACCTCGGGCCTCTGGATATCTAGTCCAGTATGCTTCCGCTACACCAAAGACAACTGTGACGTAACAGCCAACCTTTTCATATAATTCTTATTTTTTATTTATTTAGACAGTATACTTCTGTCGAAGTTATTATTCATCATTATTTATTTGTGTATACTTAAGCGTCAACATTACGATGTTTGTCCAAATTCCATTCGATTACGTAAGACAAACTGTAGAAGACTTTAGCGTATACTATTTAGACAAATATCATTGTCATTGAATTTTTAATTAAAGTTTGGCTGTTACGTCACAGTCGTCTTTGGTGTAGCGGAAGCCTACTGGACTAGATATCCAGAGGCCCGAGGTTCGATTCCTGGTTGACGAGTTAATTTTTTCATATCAGTATTTAATTAAAAATTCAATGACAATGACATTTGTCTAAATAGTATACGCTAAAGTCTTCTACAGTTTGTCTTACGTAACCGAAAGGAATTTGGACAAACATCGTGATGTTGACGCTTAAGTATACACAAATAAATATAGATGAATTATTATATGTTTTCTGACCAGTCCAAGTGGCCGAGAGGTCTAAGGCGTTATGTCTGCGCAGTGTGCCTATTTGGAAACTGAGAGATTATGGGTTCGAATCCCGACATCGGCAGTTTGTCAATTATTAAGAAAAAAAAAGGGGGTGGTTAATTGACGAACTCCAGATGAATATCGGTATAGTTTCTATCATAGTTGCTGCCGCATATCCTACCAATTCTTAGTCTATACAAAAAAGTTTCTTACACTCCACTCACATCCTCACATCCTTAGGCATCACAATGGACCTTATGGTTGAAGTGTAGCCCGTCCAGGGCAGCCTCTACAATCTATCTATATGTTTTCGGAGTAAGCAACAATGATTCCGAAACTTTAGTCAAAATAAAAATATCATCACGAAAATATCAAATATTGCCAAATAATGCCAAATTTAGCTCAAACGTTCAAATATTCTTCATTGGTCCAAATTAAATTGGGTGGTAAATCTTTACTGCAACATTCTTCTAAGCTTTTGCTATGATTTATTTCGAAAAAAAAGTAAAGTCTCAAATAGGTAAAAACGTAGCCAGCTGAAATTTTTCCCCTAAAATCCCTAAAAGTTTATGTTTTGAGTCATACGACAGAGAACAAATGATTTCGTAAACTCAATAGTTTTTCCACATTAAACGTGTGTAGAAGTATAATAAATTGCAGGAGCATTAAATTTATTTTGTAAGAAAATAGTATTTGCTGAATAAACTTAGCTACTTCTTATATTCCTTGGGTTTTTTTTTCAGGCGAGAAGATGGATACTTCAGTATTTTATAAACTCTCTGTATATACTTCACTCGTTTGCACAAACACACGCATATATACACGCATATATATATATATATATATACGCACATATATTTTATACAGTGATATTGTTTTATATAAGAATTATTTCATGCGTATATATGCGCGTTTGTATGTGTGAGTATGCGTAATTTATGCTTTGATGTAGTCTTCTCAAGATGTCCTATAGACCTCTTGACATTTTCTGTTTGTTAACAAAGACAATTTCCTATAATTAAAGAGAGCGAAGCGTTTTGTTTGTAATAATAATAGACCTTTTATAATACAAAAATAGATTTTATCAACTGATTTTAATTTATAAAATACGTGTTTATGTGTTCATCCCAAATGCGATACTTTCCGTGATCAAGGCGAATTTTAAACTGAACCTTCTTTATTTTACAGCCTCTAATTTTATTAAAAACTCATCATTTTTCTAATATTCTATCTTTAATATTGATAAACATTGCCTGCTCATTAACGAACTTTTTAAATACCGAAAGCGCTGCGTACACCAAATTGGTACAAATTTTTTTAAAAATTGTTTCATCGGTAAAATCTCAATAGCTAATTGTTTTTAAGATAGGAAATTTGTTAAAAACTTTTCTTTTTTTTTCAATTCTATAAATTATTCGAACACACTTGACAGGGTTAAATTAAAGTCAGAAAGTTAAAGAATTACTGCTTTAAACAAACTTACAATATGTTATTTCGAATCTTATTTCGAACCTTATTTCGAATCGAAAATAAACAAATGAAAAATGCAGTAGAAAGCCTCAGATATTTCTTTCCGAAAGGTAAACCTTCGACTGTATGGCATTTAAGTAATCTCTATTCAATTTTTAACGCCTCATTACAACTTCTGTCTAAAAAAAAATGTTACAATTCCAATTTCTACAATTGGTGTTCACAAAGGAAAGTAATTAAGTCTCTTTTTACCAGAATCATTCAGTACTGTGAGTCACAAAATTATCGTTTTCTTTTCTTCAAAATTTTACAGTTAGTTTATGCCCTATTCATTAGGTTTTGGGAAAATGTTTTGAATAAAAGTTTTAGTATTATTTATAATAAATAACTTTTATCTGAAGCCTTTTTGGAAAACCGAATGAATAAGACACTTTTGAAAAATTTTGAAAAAACAACGCTACTTTGTGACCATGTGTACATTCCAAAACTAAAATGGTTAAAAATTCCCGGGGAGTCACCCGATATATAGCATTTCTATAAAAATATATTCACTAATTAAAAAAAAAAAGCAACCCAATACCACTTTATAAATAAATATCTACAGAAAGTAAATTATCATGGACTGAATCTGAATACTATGCGGGTAATTAACAGAGTATTTTCTTTATATATAAACGTGTCTAATACTGCTCTAACCTCAAAACATAGGTGTACATGAGAAAATGTATTTAAAGTGTATATCTACTATCAATGTAGATATATTTTTTTATACAAGTGTATTCATTCCACATTCCACATGCCACGATGAATACGCTCCTCATTTAATTAAACGAAAACCACTATCAAATATCTACGTATACAAAAATTTTACAATTTGTTAAAAGCATTTAATTTTCGTTGCATGAATCTAAAGATGATTATGATAACGAAGAGACATTTCATTCAAGTTTTGTATGCGATATTTGTGGAACATAGAGTGAAGCTTCAAAAAATGTTGAATCAAGAATTGAACCCAGAAAAATCTCTTTCTAGAAACGTTTCTATAATTATTAATCTATACGTAAATGCAATTAATCGTTGGGTATGTCTGTTGGTGATAGTATAACTTTTGAACGACTTGAGCGATTGCGGTCATATTGACAAAATATATTTGTTTGGTCGATACAATAGTTCATAGCTAGGCTAGGATCCAAAGGGTGGCGATACAGTCAAGTTATTAACAAATTATGGGCGTATTCAGAAATATAAGTCAGTATACTGGCCAGTGCTAATGACGTCACGAATCGACGCCATACTGCTGAATTGTTCAAAAATAGTAAATAACGTAACTATAGTAAAAATAGTAAAAAGGAAATATTTAGTTTCTTCAGATGCCATTATTTATAATAATAATGAATTATTTTATATAAAAAGAAGTTCTAAATAGTCTGATGCACACATCCGGTAAAATAATCATACGTCACAGTTTTCTCACCAGTATAATATGGCGGTACACCAATATAATATGGCGTCGATTCCATGACGTCAATAGCACCGGCCAGTATAGTGATTTATATTCTGGGAAAAAAATACTATTGGCAGGAGCGCCGGAAAAAATTAAAAAAGCCAAATAAATCAATAAACAATATTGACTTCAAAAGTGGATTTCCTTTTTCAAAAAACAATGGCTTTCCACCTGCAACACCGAGAAATTCAGCTTGTATTATATAATATAATAGTCTCGCAAAATTCCAAATATAATCATTTTTAAATTCATGCCAAAATTATCATTATCTTAATTAATTCTCTTATTGGTTGCTCCTGTCTCTAAGCTCCTCTTACCCTAGAACGATTTTTCTTGATCAGCAAGTTTTAAATCTAAAATACATAAACAAGTCAATTTTACCAGTCCAAGTAGCCGAGCGGTCTGAGGCGTTATGTCTGCGCAGTATGCCTACTTGGAAACTGGGAGGTTATGGGTTCGAATCCCGACATCGGCAGTTTGTCAATTATAAAAATTTAAAAAAAATGGGCGGTTAATTGACTAAACTGTCGGCGTATGGACAAGAATCAAGTAACCGGCTATGCTTGAGAAGGTTTTCTGCAGTTTCCTTCACGAACTCCAGATGAATATTAAGCATAGTTCCTATCATAGTCGGCTGCAGCCGCATATCCCCTACCAATTCCTTTGCTACTCACAAATTCCTTCCACTCCACTCACATCCTCACATCCTAAGGCATCACAATGGACCTTATGGTCGAAGTGTAGCCCGTCCAAGGCAGCCTTTACAATCTTTTTCCTCCTTCCGATCTGTTTGACATAATGGTCTCCAGAGTGCTTTTCTTCCTTAAGAAGTTTGCCGTTATTGTTCGACCTTATATTCACTTTTTGTAGAATTTAGAAGCTTTGGCCCCCATCTTTGTAACGTACCTGCCTGTACAAGTCTTCGTAGATAAAATCCACATTTACAATTATTTCGGACAAGCGCAAAATTTTAAATATCACCGTTCTGCATAGATTAATGTCGTATGAATGTGGTCGTCATAATATGGTATTTGTTTGGTAAAAACAATTTAATTATAATCATAAATTTCAACACCATATTTCGTTTTTGTATGTTTTTTTGTATGAATTATTTTATATATATATATATATATATATATATATATATATATATATATATATAAAGCTTTAGAAGCTAACTATACGAAGCTATACTAGCTGTGTGTTTACTATACATTCGGTTTGGTTGTAGCATATAAAAACAAAAAGTACGGAATTGAATATAAAATATATTATTATTTAGAGGTATTAGTCTGAGAGCTAGCTGCAGAATGACCTAAAGTGGTAGGTTTTGTAAGTTCTTAAATGTTTGTATCGAAAGTTTAGAGTCTAGAACTGTTCACCAAAACAGAAGAACTAACCTACTAAACCATACTGATGATTTCAAAAAGGTATACAATTTATTTATTTAATGACAGTTTAGTTATGAAAACCAATTAATTAAGGAAGTTCCAGCATGAAATCACTATTTGACAAATTTTGCTCATTTTTTTTTCACAGGCTAAAAAGAATGTTTTCTGATAAATCCCGAAGTTTCAGAATTTTTCACCATTTAGAACGCCATATAATTAATAACCAAGTAATCATTCTCTCTCATTCTATGGCATTAGAAGCATGTTAAACTTCATGCCCGCCCAACTATTATCTGTTGTATTAAAAAAAACGACAGAATTTAAAAAAACTAGAATAGTAAAGATAAATATTTTTAAAATAAATTTTAGAGAAATATCGCATTTTACCGCTTTGTTTTCCAAATATAATAGTTTAAAATTTTATTTTATTTCAAAATTATATTAATTATTTTGTCCTTATACTTTAAGTACAAAGTATTATACAAGACAGTGCTGGAACTGCCTTAAGAATAAGAGCAAGATACTCATTCTGCCAAAGTCACCAAAAAGTCCATTTTGGACCTAGGTAGGTTTGCGTGTATGTTTGAATGTGTGTCTAGGAAGATATTTTGAGTACGGAGAAAAGAAGAGATGCAACTTTAAATTGAAGTAAAATTTTTCCGTCTTACGGAACAACAATGTTATGGCGGAAACAACTCAATCGGAAATCCGTCTTTATTCTTTTATGAGTTTTTTGAGACTCTTTTGAAAACGTTTTCGACGATTTTGTATCATTATTAAAATTTACTGTTGTTTTGGTTTTTGAAATTTCTCAAAAATAGTTAATAACTTCTGGGTCGAGTTATGTCGATATCACTATTTGTCCTGATATTGCTTTGTTTTACATAGATTTAACTTTATAGTTTAAATTTACTGATTTAACATGCAAATATTCAATCTTCTAAAGTCATGGCATTCCTATGCCATGTGAAGTAAGTTTAATAGAGTAACCCAACCCCATCTAAACTTTACTAAAATTTCTGCTAGCTCCTAGACTAAATACATATATACGGTTATATAATAGTTATAACACGAAACGAACTTTAATTTTATGTTTGTTTGAGACTCCTAAATGCAATTATTATTACGATTCTTTTCTTAAAGTTTTAGTTATTTCTTGTTTTTTTTTTATTAGCGTTAAAAACATAAACGAAATTATTATTAATTTTATGTCCGCATATACGGTGAATTATTTTTTGTCGTTGTAATATTTTTAGGACAGTACAGGGTGTTCACTTATATTTAGAGGAGATTCAATGCCTATTGCTTTTATACTTTCGAGCGGCAATATGAATAATATTCTATTTGAATTCGTTTTAGTATTAACATTCGAGCTTTAGATGAAAATCGATTTTATTGCATTTATAAAGTTAAAAAATCACAGAATTAAACAACAAATGGAACAATTATCCGAGTGAATTGTTAAAACACTCCCTGTGTACTGAGTTCTTTTTCAGTACTATTAAGTATTTTTACACACGCAGAAGGCCGAAGAAAAAAACCAGTTTCAGCATGCAGTATGAGTTATAGTCGGCCCAGATCTCTAATATAGTTTATAGTTTCTAGAGAAATACCTGCATTAACAAAATTTTGAAAATAAATTATTTGTCAATGAATTTAAAATAAAAAAAAGTTAACATTTTAAACTGTCAAAATTTTGAAAAAAAAAATTATTTGAGGAAGAATTATCTTGTCCGTCTTTACCAGAACTGTTTTTCGAAAAAAAATCTATCAGAATGGTCCCATCAGTTGGTTTTTTCACCTACTTAACTAACAGTACTTGATTTTGTAACACCTTGTATTAATAACTCTTGTATTAATAAACATTCTTGCCCAAAAAATAAATTCATAATTTAATGGCCGTAATAAAAATTTGGTTGATTACGAGTTTATGAATCTACTAAATTAATTTTCGTTTTATTACACACGTGGTGATATATTTGACAAATTTCTTAGGATAATTGTTATCAGATTGTGTGAAGAGAAAAATATATTTTAGCAGCTCGGTAAACTTCGACAAATGTAGCCCAAATTATATTGACTAAAATAACTGTTTATAAATGTAATAATCATTCTAAATAAATGAAATTGCGTTCTTTTTTTTTAAACTTTGAAATAAATTTGTGTCAAATTAATCCGGTTTTCGAAAGTATGTTTAGAACAAAAGCTATTGGTAATTTTACACCAAACAACTTTCATTTGAAATATTTTTTGAAAAACTTTGTACTGGGTACAATTCGACTTAAAAAATTTGAAAAAAAACCACCTTGCGAGAGATTTATGGCATAGAATTGATTTTAATGCTTATTTATTTGACCTGTAAAATAATCTTAGCGGGTTTCAACCTTACCATAAAACAACAATTTTGTAATAGACTTGATGACTTACCTAAAACAAAAAAGAGAAAAATTATTATTGGTTTATTTTTTTGGTTTCATTTGAACATGTTCATTTATTGGACTCAATAATTTAACGAAAATATTAATATGCAGATCAATTGTTTTCTACCTCTATAAAAAGACTACAATGTAGTATGCATATAAAAATAAGTTTTTACCGTGCATCGGTACATTTTGGGGTACCCTCGTGAACAAATACCTTTTCTGAATGCAATTAATGCAATGTTTTATCATGTAATTTTGAGTACCTAAATAGGTTTACCTTTTTGTTAAAATTTGTGTATTTTTGTCATTATCATATATTTTCTGATGAAGAAACTGTGTTTCGAAACTAGTCAAAATAATATTATTGTTACAAATATTTGGTTTTATTTAAAAAATATTTTAGTTTGTTTATTTTTAAGAATTATTATATGTACGAAACACAACAGATGTTAACTACCACAGAAACGTTATTTACATTCAATTGTCTGTACATGGAGGTCGTAGTGCGTTTATAATCTTTTTTTTTTTTCGATATTGAGCGTACGCTACTTAACCTTAGTAGTCCATCATAGTACTACGTTTCACAGAGAATATATATAAATTTAATACTCCAATATAATAAGATCTTATATATTACATTACATATATAGATAGGTATATTGTACGTATGTATATGAGCTAAACCATACAATTAATCGCTACTTTGCTTTCTAACTGAGGTATTAAATTACATCTAACTTCAATCAGACAAAGTTTCCTTATTACACATGCAGCGCATATGATTGTACAACATCAACTGCATTCAATTTCCTCTTACATGACATATCGTAAACTATAACATATCTTACGGAATACACATGGTTTGAACAATATTGATACAACGCTCTGCTACCAAATTGTCAGGATAATATATGAAGATATCTTGAAATGTATCAAGAATTAATAACTGGAGATAATTACTGCCACCATAATAACCGGAAACAAAAATAACCTGAAGATACAGCCGAGACAAAATAACCAGGACAAAAGAACCGGTAACAAAAATAGCCGGAGAAAAGAATAGTTAGTTTTTCAGAATTCTCGCCCGTTATATTGCTATGCCATTCATGCGATTACACATCCTAATCAAATTATGCCGCATTAAAAGGCCTTCTATATATTTTAGATATTGTGACAACTGTTGAAATTAAATAAGGAAACTATTGCAACCGAGTACTACAATCTTTCATTTCATCGGTTATTCCCCAAGTTGGTTGGATTTGCGTGTTTTTTGCGGCCTGGCATAAAAAAGCTCAATCAGTTATATCATCGTGATTATTTGGTCCCATTTACTTTTGTTACCAGTTATTTTGTATCCGGTTGTTTTGTCCTGATTATTTTATCTCCGATTGAATAGTCATGTAACTATCTTGAAAAGCTCGATCTTTACACCTGATTTGCGTAATATAATAAAGAATAAAAAATAAAAAATAAAATATTTTTCAAAATGTTTTTGGTTAATTTGTCCTTATTCATTCGGTTTTTGGGGAAATGTTTCGATTAAAAGTTGTTAGTACGTCTATAAAGAGCATTTTTTACCCGAAGTTATTTTTCGAATACCAAATTAATAAGGCACAAATCAACTGTAAAATTTTTAATTCTTTGTTCAATAACAGGCCCGGGAAAACAAAAAAGATTTCCAACAGAACGGCATCAATCAAAATTGAACTAGAATGATATACATATAAAAAAAATACATATAACTTCCTTCAGTATTTAAGCAACCCAATGTATTTACATATGGTATGTATATTACAGTTGTATCAAATCTCAAAGTTTGTGACTTCATTTCATTTCATTCAGCGAAGTAACAATGTGTGTTTCTCAGATAAAATAATATACATGTTTGCTACAATTCGGTAATGTTTATCCATGTATTTAAACTCGACGGAGATATGAAATGACACAGCCGCCAAACACAAACTTTCTTGACTTTTTTCTGTCAAAGTATTTTTTGAACATAAAGTAAAATTTTATTATATAATACAATTTGGTTATGGAAAATCATCATGGGTCTGTTTTAGCTTTGACAAACTTTCTATATACTTTAAAACATAAGACCAAAATTTAAAAACATATTGAATATTGAATGCCTGAAGGCAGTTGGTGCAATAATATTCGTTTCACAAAAATTCGAAATAAATTTCATCATTTGTTATCTTATAGATAAATACAAAACTCGTTATTTTAATAAATAAGTGAAAATAACAAACAACTGAGATGTTGGCCTAAGTACATGATATATAATGAGTTTATGAAAAAAACGTTGTTTATTTTTCATAACGGAACATTTTTTGTCCCTAAGGTTTTGTTCCTATCTCTTATGGTATATTTTATCGAGAGCTTTATCCCAATGGGTTTTTCCTCCATCGATATTGACCATTTACGAGCTTGAAGTTACTTTTTAGTTATAAAACACACACATAAATTTCTGTTTGAATTATCGTGTTGATGGACGGACGGGCGGAATATGTTGAAATGGACTAGTTAGGTCATTTCATAAACATTTATATTAATTATTTTATCTGGTTAAATATTTTTCACCGTTACAAAGTTCGGATTATACTTAATACATCTATTTATAGTATATCCGAGGTCTGTCGGAAAAGTATCCGACCTGCTTGGAAATCTTCGCACCAGAGTGTTCGACCGGTCTCTGCGAGGCATGAACGTCAACAGTAAAGCCTCACGAACTTATCGGTTGCTCGTCGACATCTACAAGACGTATAGCTCATGCGCAGCGCGTATTTGTTTACAAAGCCTTTTTGCGTTCGTCAGATTTTGTTATTGTTTAAAATGACTGAAAGATTAGATCAACGAATTTGCATCAAATTTTGTTTCAAACTCGGAAAAAACAGTTCGGAAACTATCCGAATAATGCATAAGGTCTTTGGGGATGAGTGTATGGGTAAAACACAAAAATAAGAGTGGTATAATCGTTTCCTACCTTCGATGACAACAACACCGGATAATATCGAGCGCGTGCGACTTGCGATTAAATAATATCGACGTTTGACTGTGGCGAATTAGAACATGATCTTGGAATACCAAAAACTACAATTTGGGAAATTTTAACCTCAAATTTAGAAAGTGGAAGCGGTGGGAAATCTCATCGAATCTTGTGCAGTAGTTTTTATAAAAACAATATCGCTTCGAAAACCTCCATACAGTTCCGACATAGCCTTCTGTGCCATTTGGTTGTTCCCAAATTTGAAAAAACCATTACGTTGAAGATAATGCGACGAGGGCACTCAAGGCTCTTTCAAAAACTGACTTCCAGGGCTGCTTTGGAAAGTGGAAACATTGCTGGGAGCATGTTATTCAATCACATGGGGACTACTTTGAAGGATGCCACTCGCCAGATGACGAAAAATAACGCCATCGTGGAGATATGAAGCTAGGTCGGATAATTTTCGGACAGACCTCGTATACCGGGTATACAATTTTATTGGTAAACCTCATTTTCCAATGTTAACAAAAGATTAAATTACAAAATAATTAAAAACAAGTTAATATAACAGCTAACCGACTTAATTGCTTAAATACCCGGTGTATACTGAATGTAGTCAAGACTTAATTTAATAAACCCTGATATATATTATATATTGGGTATAAAACCAAAACCAACTATTTATTATTTAGACTCTTATATATCCAAAAAGATACTCAAAAGTCAAAATTAATTTTGTCTTTGTTATTACACCAACCACCTGAACACTGATCCTGTGTGTAATACAACCAAAAATACTTGTACAGTTGACTTGAATAAGCAACCATCTTGTCTTGCTTTGATATTCCCTACTTTAACGATTGAAATACATATTATAATAATTATTAATTAAATTTACTGATGGGAAAGCTTTCTATTGTATAAGACTCAACTATAGTTCTATGATTAGAAGTGTTTATGGTATCCATTCATGGTAGGTACTGTAGGCAGTTTGTTAACCTCACAAAGTACATCTTCACGATACCTGGTGAATGACAAATGCCACATACCTATGTAGACTCAACAGAGACAAACAGAGACTATAAAGTAGTATTTTCGGTATTTTAATTAGAATATTCGAAGAAACATTGAGAGATCAAATGAAGAGATAATTTCAACCAAAAGCGTAATTTTATACCTGAGATGCAAAAACTATCTTTTAAATATTTGGAAACGTAAAGATTCAGTGAAAAATGAACATATAAGTAATAAATCAAATTCGCTATCTGCTCTGTTTGTTCATTTATTTCTTCAAAACTATCCAATGGATTTTGATACATTTTTCATCATAATTTAAAGAATTTCTTTTGGAAGGTACTATGGCCCACAGAAGTCGTATCCTTTTTTCAAAGTTGTTTAGGCATTTTCCCAAAAACCGATTGAATAAGGCTAATGATTATACTATTTTTGAAACAGGACATTGCCTTCTGTGGCCCATAGTACAACAGGAATTACTAATTCTAAAAACAGCAAGCAAACAAGTGATCGACGAATAGATATATTTTAAACTCCGTGATCACGGGGAAAATATATTGCAACTAAAACGCGGGCTGTCCCTCGATACACTGTATATGAACAGGGTACAACTTTCAAAGTTTATCGGATTCATCACCATGCAATATCATCTACGAAAGCGCCTAAACACAATAGGACTCCACAATGGATCCATTATGTGCTGACTGTGTGACGAGGAGGGAGAAACAACCAGCCACATCATCTTCAACAGCTAATATCTCGATTTTAACAGATACAAGATATTCGGTGCATCTCACCTCGAATATATGAACCATCAAGAAAACCTGATAAACAAGCTCCTGGTTATTGCCCATACATGGGAGAAGCGAACCTCATCAGACTGAAGAAGAAGGCGGACCACAATGGATTGGAACAGTGATTCTCAACCATTGTGCCGGGGCACTTTTGTGTGCCGCCAAATTTTAGAAATCTATATAGTAAAGTATTAACCAACATAAAAACGAAAAAAAATCGAGCCTGTTAAATGTAGAACACGAGAGTAGCATTGTCATTTTTACGACCAAATATAAATGAAATTATCAAAAAATATCAAGCTCAAATTTCGCATTAAATGTATTCTTATTATTAACTTGTAAAGAATCCTTTAATAAACGTACTGTTGTTTTTTAGTACATTATTTATTTTTTGTAGTATATTATTTTATTTTAGATTAAAAATTATGAACTATTTTACACAATGTATTTATTATTGGTAAGTAAACAACTTTAAAACTTATGTTTTTCTTTGTGTGCCGTAAAATTTTGAAATTGTTAAAAGTGTGCCGCGACAAAAAAAAGGTTGAGAATCACTGGACTAGAAGGTCGAAGTACAACACTATTTATACCCAAGATTAAAGGACTACCATAAAATCCGCGATAGCATAAAATGTCTCTTCTAAAGATGACCCACGCCGATAATTTTAATCTTAAATTTTTTTTTCATAAATAGTGAGTTATTAACGAAGTTCTTTTGACCGATACACTATTAATCCTTATCCAATCAAATGCGTACATCCATGCAAATACGGGGCACGATGCTAATTAGCATATAAAAAATACACATCAATGAATTTTAATCAATAGCTTCCGTTCCGTTCATTGTTCATTTTCATATCTATTTTCTGCGAAAAAAAAAACACAACACAACAGAAAAAATAACATCGAAGAGGATCGTATATTCTGATAAATAATTCAAAATAATTGCATTTTATCAAAATAACAAAATAACTAAAATGAACACACACACACACAAAGTACAACAAAAACACACACAAAAATCTCGTGTATAATAATGTTATTTTTATAATGAAATTTTTATATGCAGTAAGTATATCAAAAAGAAAATTGCATTGGTAACATAATAGTGTAGTAAATACATATATATATAAACCATGTACACTAATGTTCAAAATAATTGATCTGTTTTATTTATTTATTTAAAATACAACCATGTAAATGGTTTCGACAATACTGAAGCGACAAGCGTTTAATTTAGTAGTCTAGTCAACAAGTTAAAAAACGTTATAATTCTTGCTACTGCGAATTAAAAGACGTGCGATAGCTCATTGAACTCGTTATGACGTCTAGAAAAATGTACAAAAATTTCCAAACCTGCACATAAACAATTGCAAAAGTTATAAACAATTAAAGATTCCAAAGAAAAGGGTTTTACTATTTTGAAAATGACTCATTAACTATTGGTGCTAGAGGAATTTTACAAACAGATTCTTAAAGAGGAGGAAATTTCCGAAAAAAATGTTGACTCCCGGAACTTGACCTCTATTATTAATACTTTTTATTGTTAATGTTGAAAATATTTAAATATTTATAAATATTTGTTTTAACATTTGCATTTACGAGTGTTGTATGTCGACTCCCGGAACTTGACCCCTATTGTTAATACTTTTTATTGTTAATGTAGAAATTATTTAAATATTTAAATAATTATAAATATTTGTTTTAACATTTGCATTTACGAATGTTGTTTCAATCTTATAGGCAATTTTTTAACAGTACTGTATTAACATTTGCATTTATGCGTGTTTTTAATTCATATAGGCAGTTTTGTAACAGTTTTGTATTCATATTTGTATTTTAGGAGTGTTATTTCATTCTTATGGGCAATTTTTGAACATTTTAGTATTAAAATTTGCATTTATGAGTATTGTTTCAATCATATAGGCAATTTTTTAACACTATTTCATTAACCTTTGCATTTATGTGTTGATTCAATCTTATAAGCCATTTTTTAGTATTGTTGTATTTACATTTGCATTTATGAGTGTTTTTTATTCATATCGGCAATTTTCTATGAATGGCACGATAAATGGATGCGATTGTAAATTGACTTTTAAGTTTTAATTAAAACCATACTTTTGAAAACAAAGACGGCTATTTACAAAAAAATGACATTACATAAACTTAAAAATATTCTGTTCTATGCTTCATGTGCTTTATACTTAAGACATAGAAAGTTGATATTTCCTATGGAGGTAAAAGGAGCACATGAGATTTTTCAAATGGATGTCTTTTACAAAAGGTGTAGTATTATGTTTTAGGAAAATTTAACCTTAAGAAATGGATAAGCAGGGGAATTATATATGGTTTAGAAAATATTTATAATAATTAAAAATGTATAAATATTTCATCTTGGTTCAACTTTTGTACATTTGAGTATACATTCAGTAGTTAAGACCACCAACAGTGATATAAGACATAGATACAACATGTTCCTATTCAAACCCAACCCGAAGGAGTCTAGTTATATAATTTAGAATACTCCTCTATCTTGCTTTGGAGTATCGTAATGGAATATGTCTGCGAAAATATGAAAAATATATGAACATTACGAAACAATACGGGGTTATTATTATATGGTAAACAAACAAACAAACAAACACACATAAAAAGAGCATGAGTGGGTATTTATGAATAATTAAATCAATTTTTAGAAAATACTTTTGTTGTATCATTTAGAAAAACTAGAGACAAAAACCAAACATTTGTGGGAAATGGTGTACATTAATTTTCTTATTCTTTAGACAAATAACAGCAATGTTTTATAAACCACATGCTCTTTAGTTTATTAGAAGTTTATTTGTATGTTCTAAGATCCATACATAATTCCAAATATTGTCCCATAAATCGGGACTTTGAGGTGTGGTTTTACACAATTTTTAAAAATAGCATCAATTTTTAACGCCTATAGTCCACATATTTACATCAAAAATCAACACCAATTTGTCTAGTTGAATCGTACAGGCCACTGAAGTGTGAAACCAAGTTCGTATAGTTCTGTACCATACAAGAAATTTATAAAGGCCAGGGTTGCACAGTTTTTCCTCAGAGGATTGCATGTGCGTGGAGATCTTTATAAACAAAATATAGTTGTTAGTAAGCTTTGAAGCTAAACAACTGATGGTACATTCCAAGGAATAAACTTATACAGACTCAGGATTGTAAGCGAGGATAATTTATCTAGTCTGCAGCCTGTTGTCACTTTTTCATTTTTTGTTCTTAGATATTCCGGATGACAAACGTCTTGAAGATTCTCTGACTATTGTCGGACGACACACCCTTCTCTTGGTGGTATTTTCCATTAGATTATACGCAATAAAGTTAGGAGAATACCTTTATTAATGTAATATCGAATCTAAAAGTGTCTATAAATAATTCATTTTTTCATAAACAATAGAAAATAGCCGGGAACAACTACGCAACCTGAAATGGATAGGGTTTTCACGATGAAAACTCTTTGCATTTTTGAATGTAAGAGTTGAAAGAAATATTCAATATAAAATAGAAAGAAATTCAATTTCATATAAATAAGCGTACTAAATACAAAAATAAACCACACCTAATACATAGAAACAGAGAGTTCGTAAATAATTGATGGCGTATAAGGTCTAGTTTACGAGTGGATTAATGCTAAACACCGTGATCACTGGGAAAATATACCGCAGCAAAAGCTCGGGAAAATACTGCTTCGGAATGCATCTAAGAGGCTAAGCATCTACACACATTGGGACTCCATAACGGGTCCATTATGTGCAGATTGTGTGGCGAGGAGGAGGAAACATCCAGCTACATCATCTTTAACTGCGAACCTCTATGTTACAGCAGACACAGAATATTCAGTGCATCTCACCCCGAATATATGAACCTTCAGGAAGATCTGATCAGCAAGCTCCCGGCTATAGCCAAGATATGGGAGAAGCGATCTCTTCAGACTAAAGTAGAAGGGGGAGCACAATGGACCGTACAGTCGAAGTGCAGTACTTATTAGACCCCAGGATATATCTATCTATCTATTAGGAACGGAAGATAAACCTCGGAGAAAAAAGGTTTATTGTGTTTGAGGTCTGATGTCTAAGGTCTAATTTTTGACAATTTGTAACCCTATTTCAACTATTTGATGCAAATATCATAAAATTTGAGTATTTGTCATTTCATGATGAAATTTGATTGGTCCTACTAACTGATTTTCATGATAATTTCATTGATGGGCAAGCGAAACCTTCATCTAAGACTAGGGATCATACCTATTAATTTCTTTAATTAGAATCATTTTTTCATTTACTTTAGATTAGTAATGAAAATCGACTATAAAGGCATTGTTGCTGGTACTCTTGAGTCAAGGTTAAAATGACAATATATAAATTCGATCTTAAAAAAAACTCTGGGTTTTATTCGTAAAGTTTTCGTAAAAATTTCTTCAAATATTGATCTTTACTCTACCTTAGAGATTTCGAAAAAGACCAAGCTTTATTTTAGGAAAATAACGAGTTGCAGAAAATAAATTTTACTCGAATTTATCTTCAAATTTAGAATATTTACAAAAAAAAAAAAATAATGTTAAATTAAAGATAAAAGGTAATGAATAAAAAAATGTTGCCGCGGGAAATTGATTTCATTTTCTGTTTGATAATGGGCGGAAATGCAATACTTTTTATACCCCAAGATATATTTCTATATCTGTCTTCCCTATGATTTCTGTCTCTGTAAAATTTTGCTTTATCATAGTGTCAACTGTTTTTAGATCTTATAGAGACTCTCCGTACTGGTGCGATGTATGGATATACTACACACGATGTATAGTCGATATACTACACACTGAGTACACCAGTTTTACCTATTCATAAAGTTGAGAAAATGTAATATATCTATGCTATTGTAAATATACAGCAGATATCTAAAAATAATAATGCTTTTTCTTTCGTTTTCTTTTCTGCAATCTTTTCATGAATGAAGAAAATACTACCTTGTAGAAAATATGTACACATACATATGTACACACATTTATATATATATATATATATATATACATATATATATATATATATATATATATATATATATATATATATATATATATATATATATATATATGTATACAAATATATATATATATATATGTATATACATATATAGATATATATATATATATATATATATATATATATATATATATATATAACTAAATAATTGGATATTGCGTCCTAAGTTATGTAATCCCTTCAATGTTGTTATATCCGGTATCGATATATATATATATATATATATATATATATATATATATATATATATATATATATATATATATCGATACCGGATATAACAACATTGAAGGGATTACATAACTTAGGACGCAATATCCAATAGAAATGTCACAGAGCGGGCAAGAGGCACGGGGGAGAGGGAGAAAGTGCGTAACTAATAATAAGACAAAATAATCGTTCTTACTTACTGAAAAAATATGACGGTTCGTCGTTATAGTCGATAAATTTCGATAACTGTTCGTCGCTTTATCCGATGTTGGTATAGCCGGTTTGTTACATAAATGTTTATCTGGCCGGGATTTTGCCATTTAGTCAAAATAATTGATCCGTTGTTGTAAACGATGTCGGTATAGCCGGTTTCGACTATATTTATACTAGCTGTTTCCCGCGACTTCGTCCCCATTTATATGAAAGGTAAATATATAAGTTTTCGTAAAAATTTCTTCAAATATTGATCTTTACTCTACCTTAGAGATTTCGAAAAAGACCAAGCTTTATTTTAGGAAAATAACGAGTTGCAGAAAATAAATTTTACTCGAATTTATCTTCAAATTTAGAATATTTACAAAAAAAAAAAAATAATGTTAAATTAAAGATAAAAGGTAATGAATAAAAAAATGTTGCCGCGGGAAATTGATTTCATTTTCTGTTTGATAATGGGCGGAAATGCAATACTTTTTATACCCCAAGATATATTTCTATATCTGTCTTCCCTATGATTTCTGTCTCTGTAAAATTTTGCTTTATCATAGTGTCAACTGTTTTTAGATCTTATAGAGACTCTCCGTACTGGTGCGATGTATGGATATACTACACACGATGTATAGTCGATATACTACACACTGAGTACACCAGTTTTACCTATTCATAAAGTTGAGAAAATGTAATATATCTATGCTATTGTAAATATACAGCAGATATCTAAAAATAATAATGCTTTTTCTTTCGTTTTCTTTTCTGCAATCTTTTCATGAATGAAGAAAATACTACCTTGTAGAAAATATGTACACATACATATGTACACACATTTATATATATATATATATATATATACATATATATATATATATATATATATATATATATATATATATATATATATATATATATATATATATGTATACAAATATATATATATATATATGTATATACATATATAGATATATATATATATATATATATATATATATATATATATATATATAACTAAATAATTGGATATTGCGTCCTAAGTTATGTAATCCCTTCAATGTTGTTATATCCGGTATCGATATATATATATATATATATATATATATATATATATATATATATATATATATCGATACCGGATATAACAACATTGAAGGGATTACATAACTTAGGACGCAATATCCAATAGAAATGTCACAGAGCGGGCAAGAGGCACGGGGGAGAGGGAGAAAGTGCGTAACTAATAATAAGACAAAATAATCGTTCTTACTTACTGAAAAAATATGACGGTTCGTCGTTATAGTCGATAAATTTCGATAACTGTTCGTCGCTTTATCCGATGTTGGTATAGCCGGTTTGTTACATAAATGTTTATCTGGCCGGGATTTTGCCATTTAGTCAAAATAATTGATCCGTTGTTGTAAACGATGTCGGTATAGCCGGTTTCGACTATATTTATACTAGCTGTTTCCCGCGACTTCGTCCCCATTTATATGAAAGGTAAATATATAAGTATTATTATTATTATTAATGATCAGGCTATATGATATTATATGTATACAACATACAACGATATATAACGATTTATAGTGTGCTATTATAGTTTATAGTTACTATGGAAACGACAATCAAAGTTGTCATCTCAAAATTGAAACAAAATTTTAATAAAATAATTTTATAGTTATTTTTTAGAAGTATATTTTCTGTGGAAATGATAAAATTAACAAAAATTTTATCCGACTCCAAAAAAGAGGAGATTCTATGTTTGACTGTATGTTTTTTTTTAATGTTCACCCCATTCAAGATTATTTTTGAGACAAAAGATAGCCTATATCCTTCCCCAGGATATAATCTATCTCCTTGCCAAATTTCATTACGATCCGTTTAGCCGTTTAGTCGTGAAGGGGTAGCAAACAAACAGAGTAACTTTTACATTTATATAGTAGTATGGATATATACTTTCGAAAAATTTTGTATTCATGAAAAATAAAAACTAAAACAAAATATAAAAAAGTATTTATATTTATTTAATTATTATCAACATGAAAAATCTGTAGTTTAAACACCCCACAACTTTTGTACATAAATTTTTGGAGTAGTACTTGAAGAAGATGTTCGACCTTGACAATCGATGTTGTGGTCTCACCGGACCTCCTGATGCCAAATTTATTGTTATTGTGGCCAGTGATATTTAAACATAAAACTAAACATAAAATAAATAATCTTGTATACATTCACCATTTTTTATCAGTAGCGGTCGCAAAAATAACTGTTGGGGCAAAGTAGAAATACAAGAGAGATTTTTCATTTTTTTGGGTTTTCTTTGGAAAATGAAGACAATAATGGCATGTACGTAGAATTTTTTTAACATTTATTATAATAATTCTGATTCAGATTCAAATTGAAATCGCACCAATTCTCAAAATTGCCAATATATATAGTTGAGTAGATGATAAAAATAAAAATCAAAAACATTTCTATATATTTATTTTACGATCATAGAAAAATATATATTTTGTTTACTTTGGTTTAGTTATTTTTTTTTTTTTGGGAAAAAAATAACAGATCATTTTTCCTAATATCGTGTCTTCACTTATAAGCTAGATATTATTGAAAAACTTCCGCACTCTTATTTGCAATATACAGGATGTATCAACAAAAAAGATGCGCATTTATTTTTAAAGGATACGCATATGTGATATTGCAACTACACATCACAGCTAAAATGTATTTCATGTGAAGCAAACCAATCTAAACTCAACTGGATGCGTTGGAAATAATATTTTTTTAAATGTTAAATATCTGTACGGCCGTGCTTAAGTAAAAGGCACTAAACGTCATGTATTATCTTTTATTAATTTTGATGGTAATGGATTTTTTCGATGACCTACTTACATATCGCAATTATAAAATGAATCGTTAAGAATGTTATTTCAGCAAGATATTAATTTTTAAGTTTGTCAAATATTCCAAATTGGTTACATTACCTAAATATAAAAGCAGTAAATTCATTTTTCAAAGTAAAAAAAGTAAAAGTTTTCAAACTGTACTGCTTTTAATCCACTGAAAAATATAAATACTGCTTTTTAACTGTATTTACCTGTTAGGATTATAGTTGGCCCAAATATTAAAGTTTATCCAAATAATAAAATTAGAAGTTAATGTACCCTCTCGTTCATAAAAATTTAACCAGTTGATAAATTCTAAGCGTTATTGTATGATACATATATTTAGTAATACACACGCTTAGAATGTGACTTACTGGTGGTTCAATTTTTATGAACGGAAGTGTATGTTTGAAAGAAAATTTTAGTTTCCATTTTTGACATATTTATATATTTCAAATCTCAAAATTATTTGACAAAATAATACATATAAATAATAAACTTATAAATAATAGACCGTAAAAAGCAGTAATTCATCTTTTACAGAGTATAAAAGCATAAAATCATATTTTACTGCTTTTCGTTTTACAACAATTGATGACAGATGATCTCTTATTTTAGGCATTTTGATTAATTTTGATCTAAAAATCAAACTTAAATGACTTTTCATGAAGTCGTGTAACAAGCGATTAGTCGTTCAATAATTATTGAGAAAATTATATTATTAATTTAGTGTAGAAATATCAAAAACTTAGATTTCAGTTTTCTCTGTTTTCACTTTTTACACTTTACTGCCTTTTTCCTAAGCACGATTTGATTCCTTCTCTAACTGTTTGTTACAGTCAGTGGATATGATTGTCTGACTATATATTTGCAGCACTCTGGTGTGTATTAACAGTAATAAAATATGCAATGTATACTCCCGTTCAATAAAATTGAACAGATCTGAACCTGTTTTTGTTTACATAAATTGTTTACATATATCTTTCTTTTTCACATTTATAAAATATACTTCTTATCGTTGTTTATAAATAAGTTATATATAGAGAGTTACAAAAGTGAGGAGTTTTATGCAATGTAAGAAAATTATCATTTCAGGTCTGTTCATTTCAATTTTATTGAACGGGAGTGTATATACTTATTAGAAAGTTTATTCTTTATGGTTTTCACTCTATACACATTCGTATCGTCAGTGATTTGTGTATGTGTATAAATTTTCGGTTATATATCCACATATATGACTGCATCATCGCTTCCCATAATCCTCTCTTCTGAGTTTATTTATTTATTTTTATTTTGTATATTTCATTTTAAACTGCATTGGCTTTTCAAGTATGTAACTGAAAAATGGTATATTTATAGTGCATTTACACCGAAATACAAACATACCCAAAGGCGCCAGTAAAGTGATTTGTAATAGGGTGCTTGTGGGAACACGATGCACTAAAGTATAGAAACGTTTTTCGATAATTGAAAAGTGGTTTGTAATAGTGACATACTATCGATGACAAAAATCGCCTTCCTTTTTCAAAATTATCGCCGTGTAATCGCCGTGTAATTTATAACGAATCTGTAGTGTATTTCCACTACTTGTTCGTTTTAACACCCCCTCCTTCCCTCAGTAACAATGATTGAAAATGGGTGGAAATGTTTGGGAAAGACCGCAGAAAGTGATTCCAAGGAGAAAAACGTCCTTTTCGTCCTTGAAATCTGTTGAATTGAATTGAATATTGTAAAAAATATTTTATACTTAAAAATGAAAAAAAAACATTTTTGAATTTTAAGGATTTTAAATTAAAAGGATTCTATTGTCCTAACAAACAATTTTCACCTATTTCCACCAATTTTCAACCATTTTTACTGGGGGGTGGGTAAAAGGAATAAGATCCCACCCATCCTTCAATATCTTGTCGCCCTTATTGCAAAGAAAATATCCTCAAATTACACTTTAGAACCGCCAATAAACTTTGAACTCATTATTAAATAGATTGCCAAAAATAGAGAACTTGGAATGAAAGTCCATAATCTATTATTTAATACTACCTGAAAAAGCCAGCGTTGTCCCTGAAAATGTATACCAAATAAACATTTTTTTCTAAATTTTTTCCATTCAAAAAGTCAATTTTTTTAATTTTAAATTTATTGACAAATAATTTATTTCCTGAATTTTATTAAAGCAGGTATTTCGATCGAAACTATAAGCAATATTAGCGATCTGGTCATCAGAAAGCATTATAGACAGTGATATTAACCACCTTAGTTTTATCAAATAAATCTTGAAAAGTCATATCCTGTTTTATGACTTGTTAGTGTTTACTCGAAGAAAGTTCAGAAAAGTCACTCTAATAAGCCACTTGTAAAACAGCCTTGTGTGAAAGCCTCCTTGAGGATATTAAAGAAAGAAAAAGTTTATAATATTTTAATGTTAATATCCCTTTCACAAATAATTATTACTATTTCCGTTTTAATATTGTTCTTTATTCTCTCGTAACATAAATATCAAAAACAAAAACAGCATTTTGATGGTAATGGCAATACATCGTAGTACTATACGCATAGTAGGGCTGAATTTAGCCTCTAGCAATCAATTGTACAGCCTTATAAATGCAAACACACAAAAAAACCAAATAATATATACATGATGCACAGTTAAAGCCATTTATGAAGATATATTTTTTTACTGAAGAAGATTAATTATCGTATGAAATGTTGTTTGTGAGAAATGTTGTTTTCAACTATACGCTCAAATAAGTATAATATAAGAGAAATGAGGTCTATAGAAAAAAATGAAACAACTTTGTCGGATTTATGGTTTTATTCCAATATATTACCCGTAAACATTTAAGCTCGTTGATCTTTGAATACATACATACCCTTCAAACATGTGGATTTTCTTAAAATCGAGCATACTCACGAGGAAATGTCTCATAAAGAACAAGCTCTGAATATCTAAAATTGTCTCAAAGGATTCATTTAACATCAACGATTATCTTTTGCATGCCATTTTTGCTCCGATATCTGCAATATAATCCTCTTTGCCCCTTCGATGGAGCCTCTTCGATGAAAACCAGGTATTAAAGAATGTGTTGAATAACATGTATCGTTAAATTAATCACTTCCTTAAATTTTTGCACACTTCTATAGAGAATGAAATTCAAGTAAGGAAAACACCAACAGCCATGGATGGCCACTGTGATTGAAAAATGACATTTAAGTAACTTTTGAAGCCAGTTGAAAAAGTTTAAATATGGTTTAAGAAATTTAAACATTTGTATTATTTTTTTAAATCAGGAACTCGACAGATGCTGAATATAATCTTCTCATTAATTTATACTTTCAATGACATTATATTCGACTTTTACTGTACATATTTTTTAACCTTTTAAATAATATTATGTCATATAATGTATATTTTATTGTAAGACTATTTTTCACGTTACAAAAAATAATACTAATTAAATTTATCTTGATATTCGTAATAAATATTAATGTTTTTTGTAAACAAATGCCTTGCAGTGTTAATAATTAATTTACATTCTTTTATACTTCATCACAAAGTCAAAAGAAAATGAGAGTTATAGAAGTATAATAATTTTTAATCTTACGGATAAGAGATTTATTATCAGGTTTTTCCGTTGTTTATTCAAACAGAATAACAATTTCTTTTGTAAACTAACCCAGAATCAAATAAAATAACTTCTCCGAATTGTCTTTTATTCTGGGAATAGAATACAATTAATTTATTAAAATTATTTCGTGAATAATGTTTGTACCTATATAATTTGTATGCTTTTGAGAATCCTATTTATTAACCCGACTTCAAAAAAGGAGGATGGTTCTCAATTCATCTGTATTTTTTTTTTTTCGTTAGTCCGTTGGAAAATAACTATTTTTTTGTTCAATTTGAATAAGACTCAAGATTCAACAAAACTACTTGTATATTGATTGGTCTAACTAATAAAACTATCTGTTAAAAAAAGTTGGTTTTCTAAAAATCTCACATTCGAATTGAAAACTATGGCGAATTGATCCTAAATAACATATAATTGAAGATAGTGTACATCCAAAAAAGTTTGCATTCCAAAGAAAGTTGTACATTAAGGACGTTCCAGCACTGTGTCATATAATCAGGACAAAAAACCGGTTTTATTTTATTATAGCACAAATACATAAACACACATATACAACACATTGACAAATACACGGTTTATATATACAAAATAATGGTACTTTTAAGAAAAATAAAAATTTTAAACTTTTATATTTCGAAAACAACTTTCAAAAACAACTTTCGTTGAGTTTAAACAATTTTAAACTCTCCTAGTTTTCTTTAAATTCTGTCGAGTATTTTTTCTAATACAACAGATAATAGTTGGGCGGGCATGTTTTACATGATTCAAATGAGAGAGAGTGAGAGAGAATGATAACTCACGTTCTAAACGGTCAGAAATTCTGAAACTTCGGGATTTATTAGAAAACGTTATTATTAGCCTGTGAAAAAATGACCAAATCTGTCGAAAAGTGGTAGTTTGCTGGAACATCCTTAAAATGACGAATACAATAGACAATACAATACAACAACTCATACATTATTGTATAATTTCAAAATAGTATACTATGATGTATGAACAACTTTATATGACAACAATGTATGTTGTTATAATAAAGTAATACATATAGATATTCATATTCATTTCTAAAATAAGTTCAATTATCTTTGTTTTTTATACACAAACAACAGTAAATATATCCATATACCTAAATATCTTAGCTATACAACGGACAAAAGTCAGCCTATATATGCTATAATTATGTTAATTTATGTGATATATATGAGCTTATAGCAATTTATCTGCGGACTGGGTAATCACTTCTATCGAGAACAGATCAGAAAGGAAGAAGATATTAGAAGACCACATTCTGGAGTAACGTTCCAAGGCTCAGGCAGGTCTAGAATCTTATTGAACATTTTCATCACAAAAGATACAAAACCTGCATTGACCTGAACAAAAATAGACTGCGAGGTTTCTTACGGGACATTGTAGGCTTAGGAGACACCTTGAGAAATGAGGACAATTGCAGGTTTTGTGGAGAAATGGAGGAAACTGCGTCGCCTGTTTGGGAGTGTACTACATACGTGCAGGAGAGCTACAATCCCTAGACCCAACCCAGATCCTGCACTTCCTGAAGGAAACTGGACAAGGTGCTCTAAGACGAGGCCGACCACTTAAGGTACCAGATGAGGGAACGCAATAGATCTTATAGGCCACAGTGCACCCAATCCCCTCCTCCACCATTATCATTGATTCATCAATTTCTTTGTTGAATCGTACCGAGTGAAGGTTTAAACTCATTCCCTTTCGATAAAAAAATTGCTTAAAAGTTTCTATTTAACAAACCAAATCGTGAACTATATTTAATCACCTAACCCCTCTTTTTCTGATATATATTTATACACAAAAACCATTAAATATGTAATACAATACTATATTAATAAAATAAAATGAAAAGATTTTCAAAATGAAGTTGTTCAAGACAATGCAATTATGAAGTGAATGTCTCGTTCGTAATAATACATAAAATCTTCACATAACAATCTTTAAGTATACAACAACAACAAAAACAACAGCAACAAGAACCCAAGAACACAACGAACCAAGGCATTGGTACTTTTATTCCGTGTATTATACAAGATGTCCTGTAAGTAGTCGAGTTCCATAAGAGGGTAGGTAGAGAGTACGATTTTGGAACGAAAACTCCTCAGACATTTTTTTATTAGATTGCACCGGTGATTAATTATTAATTAATTAAGGAAACTAGTTTGAAACCAAAGAACAGCTAGTATCTATGTAAAGCTAGTATCTATGTGTCCCAAAGCTACTATGAATTTTATCTGTCGCTCGTATCCACAGAAACAGGAAAGTAAAATTTAAGGGGTGGAATCTTTGTTTAATGGGGGTGCATATCTTGCGATTTTCTAAAAATTGATAATTCCAAAAATTTTATTATTGCATTATTAAAAAAATTATTCAATAGTTTAATTAATCAATAATTTAATTAATGCACTTTTGAGACAACTTAATAATTTAACGAATTTAATTTGCGCGTTTTTTTTTAAAAATTTATTATTAAAACAATTTATTTATTACATTTTTCAAAAAATAAAAAAATTTAATTAATGCACTTTTCAAGGAATTAATAATTTGAAAAATTTAAGCAATATTGTTCCAAAAATTTATAATTAAATAAAAAAATGCACTTTTTGCAACTCTGGTTTCAACCTAGTTTCCTTAATTAATTAATAAATAATTAAGTAACGGTGCGTCTAATAAAAAAATATCTCAGGACTTTTCGTTCCAAAATCGTACCCTGTACCTACACTTTTATGAAACTCGACTACTTACGGGACACCCTGTAAATGAAAAGACTAAAAAAGTTTTCAAAACAAAATTATCCGTGTTTTTTTCTTTCATTTTATTTCTATTATTTTTTATTTTTTTATAATAATATTTTGTATGTATTTTTTCTCAACTAACAGTTTTGTAATATTTTAATTATGCGGAAGGAGTGAGTGAGTAAGTAACTCTGTATGTACTCTGGTTGGTGTATACAAACTATGTTATTTTTAGTGTAGTTTTAAAAACCACTCTCTCAGAATTTTATTTCTTATTATATATATTATTATATAAAATGTTTAATTAAAATAAGTCCTTCGTAAAGTACATATGCATGTACTTTACCTACTAACTATTATGTGGATATAATATAAATTATACCAGGTGGGTAATTTATACGATACTCGATTTCACAATAGGGAATATGCATGCAAATTTTTTTTCACATTTCTTTTCAGAATATGAAAATACTGTTAATACTGTAATAATATTTAAAAACGAAATTAAAATCCGACAAATATCAAGGAAGCTATGAGCTTTTAAAGATTATTATCTGTCTCTTTCTTGCAAAAATACTAAAAACGGAGTTTCACGTGTATTTAAAATGGTGAAAGTGTAATATGACGTCACATAACATATCAAGAGGGCTATCACCCTCTTTGTCTAATCGGGAATTTCAATCATTTTATCTCGCTTATGTTAAAAGTTATTTAAAAAGTAATTTTACCTTGATATTTGTGAAGTAAACATGCTTCAATTAAAGTGAAAAAAAATTTTCATGCATATTTCCTATTGTGTATCATCAACTAAGTTAATTAGTTTAACTATAGATAGCGTTATCGTATTTCGAAAGTGATAAATCTATTCATTTGCTAAATGAATAAATGCCTTTTACTATTATAGAAGTGAACAATAAGATAATAAATTAGTGGGTTTTAAAACAAATTTCATTTAAACTGGACGTTATTTTGCTTCTAGTATATTGTTTTTTTTTTGTACTAGATGGCGTAATCGAATCCATACATAATTATTTTGCCATATCAGAGTTAAGTCTGCTTCGATTTTTATAAGGTTTGTATGTTTTTATGCCAAATTTAAGTCATATTTTACAAACTGTACAGAGTGGGCTAATTTCGATGGTTTTAGGGGGTAACTCGGTAACTTTAAGAGATAGAAAAAATTGATGACACATTCTCGATCTCTCGTACCAACATAAATTTGCTAGCATCTTTTGTTTGCGAGTTATTAGCTAAAGTCGATTTTTCGACTTTTAAACAATTTCGAATATCTTGGTTGTTTGTAAAGCTAGATGAAAATAATTTTTACATTCTTAAGGCACTTTTTTTTCGTATAATCCAATGGCGTCGAGAAAGTTTGAGATAAATGGTGGATTTTCGAGATATATCCTAAACTTGTGTCTTTTTAAATAGGAAGTATAGTTGGCTATGGCTTAGTTAGAACGAATTTTTTTCCCTCTTTTTAACCATGCATCATTGGGTTGCTTTCAACCCAAAGTCTGAAATAGCCAAAATAGTAATTTCTGTTGACAAAAACTTTTCACCAATAAATTAGTCTCAAAAAAAGAGATCGAGAATGTGCCATCCCCATAAAACCATCGAAATTTGTCCACTCTGTACATTCAATTGCTTTGGACATATTTCGGATTTTGAAATATTTAAAATTACAAGTTTCTTTCTATTTGTGAAGTTACTCGTGACGTCATTTTCAAAAATGGAGGTTTTATTGAATCTACATTTTAATAGTTTCATCAACAAAATATCAATTTGTTGTTTATTTTATTGACGTAAATCCAATAACGCATATGTAACTATCACAGTTGAGCCAAACTAAACTGTGTCTTATTTTTGCCACTAGATGGCATAGTCCTAAGGAACAAATGCCAATAGTTATTGCCAAGAAATTCAAAATGATATATTAATAATTTTGTTGCTGATTTATTAAACGTTCATCAAAAGGTTGCGTGGTCACTTCCAGAAGAGATCCAAACTTCAAATTTGGTAAAAGTTTAGATCATAAGGTTCAAATAAAGTTGAGGAATAGCTTACTCCACGCATAGATATCACTACTTGTTTTGAAGAATATGCAAAACTTTTTTCTCATTAAATTTATTCGCTTTATCCGTAGGAATCCGTGTAGTATTAGAGATGAGGTTGCTTTTACTAATAAAATCGGACGACTGTCTAGGAATGTGCGTTAAGGAAAAGTTACACAAAACGCCATGTAGGTAGTTTTTGAGAAATAAATTAATGACGTTTTGCGGTTTTGTACGCTGCAATGGAAAGTAACTATTGTGGTACCCCACCTGCTGAGCAGATCTAGCATAGAGAAAATAATCTAAGCAGGATTCTTTTAATAAAGGAATATATTTTGATTCGATTCAGAGACTATGGCTTTCCCTCTTGGTATCTCGAAGAAAAAAAAGAAAGTGATGGGTGAAATGAGTTTTAGGCTAAAAACTGAACCTGCCACAAAAGATGCTGTAGGTCACAATGCACAAAACCCCAATCGGCAGTATTAGTGATTTACAGTATTGAACAATATGATTTTCAATACTGTATACAGTAAAGTCTATATATACTTACATAAAACGTGATTGTGATTCATAGAATGGGTTAGATGATTGTTTTAAAAAACTTGTATTATAAATTTATTATAATACAAGTTTAAGTAAAACTTAATACAAAACTAATAATTATTATTAGTGTTATAGAATTCTATTTTATTCTATAATATAACCTAAACTTTTATTTTATCCTGCATCTTTACTACATATTTAAAGATAAATATATATATATATATATATATATATATATGTATATATATATATATATATATATATTTACATTTATAAAAACAGAAAACTAAACTTATATTATGATTATATTGTTATAGTTAGTAGTATTAAACGAAAGTTTTGTGTGTTAAGTAAATTAGCTGGGAAATGAGAAATAAACAATTCTATTGTAAAATTGATCATTATAAAAAAAAATGTTTAAATTGGTTTTTTTTTAATTTATAGATTTTATGCAGTAAATTAAAGTTTTTATTGTTTTATGAGTTGAAAACAAAACTTAAAAAAAAAAACAAGGTCGATGCTTTTTCCAAATTGATTAATGTGATTTCTAAATAATTTTATACTCGGTATTTATGATATATACAAGGGTATATTCGGCTTAGACCGGATTTTATAATGGTTGAAAATATTGATCGTTAAAACAAATTTTTGATATAGTTGTTCATAAAATGACCTAATTTTTTTTTCGCATATCCCGTCAATCCAATCTTCTGTTCTTCCGTGTATCCGTCAACACGATAAGAGATAATAATAATAATTTGTATTGCAAAAAAACCCAGTGTCAGGATACAATAAGCAAAAAAAAAAGTAATCACAATAAATCATTAAAATTGTATGGCAATAATTTCAAGATTAAAAAGAGATAGCAAGCTGAAATTTTGTGCCTGGGTACAAATATTACAGTCCATAATCTTGTTAGAGTTGAAGAAAAGTATTCCAATCGAATAAAAGATTATGCTGCACAAATTATTTGTAAAATGCCATCAATAAAAAATACATTATGAAAGCTGAAGTGAAATACTTTGTCATTCCGAACGAATATTGTGCTAATATTTGAAAAGACAAAAATACACTTTTGTTTTCTTTTTTTGGGAGGTTACTGTTCGTTTGCTAATAATAGACACACTAAAATGTGACTACAATATTATATTTGTGTGTCTGTTTTTTTTTTATGGTAAAAATGCTTTTAAAATATCAACGGAGAGAAAAAAAACAAAATTATTAACAATTGTTGTATCACTGTGTGGGGAAAAAAACGAAAACTTTTATATTACATTACTTTTGGACAGGCATTTTACTCGAAGACATGTAAAATGGTTGTATCTATTGATTGAATTGAATTTTTTTTTTTTTTTTTTTTGGTCATTCATCATAATTTCTTTTGAATAGAGAGTAGAATTGTGTTTATTGTTCATGTCAAATTTTGAATGTATATATAACGTCACATGAATTATCATGAAACGATCATCTTTCGCATATTCTCTAGGAAAAAGAAATTCTATCTACGTAAAGACTAAATAATCGCAAGGTTTTCTTTAATTTGACTTTATTTCGACCATAAGGTCCATTGTGATGCCTAAGATGTGAAGATGTGCGTGGAGTGGAAGGAATTTTGTGTGTATAGACTAGGAAATGGCAGGATACGCGGCAGCAGCCGACTACGATAGTAACTATGCCGATATTCATTTGGAGTTCGTGAAGGAAACTGCAGAAAACCTTCTCAAGCGTAGCCGGTTACTTAGTTCTTGTCCATACGTCAACAGTTTAGTCAATTAACCGCCCCCTTTTTACTTCTTAATAATTGACAAACTACCGATGTCGGGATTCGAACCCATAACTTCCCAGGTTCCAAGTAGGCATACTGCACAGACATAATGCCTTAGACCGTTCGGCCACTTGGAGTGGTTATATAATATATAATTTTGATACTTCATATATGTGTTACACAAATTTCCGAGATATAATGAAATTCTGTGACTATAGAAAATAGGTGCAAAAAGTTTCATGAAAATCTTTAAATGTTCCGTGCACACTTATGGAAACTCACACTTATGAAAGCTGTCCATCTGTCTGTCTGTCGGACCTTTTTTCTCAGAGATTTCTTATAAATGATTAAAATTTGGCACAGATGTAAACTGTAATAATAGAATTTCTAAGCCAAAGACGGTTTGAAATTCTTGTCTCCAACCCCAAGACGATTATAATCAAGAGAAATTTTTAATTAAATTTTTTCTTACAGTTATAAACAAAACAACGCTTATGTACTGCGGGTTGTCTATTGAAACAAATCCTTAGTTCATACAACATTAACTTTCATTGCATTATGTTCTGAAAATCTTTTAGATTGAGTTGATTTATATTAAAGATGATTCTACGAAGTTGCAACCTTTTCTTAAGGACTTGAAAACTGTCGCATGAACTATATTTTGTATAGAACCCTATAAAATGTTTTATGATTGAATGCTTACTATTTCGTGTGTTTTTTTTCGTGAATAAAACGAACAATATTATTAAATACACTACTTCGATAGAGTCAAGAACGTTTTCTGAATAATTTACAAAATTATTTCGAATACATGCCCTAAGTTTTCTGATCCGCTGAACGTTTGCCATCATGTTTTCTGCGATATTATTATTTATCTTGCAGTTCTTATATATCTTTTGTAATAAATAAATAATAGTATGAAATGTATTTAAATATATAACTGTATGTTTCTGAGAATTTAATAAATTGATTACTTTATGAAAATATTAGATTTCCAATGAATGTTATATGTTAATATATGTTAATGATATATTAACATAATATAATATTATATTTTTGTATTGAATGGGTCGTTATTTGACGAAAATCCATTAAAACTATTAAATAAAACAAATATTTGAAATTTTTGTAAAATCACTATATTTGACTAGTTTCGGAACACAGTTCCTTCTTCAGAAATAAAAAAAGAAATCAATATTTCATACCATTTCATTTTTTATTTCTGAAGAAGAAACTGTGTTCCGAAACTAGTCAAATAAAGTGATTTTACGAGAATTTCAAATATTTGTTTTATTTAATAAATATAATATTATATATTGAATATTTTTGGTTAAAACAATTTGCAACATTTCTCATTCGGTTATTATTAAAATATCTCGAATCAAAGTTTTCATCTTTTATCCGAAACATTTTTTGGAAACCCGAACGAATAAGACACAATTCAATTCTAAAATTTAAAAAATATACAACTTTTGTGGCCCACAGTACCTACCATAAAATTGTCAATTCTTATCTATTCGGGTTACCGAGACACTTCATAATCGTTAAATTTTTTTGATTGAATCTTAATGGCTAAGAGTTAGCTAAAAAAATCTGTTCAGATTATTGTCTTTTTTGTATTTATTGTATGAATCTCACTCTGTTATTCTATAATATAGAAGGTGTGTCTTTTATATTTTGATAGTACTGTTCAAGCAAAGTTACATACAATGTGTAAATATTTTAAAAAAATATACCGACTTTCTTCAGCTTTTTTTGTATTTATTATTAGCTTTTATGTTAGTTTTGAAAATTTTTTAATTGATTTGTGCCGTATTGATTCGGTTTTCGAAAAATGCTTCGGCTAAAAGTTAATCATAATAATATAAGTCTGTATCAGCCCACTTCCTGGGCAAAGGCCTCCCCCAGTGCATTCCATTCCTTATTGCTTGTAGTTAATCTACTCCATTGTCTACCCGCGAAAGCAACGATCTCGTCTCTCCATCTATATGGTGGTCGGCCTTTTTTTATCTTATGGTTCTAAAGCGTCCATAACGTGCATCTTGAAGTCCAACGACCATCTTTAATTCTACCAACATGCCCCGCCGAACTCCATTTCAGTTGTTTGATATTAACCACAACATTATGAATATTTGTTCTCGTTCTCATGTTGTTACTAGGTATTTTATGACTTCTTTCAATGTTCAACATACTTCTCTCCATGCTCCTTTGATATACGGTACCCCAGGACCGAGGTACCGTAGGTCATTATTGGTAGGATACACGCGTCCCATTCTTTACGTTTTAAGCTCATGAGTATGTCATTTTTAAAAATGTATTTGCGAGACCAAAACCTTTTCCAGGAGTTTTCTATTCTCTGTGTTGTATCGGCTAAAAGTTGTTCATTATAAATATAGTAACAACTTATTATCGAAAATTTTTTTCAGATATTTGTGTGTGTCAACCTGTATAAAAATGTTGAAATTCCAAGAAGGTAATCATATTTCAGCAAAAGTGAATACATTCACTGTGACGACAAAATACATTTACTCCAGATAAAATTATAATAATATGTGTTTACATTAACCATCCTGTTGGGGAATATTGTGATATTATCAAATATGAATTATAAATGTTGTAAGGAAACGAATATTATGCGAGAGGAAAAAAATATAACATTTATAAAAAAAAAATGAAGAAGAAGAAGAAGTTTCCCCTTCAATCCCCCCAACCACTCAGCTGTAGTAACAACTTTTGGTTATTATTATTGTGTGTTTACAGGGACGCAAAAAGTCGAGGTTATATGTTTTCACAATGGACATTGTAGGCAGGCAACCAGGCTGTTATGGTAATAGCGTAAGAAGGTCTATTATTATTATTATTATGATTATTTTTTATACTGAAGAAATAAATTATATAGAAAATTTGTGTATACGTGACTTGTTTACTACCTGCGTTGATTTTATTACCCTTTTCTTTACTCGTTATTGGAATACCGCATCCATTCGAAAATATCGAAATAGATGTTTTCAATAATTTCATTTGTGTATTGTCAAATAAGCTCTTAAGGAAAAAAAAACGTTTGTAGGTCAGTGTTATTAGTAAGATAAAACACGTTCTAGAATAAATGGTTTTATATCAAAATGTCATGTTTTTCTATCCTTGTATATATTTAATATATACAAGAGAATATCCAATTTAGTCCTGACCTTTTAATGGTTGAAAATATATTTCGCAGACATAATTTTTTCTATAGGTCTTCATAAAATGACCTAATTAGTCCATTTCCGTATGTCCGTCAGTTTGAGCGGCGAAGCTGTTAAAGGCACTTTAGTCGCAACTGAACGGTTGCTGGTTCGATTCCCAATAGTGGCAGTTTGTTAAATTAAAAAGTAATTAAAAATTAAAAACTAATGGATAGGTTAATTGACTTAACTGTCGGCGTATGAACTGGAACGAAAGTAACCGGCTGTGCTGGTTACGGGTTTCTGCAGTTTCTATTCACAAACTTCATGTGAATATTAGCATAGTTAATACCAAAGAGGGCTGCACTCGTACTACTTCCCAATTCCTAGGCTACATACAAATTTCTCGTCCTTACGGGTCGGTAAAAAACTTCTAGAAAGGCTTACTTGCCAGGCTTCAACCTCCTCTTCGCAACTACTTTACTACATGTCGGTTAGGCCATCTGTCTGTATGCCCATAAACACGATTACTTAAAAAGTTAGGTTCAGTTCATAATTAGGCAAAATTGAACCATGTATATCAATTTTTAAAACTGAATAGTTTTTCCAAGTTAAAGTATATTAGAGTCTACGGAGTCTTAATCTGCGGAATGTAGGCTTGATTTAGGGTTTCGTTGAATTGATACGTTTTACCAAAATTTCCAAGACTTAAAGTAGAGGTTAAGCGATATCTAAGGACATTTATATTATAATTTATCGCAATTCTTAAATCATAAATTTAAACACTCTCGGAACCGACACTATTTGATAATGTAAATGCGACGATTTCAGGCAGAAATAAATTGTACACTCTCGAGTTACTAGAGTTTTGATTATTTTGCCAGTGTTAGTTGACCATTGATAAATAATCAAAGTAATTACTTTTAATTTATTTTAGAGAGTTTTACTTTTTGAAATTCCATTACAAGTTTTTAGAGAAAAGCTTCAACATTATTTTGCTAATTCTGCTTTAATTTGATTTCAAATACTTAACATTATAATTAATGTGACATGTTTCGGATAATATACCCATGCCCAAACTGTGAAGTCAACTTAGTCGCTGTGGGTTAATATACCCAAATTTTTCTACGTATTCTAAAAATATTGATTTCCAAAGTTACAATTTGTCTTGATAGTATGGCTTAAAATTGACATCAAATTTAATGCCAATTTTATCTATTGTAATTTGACGAATTAGCAAAACTTCTCTGACGTGAACCGTAAACATCGAACGTGTATATAGTAGATAGATAGATATATTGTAGAGGCTACCCTGGACGGGTTACACTTAGACCATAGGGTTCATTGTGATGCCTCAGGATGTGAAGATGTAAGTGGCAGAAGTGGAGTGGAAGGATCTTTTGTTCGTGAAGGAGACTGCAGACAAACTTCTCAAGCATGGCCGGTCACTTTGTTCTTGTCCATACGCCGACAGTTTAGTCAATAAACCGTTCCTTTTTTTTCTTAAATTGCGAAACTCCCAATGTCGCGATTCGAACCTATAACCTCCCAGTTTCCAAGTAGGCATACTGCGCAGACGTAACGCCTTAGACCGCTCGGCCACTTGGACTGGTTAAATTTTGGTATGTATAAACCTCAATATTCTTGTAGAAAGGTGTGGAAATCTATAAAAGAATCTTACGACTATCTCCTAGAAAGTTATTCATGTTATTTAAGTATATTGAAATATATATGAAAAATTTTCATGATGGTCATTTACACCATCTATTATGTAGGATCGATGGATATATGAAGAAATGTTGGCAAAACTAGATGACATATTAGCTGCATTTTCTTAAGAACGAAAATTTGCCAAATGGTGGTTAGCATTGTAACGTTAGTCATTTGTGACTACAATTAAATCATTCCCCATATCAAAGAAATTGATAAGGATACATCAATAATTATCAAAACCACAACGTAACGTATTGTAATGTAACAACTTGTAATATAATATAATAAATTTATGACTTCCCTTAAAGCAATTTCACAAACAGTTCACTATCGACTATACCAACCAAACCAAACAACCAACCAGACACTATTGTAAAGAAAATACATTAAAGTGAATAAACATAGGATGTGTACTGCACGTACTTGGTGAACTTTTATTTTCAAATGGTTCTATAGGATTGTAATAAATTATTATTTGCCAAGCCTATCTTATAGTACGAGAGCCCACGACCAAGATTTTTGTCTCATCACACCAAGGATGAAACCATATTGAATCAATAGTTTAGATGACTCTGTACCAAAAAATGCGATTTTTTGAAATTTTGCGTCTTGGGTCTGACCTGAACGCATTTTCAAAAATGTCATAAAATTTAGCGACTCGTATTATAGCAAAATGTCTGATTTACGGAATGTTAGTTAGATGATAGCCTCGCGATACCGAAAACACGGTTTTCAGACAAAAATAACGTTGCGCCTGTCCAGGAAACCATTTTAAGAAAATGAGACAAAAAAAAATTCATAGCCCCGTGTCTGAAAATCATTTTTATATGTTAGTTAGAATTAAGTGATGCGACTAACCAATTTTCAGGCAAAAATATACTTACCGGACATTTCGAGAGCAGTTCAAAAATGTAATAAAAACTGACATGATAAAATGAGTTGATGATGACGACATGATAACAATTCGACATGATAAAATGAAAACCGATATCAGACAAATTGAGTATTGCAGTATCAGACAGTTTTTCGAATTTAAATTAAAAATCGTATTTTTGCGTATTAAAGTCTCCACAATAAGTTGCACCCCTCAAATTCTTCGATGTTGATTAAAAAAAAGTTACCAGCAACCGTCGAACTGAAGTTGAAGGACTTTTAAAATAAATTTTACAAAATAAAATAGGGATGAATTTATGTTTTTATCGTTTTTAACCTTGTAGACAAGATTGAAAATGTCTGAAAATTGTATTTTAGTAATGTCGGTAGCAATACAAAAGATTGGAAACAAATTTGAAGTTAATTGATATGATACGAGTCGGCTAATTTTTATGATATTTTTGAAAATGCGCTCAGGTCTAACGCAAGATACAAAATGTCAGAAAACAGTAATTTTAGTAATAAAATCACAAAATCTACGTACATTTCCAATATTAGATATATTGTGATAATACGATCTGGCTTTTTTTTCATAGCAAGAATCATCCCCCGTGACCTTGCAAGATTACTGAAGGTTACTACTCCCCTAGTCAGGTCTAGCGTCATCTAAACTATCGATTCTATATAGTTTTATCCTTGGTGCGATGAGACATGGTCGTTTTGGTCGTGGGCTCTCGTAGTATTTTTCATATGAGAAGATACACACTGTTAGATATTATAGTCTCTTTACTGTTTACTTTGCGCTTTTATTCTGCTTCTTTTTTTTTACAGAAATATTTGAAACTGTTTTTGTGTTATTAGTGCATTAAAAACGAAATATTTGTCAGAAAAACTAATTGTAGATTAAATGGGGACGAACATTGTATATGATTGTGTTATTAAATCCAATTTGTACAGAAAAAGCTATAAATTAAACTGAAAAAAAAACTGATTGTCTGGAGGGACTTCTGAAACTGGCAAAATGGAACCATGTTAAATTGATCTGGATGCCGGGTCACAGTGTTTTCGAACCAAACGAAAAAGTAGGTACCTTAGCAATGGAGGGAGTCGATATACCTTTCACTGGCACAGAGTCTATCTTAGGAATTCCAAGGACTGCATGTAAACAGTTGATCAACAGGTGAGTGGTCAAATGCTAAACACCGTGATCACTGGGAAAAAGTACCGCAACAAGAGCTCGGGAAGGTACTGCATCGGAGTACAACAAAGAGGCTATCTCTCGATACATTGAAGCTGAACAAGATGCAACTGTGGAAGGTTAACGGATTCATTACCGGACATTATCCCCTGCGGAAGCATCTACACACAATGGGACTCCATAACGGGTCCATTGTATGTAGATTGTGTGGCGAGGAGGAGGAAACATCCAGCCACGTTGTCTTTAACTGCGAATCTCTTGGTTATAGCAGATACAGACTATTCGGTGTATCTCAACCCGAATATAAGAACCTTCAGGAAAACTTGATTAGTTCATTTCTGTTCGCCAGACAGTAAGCACGATAACTAAAAAACAAAGAGAGTCAGCGAACGTAAGGTCAAGTTCGTGAAGAGGCAAAATCACACGCCAAACATGGGCAATCCATTTTGCCCATGTGAACTAATCAGGTCATTTTATGAACTCTTATATCAGAAATCGTTTTCTACCATCAATATTTGGAACCGTTTTAAGGTCGAAACTAAACTGAATATACCCTTGTATATATCATACATACCGGGTATGAAAATATATACTTCCTTGAAAGCTTTGTGCAAATTCGACTTTTGACTATCGATAAGAGGATATTTAAGAAACCATAGTTACGTGATTAAACTTGCAATACAACAACGACTTAGAGTTTCATCATGTTTCAAGCATGAACGACGTCTTTCAGAACAATAAATTTGCAACAAAACTAATCAACACTCAAAGTCTAGACACAGCTCATTTGTACAAAAACCCAGATGAATATACCATCAATCTCAACAAGCTCTATAGATAGTCCACACACACAAACTCTTTGAACTCTGAACTGAAGAAGAAATATTCAAAGCATTAAAAACAAACCACATATTTAATACAATTCACGTATTCTAAAAAACATATTGAAAACAGATAGATATATATTATATACAATCAATATATAGCTAAACTCAGACAACAACATATTATTTGAGAGAAGATTGAATATCTGCAACATTTTAAGCATAAATAAAACATACATACATAGAAACAAAACGACTCAATAGCAGCAGTAACGAAACGAAACGAAAAAAAAACATTGAAAATATGATAAATTATGTCAAAGAATAAATTTCATTTGTAAAAGCCATAAATAAATAAACAATAAAATAAATAATGCAAAATAACATTTACTACAATACACAACGGTCGTAAAATGTTTTTCAAAAACCTTTCCTTTTAGCCCACCTTTTAACTCCTCGCATACTTATTCTTCTAGTGAGTAAGGTTTGTGTTTGAGAATTCTAGTAGTCGCTAGCCCTATAGACCAGCCGCACCGATATGTGAAAAATTATGGTAATATTCGAAGTATGTTAATGGGTTTTTTCCGTGAACTATTCATGTAATTGGTCCGATAGATCTAAAATTTTGTATTGAAGGAGGAATTTCTAGAAATTTCAGTTTAATATCTCTTACACCGATCCAATCCCACTAGTAACTCTGTATTCATTTGGTTTTCGAAAAAGTGTTTCGAATAAAAGTTGTTCAAAATTAATATACTACCAACTTTTATTCGAAACATTTTACCAAAAATAGAATGAAAAGGTGAAAAACACTAAATACATTTATAGATGATTTGTGCCTTATTGATTCGGTTTTCGAAAAAATGTTTCGAATAAAAGTTGTTTATTATAAATATAGTAACAACTTTTAGTAAAAAAGTTTTTTCGAAAACCGAAGGCATAAATTCATTATGAAATATTACAAAAATGTCATCAACTTTTATTATATACAAGATTCTTCACTTAGTTTTCCGCATCTCAGCGGCCAGACTACATGGGTATGTAAACATATCGATAGTATTTTATATACACAACTATATTGTCGTACATTATCCATCCATCGTACATATACAGGGTGTTCTGAAATGCATTCAAGAAAACTATACCACGGTGTATAGCTGCAAAAAAGAAACAAAAAAGTTTCATAAAGCTTTTCGATTTGACGCTTATTTTTTAAGATATCAATTAAATACAATGAATTAAACATTGATTATTTCAACCAATCACAGAACGCATAGTGTAAGGAGACGCCGGGGCCTCTTACCATCTGCGAGCCTTTAAAAGGTAAAGCGCATGTTCTACTGCTGAGACCACACCTCCTTATACTATGCGTTCTGTGTGATTGTTTGAATTTATCAATGTTTAATTGATTGTATTTAATTGATATAGTACAAAATAAGCGTCAAATCGAAAAACTTTATATTTAACTTTTTTTTGGTTTTTGTAGCTCTACACCGTGGTATAGTTTTCTTGAATGAATTTCAGAACATCTTGTATATACTCGATGACTATAGTTTCAATAAATATATATATATATATATATATATATCTATTACAGTATATATAAATGCATATTGAAGTAATACAAAACAATTGCTATATAAAACAACTATACTGCACCCAAAACATATTAGAAGGTACTTTTAGAAAATAATAATAATAACAATTTCTATCTAGAAAAGACGAACACAAACATTTGGAGTGCATTAACTTCGATCGTTAATCTTATCCACAAAACACGATACTTTAATTTATTACGAAATAATACTGTATTTAACTTCCATTAGAAATAGAAAATTGCATTAAATTGTGAATTACAGCAAACGTTTGTCTTAAATTTATTGAGTGCCTAGATTTGGAAGGATTATATAGAAGGGGCTAAAACCAGAAGGGGATAAACGTATTCTAAACATATATTTTTTCTAAATATGTATGAAATTTTTTGGGTAAAAAGTGTACAAAATGTATCTCTAGATAATTTCTGACCGACCTACACTATCTAAAAATGGTTATGCTTGGATTATTACGAGGTGGATAATTTCACAGAAACAGAAAATTTGAATTGGCGGCGTAGGCTGTCGTTTCAAAAGATATGCAAGGAATTTCTTAAACAATTTCTCAAAGAAAACGTTCTCAAAAAATTTTGCAACATCTGATAATAGTTTCAATTCATACAAGAACAATAATATTTTTTATTAAGTTTTGAGTTTTTCACTAAAATTTTTTTTCAAATTTGCTACCATACAAATTTATTTACAAGTTTTTTTTCCGATTGAGTTTTTTAATCCGATTGTGTATTTTAGTGAAAACTTTAGCCGGATATGGAAAGCTTAATTTGAGATTTTTTTCTCCGTCAGCCAAATGCTGCGTTCTATATATTAAGGTTTAAATTAGCTTTTGGAAGAAATTATTCTGGTCAAAGAAATTCATTAAGCTTAGACATTTTTTTGTAAATGGATCTAATAACCTAGAAAAATATTTCCATTAATAATACTTACGCTTTGTTAATATCATAACATAAAATTCAATAAAACCCATTTAAAAATATGATGACGTCTGTCTGCTTGTTTCTTTCTTTGCTACCGTATCACATTCAAACGACTAAACCAACGATGATAAAGCTTTCACTGATTGGTAGAAAATTATACCGGTTCATAAGCTATAAAAGTTTTAACATCAAACTGTTATCATTATCCAACAACTCTTTCTAGAATCATTGGTCCACTAATTCAATAGTTTAGACGAAAATATGTGATGGCTAATGAACAATAATGTATTTAAATGATTTTATAAATGTGGAGGGCATGGGAAGTCAGAAAAAAACTACTTATCGACGCTCCCACCACATTTTTAGTTATACAAAAACAAAACTATTTGTTTATTATTAAATAAAACAAATATTTAAGATTTTCGATTAACATATATATTTTCTGATGAAGGAACAGTTTTCCGAAACTATAATCAAAATAAATACTTATTTAACGAAAATCACAAATATTTGTTTATTTAATAATTAATTGGGATTTTTGTAACAAGTAACAAATTTTTTCAATACAAAACTATTTATGTAAAATGTGTTAAATTACATTAACAAAACACCCACTTTTAGAAAAGATAAGCTTTTTACAAATGTTTACAATTTTAATAATAATTAGAAAGAGAACAATTGCTCCCAGGATTGATGGATCCAAGGTTTCGGACCCAAACATTCTATATCTGACACCCTGTAGGTTTCTGCAGATGCATATTACATGTATGGAGGTTTAAACGTCCTCCATATAGGCCCTACAAGTGGGATCATCAGAGATCCCCAAGTTATGAAGGTGGTAGTTCAATCGACAGTGTCCTGTCAAGAGTTCCACCACCCTTCTCAACTGCATTCTATTGAGCCTCAACCGAGCACAGTCGAATGGCCTAGCTGTGTTTAAGCACAACTTGTCTACAAATTTGTTTAAGTAGTAAATATATAATTAATGGAAGTAAGACCAGATGTTATATATATATATATATATATATATATATATATATATATATATATATATATATATATATATATATATATATATATATAAATATATATATATATATATATTTAGAAAACAAATCTGTTATTATATCACAATAGAAGAGCAACTTATTACTCTAAATTGTAAATTGCATATTTTCGTTGTGAAAACAAATAGTACTTTAGTATTTTATTTTCGTAATTTTAATACATTTATAAATTTGGCAAACATACATAACAACAACAGCAGCAGCATAATAGAACAGAACACAAGAACAGAACATACGACGTTCGAGAAAACTAAGCATGTGTGTGATTTATCACAATTGTTTTGTTACTATAGTAATAAGTATAGTATTTTGGTTTTTTTGTTTTCATTTTAAATCTGGCTTTCAAACAGCCACATAACTTCTATGTAGAGATAAAACTATTTTTGTACCCGGTATATATAATATTATGTTTATTAAGTTTAATCCCGAGTTTAAAACGGTTGAAATTATTTATTGCAGAAAATAATTTTTGGTATAGATTTTCATAAAATGATTTAATTAGTCCATTTTCCCATATCTATTCGTCTGTTCGTCTGTAAATACGATAACTCAAAAACGAAAGGAAATAGTGAGCTTTGAATTTGTATTCTATAACTAAAAAGTAAGGTCCGGTAAGTGAATGGACAAAATAGGACCATGTTTGGGAAAAATAGGCAAAATTTACTATCTTTGAAACCATAAGAGATAGACCAAAAAATTTAACAATAAAAATTTTCCTTTTTCTAAATTTTCCTTTTATTTGAAATTTATTTTAATAAATTGAAATTAATAAAGTTGTTTATTATAACTAGAATAACAACTTTTAATGGAAGCATTATTCCAAAATCCGAATAACGAAGGCACAAATTTTAAAATGATAACTTGACTTTTGACTCCATTTATATAATCAGTATTAATATATGGTGAGTAAGATGGCGACCAGAATTTTTATTTTCATAATCATGAAACACGTTAATATTAATTCAAACTTAAACTAGCTAGAATATGTTATGGCTACAGTGCCATAAACCAATAAGGTGTGATCACATTTCCAATAATCGAAATTAAAATATCAATCAAATGTAACCACATCAATACTGGTTTAGGGCTCTGTGGCCAAAATCTGTTCATTCGATTACTATTTTACTATTTTAAGTTTGAATTGATACAAACGCCTTTTAGGATCATGAAAATAAAAATTATTATCGCCATCTAACTCACCATATATGAATACTGATTATACATAGATGTCAAAACTCGTATTTAAAAAGCATGATTATTTGCTTGGTGATAAAACTTTCAACTTTAGATAAAATTTATAACCACATATTATATGTAGGATTTATGGTATATAATTTAATAAGAATATTATTTTTGTTTTTATTTTCTATTACAATTTTTCCGTGGTTTTCTTAGAAAACTTGACGGAATTCGTCTAAAAGAAAATTAAATATTGTTTTGTAGACAAAAATAAAAAAGCAAATATTAAAAGAAAAGAAATTTGTAATTGAATTTTTACTTCTCGTGTTTATACCAAGAGACTTTATAGAATAAATTTGACACTCAAGTGGTCTTTTGGTTTGGCTCTTTTGGTTACATGGGTTTAGGTTTCCCGGAAAAAATATCCTCAGACAAAATATCCTCAAGACAAAATATCCCTAGACTATATATTCGCCTACCACGAGAGTTTTAATCCGATCGCAATGGAATTGGTTATGTTAGGACCTTTTGGTATTTGTAATCAAAGGCAATTAAAAATAAAAGGGAAAAAAGCTGAATTGTCCAGGAATCTTTTAGAATAAATTTTCTATTAAAAAAAAAACTCTTCGAATTTTTGTAAGCTACTATCAAAAAAACCGTAGTAAGCTCGTTGGACTGAAAATGAATGTTGAGAAAACCAAATGGATGTCAAATGCAACTGAAGTTAGTCTCAACCTTAGACTTGGTTTAGAACATGAGACATTAGAGTGAATAAACAGTTTTAAATACCTGGGAAAAATAGTTTCGTTCCCGGATCAGAACAGCATCGAGATCAAAAAAAGAATAAAGAATGTCTGGAAAAAATTTTGGTCCTTAAAATAAATTTTTAAAAGAATAACAAATATCTCTTTAAAAAGAAAAGGTTGGGATACGTGCATCCTTCCGATCTTAACATGTGGCACTCAAACATCTGCCCTGGCCATTTACAAATTTACCACAAATTTACCGACAGGATTACTATTTGTTATTGATCTAAGATTATTAGATCAATCACAAAGATTAAAGATGTAACTACCAGTATTTTAAAAATTGAAATGGAAATGGGCTGGACATATTGCCAGACTAAAAGATGATAGATGGACGCCCAGATGTACTTCATGGGTACCATTCAATTTCAAAAAGACCGACCACCAACCAGGTGAAGAGATGAGATTGATGGTTTGCGAATGGTCAGTGGACTAGAAAAACTATGAATAGGGAAGTTTGGAATACACTGGGGGTGGCCTTGGACCATCGGGCTAATTCATCAGGCTATAATCTAATATAATCTAAACTATCAAAAAATAATAATACATTTTGACGATTTTATTCAGAATCACATACACATATTCATCGAAGCGCATAGAATGTATATTAGAATAAATAAATATTCTAGAATATAATAAAAAAACACACAATTCTATTTTGTGTGATATATAGATCTACTAGAAATATCTACCTATAAAATATTATTGAACAAAATTTTTGAATTTATTATACGTATATATATATATATTTAAATATATATACATACATACATATATATATATATATATATATATATATATATATATATATATATATATATATATAGTGTTGTATTCGATATATTTATACTGGATTATTATAATTCCATATAAATTTTGTCCATTTCGATTATTTCTGATGATAGATATATGTCTGAAATATAGACATGGAATATACTATACTCGGCATAGAGAACGCAGAATACTTAAATCAAATATTTTTGTTTAAAACTGTCAATATAATATTTTGATATGATATGTATAGGATCTCAGAAGAGTTGGGTTGTTTAATTTTAAAAGTAGAGAATTTCGTACTAAAATATATAGTATGTTAATTTTATATGTATACCTTTATTTTAAGAATGATGAAGTAAAAATATGCTAGAGTAAAAAAATTACATATCTTCCGGTAATCAGGCCACGGACCGCTTAAAGTGCAGTATCAAATGAATCAAAAACAAATTACACTTAATTTGATAAAAATGTATGCCGAGCAAAATTCAAGCATAATAATACTTCGATTAATACAAATTTCAGTATTAAGAAATATTATTTTTGTGTCATTCGTCACATAAAAAGTATCTGGAAGAAAAAATTAACCAAAAACATTCTTTGGTCATATAACTTTCGTATTACCATTATCTGTCCAAGAAATAAGTTGCTGAACACCTAAATCCCATTAAGACCATTTTTGTGCAGGTCATCTCGCCCATTAAAATACTAACTTCTTTGGGTCTACTCTACCACTACTTGCTGAAATGTTAACCATGTTGGAATCTAAATCAAATGACTCCATAAATTTTTCCAAGCTTTAATTTAACTTAACTTAAAACTGTAAAAAGTGACAATTTCGAAAAGTTTTTAAAACTAGCCAGTATTTTAAAAACGAATAGCTTTAAAATCAAAACGTATTTTCGAAAACCGAGTGGATTCGGTAAAAATTAACGAACGCCACCTATAAAGCCGAGAGTAGCAAAATCTTTGACTCCTACTTCAAATTACCCGATAAAGCTAAAATTTTTCGAAAAATAAATTACAATTTTTCAAAACATGGCACCATCTAGATTAAGTCATAATGAAATGCCAAACAATACTAATTAAGTCTTAGAAAAAATTGATATTTAAAAAAAAAAACATGAAAACAAGCTTATATGACTTGGGTCCTTTCTGATGAAATTGAGAACTTTGTCCCGCTCACACAGAAGTATGAGGTTCATGTCCATGTGGTTGCATTTTTTTAAAAAAATTTATATTCTCGTTGTTTCAAATACATTTTTTAAAATCGTATTCGATTTGATTTTTATTTCGTATTCTGACATTATAAAGTTCACAATTGATTTGTGAATAACAGTGCTATTTTATTCGTAAAAAAATATATGAATAAAGAAATGTAATGTAATCACTAAGCAACAGTGGTGTAAAGGTGAGCATATTGTCTAAGAAAGATGGAGGTCTGAGGTGCAAATCCTAGTGGTTACATTATCTTTTTCAAATTTTGAATTTATAAACATATATATACAGTTAAAACTTCCATTTTCGATTTGTTTCAAAACACCCGGTAATATAAGTATACTTTTATTATCCATATCCATAACAGCATTGATAGCTACATATCTAAATATAACAAACAGTCAATAATAATTCTGTATAATGCTATGAAGAAGTTTTTGTAGATACACGTATAAAGAGTAACAAGAACTTAGAGCTAGCAAGCTAGAGCTATTGCCTTTCAAATATTCTACATTTCATTTTCATCTTTGGCAAAAGATATATAAAGCTTGTTGACCCGAATCGATTCACAACCAACAATGACATATTTGACAGATTTTCTATATATATATATATATATTTGAAATATTATTTTTGTTCATATCATAGATACCTTTTTTGCAGTAAGGAACCGACAGTAAGGATGCCGTACCATTCTAATTCTAGTGACATATTAGTTCTTTTCTAGTACCTGTTTATGTTCTTTGGTTGTCTTCGGACATAAAATTTTGAAACGTCATTTTTATATGAATTGTCATTGTATCACACCATTTCCGGTTTTTCAATTTTAGTTCGAAAATGGTCAAAGGCAATTAATAAAATTAAAAAAGGGCTTCTTATATAAATAATTACAACTTTTTTTCAATACATTTTCCCAAAAACCGATCTTCTACAAACTGATTGTAATAAAACACGTGATCAGTTTGAAGTTTAAAAAAAACCGACTTCAAATTTTATACTCGAATTTTCCCATAAGTACATAGATAACCACAATTAAAGAATCATTAAAATTGGCCGTATAGTTTCTAAAAAAATCGCTCACATATAAACATACTGTAACAAATATTACCCTGGCAACAGGACCAAATATTAACCTGGCAGCTGGACACGTATTTTGTAATAAAACTACCTGTGGTTTTTACAAAATAGTTGAATTGAACAAAAGTATGCCATGTTTCTAAGACAACGGAATATTGATATTGTTATTATTATTACAACAGATAGAAAAATATAGAGTGTGAAAGACAGTCAACCAGTCAACACCTCAAAATAACACTCTTGAAATTGTAACTCTTGGAAATTGTATATATAATATTTGGAATCGTAAATAAATAAATTGTTAAAGTTGAAAATAATTTAATTCAGAGAACCTTCCTTTTTTTGAAGTCAATTAAAAACATTCATTTACTCCAAAATTAGACATTTACACTCAAATTTATGCTGAATATTTTCGAATAGTTTCGTAACACCTATTCGGCAATAGTCGGTATATAATAGCTGCTTAAAATGAAACACTCACTGATATTTTTTTGTAGAAATGCAAATTTTGTATAAACAATCAGTCAGGTAAATTTGAAAGGATATTGTATAAATATCGAAAATAACTTAAAATTACTATTGTATGTATTTTTCTCAAATTGAAAATTTGAGCCAAGACTGAATTGGGAAAATGGTATAAATTTTCACTAGCTGTTGAAGAAACTGATAACATTCATAACTGAATCTTTCGGAAAGTCTGAAAAATTTTCAAATCAACTTGACCGATACATTTCGTGTCTTTTTTATATTTCTTTTTTTACCGTAATATTTTCAAAATATTCTTTTTCTTCTATATCATGACTTGAGCTATTTTGTTGTTTTTTTATGTTCGTTTTTCTTTGTTTGTGTTTATTGTCTATTATTTATCGTACCTTGAGTATATAATACACATTCAAAACGGATACCTGTCGAAGAGTTGGACGATCATGTTGCATTTTAAAGCTTCCCGTGCTTTTACTGTGCAAAGCATATGTAATAAATATCGAAAGTTCAAAGAAATACATAAAAATTTATTAATTTAAAAACAAAATTTAAATTATTGACTCAATTTTCAATCAACCTTTGCATAAACCATGTTTAAAAATATCTAAAGCACCTCCTAAAGGTATAATTTAGAAATTCTTTCTAGACCCTTTAGAATACACTGGCATCAAATAAATCGATCATTCTCAAAAAAGGAATAAATAATTTGTTTTAAACACTTTATTTTGAATGTTATCGGACATCGGATATTTAATAAAATTATATATATATATATATATGTATATATATATATATATATATATATATATACATATATATATATATATACATATATATATATATATATATATATATATATATATATATACACATATATATATATATATATATATATATATATATACATACATATACATATACATAAATATATATAAATATATATATATATATATATATATATATATATATATGTATATATATATATATATATATATATATATATATATATATATATATGTATATATGACAGTGTTTTTATGTATTTATATTCAAGAAAATTTATACATAAAACATCAATGTAACTTTCTATCAATTTTCAAATATATTTATTAAAACTTATTTAAGTATATCAAAAAGGGTCTGTAGTACACCATTTGAAACCTTTTTCAATTTACTTTGTGTCTGACGTGGCCTCAATATGTATACTTGTATATATATATTTAAAAAAAGGGGTCAAATAATCCTTTATAGTTAGTTCTCATAAAAGTCTTTTCTGTTGTTAGAGCAACTAGATCTAAAAGATTTTACTTATAAGTTAACACTATTATATTTGATCAGTTAGAAAGAGATTTTACAAAGACAATTTAGAAATAGTTTATAGTCTACAATTCATCTGCTTCAAGATTGAAAAATATCACCTGAAATGAGGTATTGTTTTGGTTTTGTATAGATATTTTACAATTTTGTCTTATATAAACACGCAGAGCTGTATTGCAGTTTGCGCCATGGATTTTATTTTCATATCTTATGGAAAAAAATCTCGATCCAATATATCTAATGAACATTTTACAAAGTAAATATTTTTACCACTTTTTTGTATGAACCGATATTTATTTTTAAACTTGTATTTTTCATCATTCCAAAAGCTCCGATTGGCATTTCAAAAAGCTTATTGTTTTATGTCAGACACTTGTCCATTTCTGTATGGCGGACAAACATGTCGAATCCAGATATTCGGTAGAGTCACTCTAATCAGACAAACATTCTTAATAATATTTTTAGAACGTGTTGAAGTGGAGATCACTTATTGCAATACTATTACTTATATCACAATACTATTTAATATGAACAGGGTGAGAAGAACCACATGAAATATATATTATTATTAACATTATATGAAATCACAAACCAAGAATATAAAATTTTATGCATTCAATAAAAACAAACCCATCGTATGATCATAATTCATATTAAAATTGATTTTCAAATACCAACCACCAAATTCACACCCACATACACACACATTTATATATATATATATATATATATATATATATATATATATATATATATTATATAACTATTCATATAAATCCAGAGAAAAACGATTGTCTTAAATATTCTTTGTCCTCCGTTCTCTATCTAAAAATATCACAAAAATATTATTACTAGGAAATTTAGTAACTTTAGCACGCAGGTAATTGCATCGTCTATGCTACAAGATTTATATTCTATATAAAAGGATTTAAATTCAGATTCTAGTTAAAAAAGTATACAAATATTTGAATACATGCAACATGAAATAGAAATGGAAAATTTGTAAAATTAAGCTCATGAATCTATGTTTTAGTCTCAGAAAACGCATAACACCAAAAAAAATTTCACGAAATGGTCAATGCTAAAGGAGTGGGGCACTTTGTATTGACTTGGTTTTTTTTGATAATTCTTACGGTGGTATAACTTTAACACAAAACAGCCCACGCTATTAAAATATTTTTCACTTTTTAGTACATTAACCCGTTTTTACACATAAATTTTCAATCGTAATACATAATATAGCTGATCAAACAAAAATTACATTGTTGTTCAATCGCATCTTCTTTACCACCTATTATTCCCATCTTGTTGATTGTTGAATATATTTTTCTTTGTCAACCACGCCAGTCTCATTGTCAAAGGTTACCAATCATAAGAAGGAAAATATCATTCACACGCAAATACTGCACTTATATATACAGTTACATATAACAATGCATGTAAAGTTGCTTCAAATCAGAAATCTTCTCTATTTTGATATAACTAAAAACATTTATAAAAAATAATATAGTTCCTACTCCGAAAAAACAATCGGTTGAAAACTTACATCCAAACTTTCACGTGAAAAAATCCCTACATATGCCAATAAAAGCGTATATTTTAGTTTTTTTTTTCTTTTCAATAAAAATTTAAATATTATTACTATTTTGTTAAAAACCACGACAGTAGGTATCGTTCATTTTTCAACAGGTTTCAACCAGGTAGACGTTTCGTTTCATATTGAATTCGATTATTATTATTATTATTATTAAAAATACGTGCACTTATGTTAATGTAGCTATTAAATTCTTTATAACAAATATTTGTAATAGAAAAAAAAAACAAATTCGGTATTTTTAATATAAAACACGTTTTAAACATAATTTATTTAACGGCTTCCATCGCCTACACGCTGTTTGTATCTGCAAGGTATATAGGTATAAGTTACCTAACTACCTACCTACCTGATGAATGAATTCTATCCACCAACTTCTAAATAGGTTTTAAAAGGTTAACCGGCTATATAATAATATAAATTTTATATGATTTATAAGATGAAAAGCAATTATATTGTTACGTGTAAATAAATCAATTATAGTTTTTTGTTTAGGATAAATCGCTGGAAGTTTTGATTTGATTTTTTTTTAATAAATCTAGCTCCCTTGAATCCAAAAAGAGATAAAAAATAGGAATAAGATAGATATCTTTTTTAAGGTACATTAAAAAACAAATTATAATATCCAATATAGAAACAGTGCATATCCAATATAGCTTTGTAGTACACCTGGCCACAGAAGTTGATGTCGTTTTTTTAAATTTGATAGTTTGTGCCTTATTCATTTGGATTTCGAAAAAAAATTTCAAATAAAAGTTGTTACTATACTTCTAATAAACAACTTTAATTCGACGCATTTTTTCAAAAACTAAATCAATAAGGCACAAAACAATCATGTGGTCCATAATACATTGAGGAGAAATGATAACTCTTGCCATTATGTGAAAGTAACTCAGCTTGTTTGCTACCTCTTCACGACTAAACGGCTAAACGGGTCGTAATGAAATTTTGCAAGGAGATAAGATAATATCCTAGGGAAGGACATAGACTATCTTTTGTCTCAAAATATAATTTTGAATGGGGTGAACATAAAAAATGTGAATTTTATCATTTCCACAGAAACTATACCTCTAAAAAATATAAACTATAAATTTATTTTATTAAAATTTTGTTTTAATTTTGAAATGTCTACTTTGATTGTCGTTTCCATAGTAACTATAAACTATAATAGCACACTATAAATCGTTACATATCGTTGTATACTGTATGCATATATCATATAGCGTGATTCATATAAATGCGGACGAAGTCGCGGGAAACAACTAGTATGGATATAAACATTATTTTAGTTTTAAACTATTGGATCAGATTAACAAGAAATTTGGATTTTTGTGACCTCTCACTTTACGCTGTATGAAAATTTATGGAAGAGATTGTTATCTGTCTCTTAGTGAAGGAGTACGTAGTTTTATCCAAATTTGGTTCGATAGTTTCCCAAACAGTACAAATTTATTGTAGGCAAAACATTTTTTTAAAAGGTTTTAAAGTATCTGTAGATTTTTTCAGATAGATTTGTTGGGTAATGTTTATGATGGTAAATTCTCGTTTTTAAGATTTTTTAAACATCAGTATTTGATATTGGTAGTTCGGTAATGTGGCAAAATTATTACAAAGTACATAAAATAGAATTGTTGATTAAATTTGCTGTAGCAGTTCATTTAATTGTTGAAACAGATATTTTATTTATGAATTATAACGAGGTAGACATCCAGTTGAAAATTCAATGGGACCCTTTTCTTATTATCCAAAACATTCCCTACTTTTATTATGACAAAAAACATAATTTTTTGTTGCCTCGGATTTTTTTAATGCCATATAAATAAATAAAAATAACCGCTGAGTTAAATATCAAGTATATACTGAGTTTATTTTCAAAGAGTGGACTGTTTATTGTACTATGGCACATACATTTATATATAAATACAAAGTGGTGTGTAAAGTTACTATTTATGGCAATTTTTTTTTTATGTAAGAACTTCTTTTGTTCCTTAATTTTTTTTCTCTATCTTACGGTTTTGATGACTAACAAGGTCATTTTAGGAACACTTTTTCTAAATTTTGTTATTTGATCAATTAGAGTCGCGACTATACCAGGTATAAAAATAAATTGTACTTATTGCAATGAAGTTCCCGCAGATTATCTTCTAACAATTACCCGACAACTATACATTTTCCCTATTTTCTGTGGCTATTTCTTACAAAAAATTTTGTTGTTGTTTCAGGTTCCCATGTTTGGTGGAGTATTATTGGTTCCATGAAAATTTTTTTGCTTTTATGAAGTGTTGAAAAATATATCACAAGCCTTCTTTGAAGAAAAATGTACGTCCGTACAAAATTTTTTACGTTATAAAGCTTTTAAGATGTTTTTGGACCCCAAGCAACACACATGGAACATTCAAGATAACTATGTATACCATATTATTTATGTACAGTTATGCTGTTGTCATTTATTAATCCATGATATTTGTTTATTTATTTGCTTTTGATACCGCCAGTTATTATTATTGTTATTATTATGATTATTTAATAAACGACTGCTTAATATTTATTTAGTGTCCTTATACCTAGCAGAGTACAACCGTTTTTCAATCTGGAATTTGAACATAAATATATTCGGCTTTAAAAAACTGATCTTCTTTACAAACTCTCGGCTGGTGTTTCACCTCCTTGGGTTCTCATTGTCCCAAAACTTAGGAACCAATATTTTAGGATGTTTAATAACAATTTTTTCTTGTCTCTAACTTTTATTGAAATTTAAACTCCATTTCCTAGTTTACATCCTTAAGGGTTGATGAAAAACACGCTAAAACATATATTTAATAAATTTATATTGATCGATTTAATAAAACCGATTGTCATACCACAATCTGAAAAAAAACAATACTTCTGGACAAACTATTAGTCCTTATTTCCTGCTCTTAAGGGCTAATTTCCAAATAATGCTGAAAAATTATTATCCTTATTAATTTATTATCCTTAAAGGTAATTTTCGGAAAACACATATATCTTTATTTATTATTACAAATCGATATGCCCATTTTTACGTCTCTAACTTTAAAAAAATACGGGTTGTCAATAAAATAGCTGAAACGTGTATTTCTTTCTTCATTATAAATAGACTGAAAAATAAGTTGGACCTCAATGCAATCTTTCACCGTCTGTGTCACCTGCTAAAGGGTTAATTATTAGAGGAAATCCTTACTGTCTTAGAAACATATCTTCAAAATTCCATACTTTAATAGTTTTGGCTGGGTGATGATGAATCAGTCAGTCAATTAGATGTTAACATGTGCTTTTATATATACAGGGTATAAAACAGTGGAAGCGCCGGGAAGTATTTATACTATTAAAATACTATATAAAATTTCTATATGAAGTTTCTTCCCAACGCTCCCACTTCATAACATCGACAGTTATTTTGTTTGTTTGAAGGCTTTATAGACAGACCTCTTCATTTTAAATTACGATTCGTTTTTGTTTCGGACTGAATGTCAAATACTTAATGTGAAGAAATGAGTAAGCTACGTATAACTTATTTATATCTTCACCTTCAGTTTTATGACATTTATTCCGAAACAAAAACAAATCGTAATTTTTCGGAAAATCCTTCATTGGCTCAGAGCCTATTTTAGGAATTCCAAGGACTGCATGTAAACAGGTGATCAACGAGTGGTCAAGTGCTAAACACCGTGATCACTGGGAAAAAGTACCGCGGCAGGAGCTCGGGAAGGTACTGCTTCAGAGTGCAACAAAGATGATATCTCTCGATGCACTGAAGCGGAACAAGATGCAACTACGGAGGGTTACCGGATTCATTCCCGGACATTATCTCCTACAGAAGCATTTACACACATGAGATTCCACAACGGGTCCATTGTGTGCAGATTGTGTGGCGAGGAGGAAGAAACATCCAGCCACATTACCTTTGGCAGCGAACCTCTAGATTACAGCAGATACAGGATATTCGGTGTATCTCACCCTGAATATGAACCTTCAGGCAGATCTGATAAGCAAGCTCCAGGCTATTGCCAACATATGGGAGAACGAATCTCGTCGGACTGAAGTAGAAGGGGAAGCACAATGGACAATAAGGTCGAAGTGCTATACTTTTTAGACCCCAAGACGTATCTATCTATCAATTAGGAACGAAAGATAAACCTCGGAGGTAAAAGGTTTATTGTGTTTGATGGACACCAACTACATAATAATTCATTATATTTTATAATTATCTCTCTAAAATAACCCATAATAAACTATTCTATATATAAAATTGTCGACTTGTCGAACAGCAGAACAACACCAGAGTGGTGAATGAATTCGAATTAAAATCAATAGAATAGGTAGCATCATAGGTATAAAATAATATATGAATGAATAAATCATTTTCCAAAAACCTCTAAATAAATATTTTATTAATAATTATTATATATATTATTCAGCATTACATTATTATTAATTACAGACTATATTTAATTTATTTACTAATCACATCAGTTCAGAATAATATTTATGATTATTATTAAATGTCGTTATCAGCTTTTATGTTGTTTATAATATACAACATTTATTCTATGATGATGACGTTTCAATTGATAGATAGTAAAATTCATTTTAAATCCGCTCCAATAGTTACCTAGATCAGTTCTTGTATTATAAATACGTATTTCGACTTCAAAGTAGTCATCACCAGTATAAATTAGCTAGTCGTAATTTACTCTTTGACAATTAGAAATAGATAGAAAATCGAAATCGAAAATTCTTATTTCAAATAGAAAATAGAATAAAGACATTGACAACAAAATTAACTTTAATATAAATAAAGGCAGGGGATGATCTCTACTTCCTCTTGTAAAAGTAGAGCCTGTCGCGGTATCTTGGCTACCTTTTTAACTTTAAAAAAAAGGAGCACTGTCGAATCTATACAGATTCGAATACTTGAAACAAAAAAAAATATACAAAATGTTTAATTTTCATCAACAATTTTATTTATTTATATTCAAACAATACTAATTTAAACAATGATTAATTCAACAATGGTAAGTTCAAACCCTACTACTGTTCCTTTCGGACTGAATTTAAGAACTCACTTATATTGGGTTAGGCACCGGCTTTATATAGCGTCGCAACAACATGTTTAGACGATTCAATAAAAACATTTATAAAAAAAACAAATCTTGTTCATCCCGATAAAGTTAGTAGCCCAATTTAAAACTTTAAAGTTATACAATAATAAGCGTTTATGTTAATTTAAAAAAAAAATAGTCTGCTATAAAACAAATTATACATATATTTTTTTTAAATAAAATAATTTTAGATCTAGAAATATTTTCCTTATTATTTTCTTTTTGCAATTAGATTGTGTGCTGAGGTCTTAAAAATTATTTTACTAATTTTCATTACAACAAGCCATTATGAAGACATGTAAGTAGAGAGCACCCCATGCCTTTGTTTGCATTAAAGTTAATTTTGTTGACAATCACATGATTCTATTTGAAATTATTTTTTAATTTTTTAATTCATATTCCAATAAAAGCATGTTTTTCAATATTAATGATTATTATTAAATGTCGTTATTAGCTTTTATGTTGTTTATAATACACAACATTCATTCTATGACGACAATTCAATTGGTAGTTCTTCGTGAATGGCAGAAAAACATTGATTTTTTTTAAATATAAATAATTAACGTTATCTGTCATCACAAGCTGTCGTCTTCTTATTGGCAATAAGTAGGTCAGTATTTTCTTGGAAATTATCATAGATGCTTAAATAAATTAGTATTATGTTTAATTATTGACAATTTTAGTGAAAATATAGTGGAATCGAATAAAATATAAAAAATCACTTGTATTTAATGTTGACATAGGTCGTGTTTTTTTGAAATTAGGTCATGTTGATAAAATCCTACACTATTTTTATACCTGGTACAATATAATATATACAACAGTACATATTTGGTATCGGTGTTCATACAATCAACGTAAGTGGTCTCTTTCTGCATATCCGTCGGTCAGTATGTCTGGCCATAGATACAATTACTCAAAAATGAGAAGATATTTTCATACTACGTCTTACGTTACCTTAATGGAAATAGACATTAGTATATTGTATTGAGACGCTTAAGTATACATAAATAAAAATATATAGAATGAAGTTTTGTTCATTTCCACAATTTCAACTACAAGCTTCAACATTTCACACATTGATATTGAACTCAGAACATATCGGGTATTTAAGCATCTAGCTGTTATTTTCACTCGTTAGTATGTGTTTTGAAAAAATTAATGGTTATAAAGGTAAAGAGATTTCATTTTAAAATAAAAATTTGTCATGTAGGAGCTACGTAGACCCAGTTAATTTTTTCAGAATATTAAGTTTAAGTTTTTTTAAGGGCGATACTTAATATTGATGGAAGGATTAAAATAATAAAATAGTAAATAATTCGCACGAAAATTCTGACCTGTAGAGCGCATGTACAGACACACACAAACATTTTCAAAAATAACATACAAGAGTACTTTTTATGGACGAATTTCTTTTTAATAAAATGTAACGATATTTTAATGATATTTTCTTAGAACACTCTTATATTGGTTTTTGATGGCACATATATTATTTTATATCAGGTAATAAATAATAATTACATTTATGTAGCAAAAACACGAAAAGACAAAACAAAACAGAAGAAGGTTGATATCAGTTACGTAAGTGGATATTATTACAATGATTACACTTTACAACAATATTGTATAAAATTTATTTCCAATTTCCATAATGTCTATTGAAATAGAAAAGATGGAAGTGAAATTGTTTGTTGTAATCCCTGAACATTTCATGGTTATTGGATGATAAAATATTTTTAAATTTTATAAATATATATATATTGTTGTTTTACCTTGGGTAATAATACTATATAAAATCCTAATAGGAAATTTGTATTTTTGAAGCTAGAACTTTTTAAAAAGCTAACAATTTTCATGATTGCTTCTCCAAACCCAGAACATAAAATATAAATTGAATATAAATACATCTTTTACCATTATATATTTAATTTTTTGTTTTTTAGTGCGTATATATACATATATATATATATATATATATATAAAGCCCTGTGGAACCACTCTTTCTAGAGCAAGAGCCTCACTCTGTGAGGATGGGTCTTGGATTTTGGATCATCTGAGTTTGATTCCCATTTCCTTTGGCTTGTTTACCTACATTATCAAGAAAAATTCCATTCCTAGATCTTTTCCACTATTTCTCTCCATTTGGTTATACTACCTAGTTGTTCTAATTTCCCGTAAGAAAAAACCTCGTCAGTATCCGCAGTCTATTTTTGTTCAGGCCACTGCAGGTTTTGTATCTCTAAGGTTTAAGTTTCCGAGAAGATACTAGGTCTGCCTGAACCTCGAAAGATTCCTCCAGAGTGTGGCTCTAGAGGTTCTTCTTCCTTTTTGATCTCCGCTCGATAAAATGATTACGCAGTCGACAGAATGGCTCTGGTCCTGTAAGGGATCTCAATCTCCTCTATTTTCACATGCCCTGGGACTCAGTGGACGTTGGTTTTGCTATTATTGCCTAGATTTTTAAGTTTGTCTAGGCATTCCCATACCATCTTGGAGCTGATGGCCCAACTCAGCGTTTTGATACCCGTCAGTTGATTTACACGAAAAATATACGTATATCATCGTTGTATTCGATGTTCTTTACAAAAATTCAAGGACTGGACCATTAACCGAAAATAAAAACTTTTTACTCTTCATAAATTATTAATAAATTATGAACCTTGTATAGAACTAACCCCTATTTTACAATTTTAATACACATATTAAATTAATAAAATAATAATTAATTAACATCAAACCAAATTAAATAATTTGATGCAAACAAAAAATGTGTCAAAATATGAATGAATATTATTGGTAAAACTAAAATACCTACTTGCATTCACAAACAAAAACGACACATGTCATATTTACTGATTTATTTCGTAAAAATAAATATCTCTTTGCTGTTATGTCTGTGTCTATATATTATATACACTGAAGTGGTACACATACCCATATATAATATAAATACTGAATACTCAATACATGTATAATATTGACGTAATATTATGTTTTATAATGGCAGAAACTATCAACCTATAATAGACAGGATAGCCTGTCATTTCCTATTTATTTGTTATTTATATATATATTTTACATGTATATATACAGTAAAACCTTAGTAAAACGAACCTCAATATAACGATTTTTTCAAATTTAACAAATTCGTAGAAATCTCCTAGAACTGGCCCTGTAGGAGTTAATGCAAACTATGGCTTTGCATTACGAATAACTTTTGTAAAAATCTCTTTATAACGATCGGCATGTTCATATGAATTCTTGTTAGATGGATTAGTAGAATACTTTATGCAGAGGTTAATTATACTTTCTATTTATGTAAAAAGTTCGTAATGTAAAAGTATATTTTGCATTTTGATTATTTTGTGCCAATTTTTCATATTGTGTGTTATAAATAAATAATAAAGTGCATTCATTACAATATGTTTTATTTTTTTAAGTTTGCTTACCTTGCTAAATCGAATCTTAGACCAACCTAACCTCTGTATAACAAACCTCTTTGTAACAAATTACTTGGTATAACGAATATTTTCTAATCTCCTTCAGAATTGTTATATCAAGGTTTCACTGTAGTTATATATTTGTTTATATATAAAATTCAAATATAATCATCAAAATAGTATAAATTTATATATATATATATATATATATATATATATATATATATATATATATATATATATGTATATATTACACATATACAGTGCTAGTGACTGACGACTGTAACTCTAAAACTGTAAACTGTAACTATATTTATATGTCATTCAAAATATAAACGGAATGATAGTTTTGGCACATTTTTACAAGGGATGATTTTTTAACATTACTGTCGCAAAGTTTAACGATTGAACAATTTTAACGAGTATTTAGAGTTGTTCATGAATGTCCAAATAAGAATTGTGTGCGGAAATGTTGAGATAATAACGATATTGTTCTGTTTTTTGGTCTTAAAACAAAATTATTTTTTGTGTTGCAGTTTCATTCTTCATTATTATTCCCATGACTGGTGGAATGAATCTAATTCTTACCAAAGAAAGTATGTATCGAATATAGCAAAGGAAATTTATGTCAAATGGTTTTTTCTAAATTTTAACAGTTGGAAATGACTTTTTGAATGAAATTTTTTTTTGCTTTTTTTTTGCTTAAAATAACTTGCTTTAAAATTGAATCTCGTTCTAGTGTTTGTTCCTTTCGACAATGCCATTGACAACATCCTTTTTTAAGAAAAATTGTATAATTATATGAAGTTGTTGAAATGTAGCCTGACTTTATCAAAAAGAACCAGACTAAAAGGTATGGTTGACTAAGACTGTTAAAAAGGCTTCCAGAAAAATTTTACCGGTATATGTTAAACATGTTCAAATAACGTGGTATACATAGTTATGACTTGGCGCTACTTAAATAACCTTTACTTGGCGCAATTGAGTGTATTCACAATAAAAACAATATGAGTAGTCTTTTATGAACTAAAGGAAATGAGACCTACAATATGTATAAACGTTGTGTGTCATTGAAATGAGAAAACATTTTTCTAATTTATAAATGAAAATTTTACATTGACATGATCAGAGCGTAGGACTGGGAAATTGAACCACTGAATTTGTAGGACAAGGTGGCCATCAAATTATGCATACCATTATTATTTAAGACCATAAAAATCAGCTTGTACTTACTAATAACTATGTATATCCCGTTACTTGAACATGTTGGGGGTGGGGGACACTCCTGTCACACCATCCATTTTGTAGGACACAAGTTTTTTTGTAGTCTTTATTACATTATTTGTTAATTTAACAAACAAATTAACTGTTACTGATAAAATTTTTGCTATCGTCAAACAAACAAGTTACTGTCTTACGCGCTTCGTTAGTCACTATCATCGAGAATTTTCGCGAGAGAAAATTTGGGCGTCTCGTCAAAACAGAGCTACTGACAAAAATTTAGCCTGTTACTAATCATTAAAAAAAAACCGTACTGTACTTTGGACTATTAGATATTGTTAGGCATCCTGTAAATGCCTAAAAAAACGGTCTGGTAACGATTCTATGTACATTTTATACAATATATTTAGTAGTTCCACTGTCGTTCACTAGACAAATGTATTACTATATTATATAAATAAAATTTACCCAGTTTTTAGGTTGTATTTTTTTTTGCAACCATTTCATTTTGATGCATTTTCTATTTTTTGTTTTGTGTTTTTAGTTTCAAATTTTTTTTTATATCTTTTGTTTATGTCATTTCTTATGCTTTAACTATATTTTATAAAATAGGATATACAATTCTATCTCACTGGGTTATTTAATATTATGTAATATAATATTATGTGTGTGCTTTTTAGTAGATATATTGAACAATAAAAGGTGATACAATATTTCCGTAAACAACCGTTAAAAATGTCCTATCTAACATATGTTTCGAATATGCATTAATATAATTATATGAAATTTGTACTTTGAGACGTTATAACAGAATAAATAATCGGTATATGCTAGAAATTAATCGGCATTTTTAATATCTGACAAGAAACATCTCTAAAACATTGAACGAAACATTGTCTCGGTTACCTCCGTGGTGTAAAGGTAGCATACTGGGCTTAGAATCTAGTGGCCCAGGGTTACCTGGGCCACTAATACCTGCTGAGGGAGTTAATTTTTTCTTATCAATATTTAATTAAAAACTAAATTACAAGTTTGTTTATATTGTTTACGCTAGTTATTTCATACTACGTCTTAGATAGATAGATTGTAGAGGCTGCTCTGGACGGGTACACTTCGACCATAAGGTCCATTGTGATGCCTAAGGATGTGAGTGGAGTGGAAGGAATTTTTGTGTATAGACTAGGAATTGGTAGGATATGCGGCTGCAGCCGACTATGATCGGAACTATGTCGGCATTCATCTAGAGTTTGTGAAGGAAACTGCAGAAAACCTTCTCAAGCATAGCCGGTTACTTCGTTCTTGTCCATACGCCGTCAGTTTAGTCAATTAACTCCCCCTTTTTTTTTTCTTAATAATTGACAAACTGCCGATGTCGGGATTCGAACCCATAACCTCCCAGTTTCCAATAGGCATACTGCACAGACATAACGTCTTAGGCCGCTCGGCCACTTGGACTGGTTATATTACGTCTTACGTATTCTTAATAAAAATTGACATTAGTATTGTGTTGTGAAAAAATTTGTTCAAAATGGTCTCATATAATTGTTTATTGAGGTTGATTCTGTTTAAAGATTCTAGTTAACAAGTGAAAAAAACAACTAACTGTGTTAATTGCTTAAATGTCCGATATATCCCAAGTTTATGTAAAAAAGTTTACAACAAAAGTTCTTTATTTAAAAAAAAGAAACATTCCATGGTCTTTACATTTTTGTTCTATTCTGCGGTTTCAAAGATGGGCTGTTTTGCCAATTGTTCCCAAACATGGTCCAAATTTGCCCATTCGAACGACCTTGACCTAACTTTTTAGCTCTAGAACATACACAAAATTTTAACTGGTTATCTCTTTTCGTTCTTGAGTCATCGTGTCCACAGACAAACGGACGGACATGCGGAAATAGACTAATTAGGTTAATTTATGAACACCCATAACAAATACATTTTTCTGCAATACAAATTTTCAAGCGTCACAAAGTCGAAACTAAACTTAATATACCCTGGTATATATGATATACCGGGTATAAAAAGAGAACGAACAAAGATAATCATTGTTTTTTAATGTATAGGAAGCTGCATTTTTTTCCATCGTTTCCAAAAATATCTCATGAGAATATAATTAATTAAACTAAGTACTTGTATTAATTATTATTCTATAGATTATATATGATTAATTCCAACATATTAAATTCAAATTACTATTCCTCATGGATTTGAGCTCGACTGATAGGCGACCATACAATCAATATGTATGTAAAATTAACCGAATGTTTTGTGTATAATATTGGATTTATCGTACAGTATGCCCGTATATAAGACCATTGAGCTAGGTTAGTCCCGAGGTTTGAAGGACGCTACAGTACTGTTCATAATAATCAGTAGGGTATATAAATATACATATTTCTTGTGTTACAATGGACTCGAACGATGAGAAAACAATTTAGAAACGAATATATCACCTGATCTGTTCATTTTAGAAATTTGTCTTCATATTTTTTGCAATGATGCTGATCCACACAGCTAACTATCACAACGATATCAACTTTTACTGAAATATCCCTCAATATGTTACATTCTCCATAAAATGCCTACAATTCGATGGATCACATGAATTTTTCTTGCAATTTCCAAATCGTTATGGAAATTTAATAAATTTTTAAAACTTACCATTAACAATATTTTATTGGCTTTGAGAATTTATAATCATATTTTAACGAAGTAACTGAAAATCCCCTGTGTTTATAAATACTGAAATAATAAATAAATAGCTTCTATATTATTTAACTATTAGTAACTCTCGCCAGTTACATATTTCATTGTGATGGTTATATATAGTTATCAAACCACCATAGCAGGTAATCATGATCTAAAAAGTGAGTGCATGCTAACAATATGTAGTCAAAGTTAATATTGAGACTGTACTCTGTAGACAGAGATGATATAGAGATCAGTGACTTATTTATGCCGCAACCCAAAGTGATAGGGAGTTTGTTTGTAATTTGGTACAGGGGATGCAAAACGACATGAAATAAAACGATAATTAATACATAAAATGAAATTTTTCTTTGAATTTCAATAATGAACCGACCTGAAACAAATCAGTCTCTCACAATTTTGATTATTCTGGTAGTAAATGTTTATGACAGATACAACATTTTATTTTATTTTTATACATAAAAGGGAAATATAACACTTAAAATGTATTTACATTACATATTCTTACTCTATCACTGATTTGTTTACATAAATAAAATAAATAAAACTTCCATTTCTTTTATCACATTTAAAAATGTACTACTTATCTTTGTTTATAAATAAATTATATACAGAGAGTTACAGAAGTGAGAAGTTTTATGAAATATAAAAAATTAACATTTCAAGTTGGTTCAATTTTATTGAACGGGAGTGTATATTTTGTGTTTAAGTGGTAGTCACTTTTAATCCAAAAATTCATAAATTTACGTCAAACTTAGGAAAATAATTCCAACTATATATAAGTATATATAGGATAAATAGTATTATAACAAATACGCCACGTACTTAAGGGAACTGATTCCTTTGGTTCGCCGTATTGATACCAGCCATGAAGTTGAATGAACTACGGTTCACAAATTTTGTATTGTGTAGAAATAGAGAAGCTATAGAGAATAATGATACTTAAAGATGTTTTTCTTTGAGTTTTATTTTCGTATAAAATGGAATTCATTTAATTCAAAAAAAAAAAAAACAACACTAAATTTACCATCAAAAGTAAAACTTCATTTTGATTAGATTTTCTCGTAAATGTCTAAAAATAACAATAATTATTGTGTATTAAAGAAGAAGTATTATAGATAATCGTTCTTTATTTGTATAAAAAAAGAAAGCCTATTAACTTTTCATACAGAATAAAAATCAATTAAAACCATAACAATACATACCAACCAACCAACGAACCAACCACCACTACCATTACCTATCACATGGATGACCATCATCATTCCGGTACACAGATAAAACAAGAAAGAAGTTATCTGCCTGCCTGCCTGTATATTGTACCATGGACCACAAAAGTTGATGTCATTTAAAAAAAAAAAATGTATGTCAGCTCCGATGCACATGGAGTTTACTCGTTAGGAACGATTGTCTTTGCCCCATATATATTGTCCATACTAAATTAAATATTTAATTATAGGTATAGCTCATAAAAATTTATAAAAACTAAACTAATAATTATATGTCCAATAAATAGAAAGCGCACATGTTCATATGTACAATTAATTAATTAATAATGGGGCTTTATCTCTGTTTCTGAGACACCATGGTCTATAACAGAGGCCACCCACATTATTTTTCAACCTTTATTAATTTTTTAAACTGTACATTTTTTTTATGATGTGAGTGAAGGACAAGAAATTCATATGCAGAATAAGAATTGGTAGGTTGTGCGGCTGCAGCTGACTTTGATGGAACTATGCCGATCTTCATCTGGAGTTCGTGAAGTGAAACTGCAGAAAACCTTCACAAGCATACCCGGTACTTCGTTCTTGTCCGACAGTTTAGTTAATTAACCTCCCTTTTAATTTTTTTTAAATTGACAAACTGCCGATGTTGGGATTCGAACTCATAACCTCCCAGTTCCAAGTAGAGCGCCTTAACAAGCGCGGCTACTTGGCCCGTCATCTGTACAATATATATCATGTTAATACATTAATTATAACCTTCCTAGCACCCACGTGTTTATCGGATGTTCCGGCAATATTATCTACACCAGTTTCTTCTATAGTTTATATAATTTTCACTTCATTTTATGTGAATATAATTATCAATATTAATAATCCATAATAATAATATTCATTTTTGAAACTATAAACTACACTAATAATTAAATATCTAATAAATCGAAAGCACATGTTATATTATGTACTGTACAATATATACCATATTAATACTGACTGACTGAGTGCAGTGAAAGACGTACACAGCATAACCTGTGTACGACTCTTATACAGCGAGACATAAACCTAACTGACTGACTGACGGACTGACTGAAATATCGTAACGAGGTCATTCTATCACTATATATAAGTCTCCATATTTTTTCAAAACCGGGCGCTCATATGTAAAATCGATTCTTAAGGAGTAAACTCTAAAAAATTAGAATTGATTTGTGTCTTATTCGAAAAAATGCTTCAGTTGAAAGTTGTTCATTAGATATATAGTAAAAACTTTTAATCGAAATTTTTTTTCGAAAACTAAATAAATACGGCACAAATAAATTGTAAAATTGTAAAAGATGACATCAACTTTTGTGGTCTATAGTATGTTACGGTATATGATCTGTGTGAAGTACATATACTCGTATACACAAGTTTTATTATAGATATAGGTTTTTGTAAGCCAATAAGCAAAGTGTAATTTATTGTTCAAAAGGAATGAGAGTAAAAAAAAATCTTGATAGTTATCAACTGTATGTTACAGAGTAAGTCAAAATAATGTACCACACTTTGAAAGTATTATGGTAATGAACAGTGATAATAGTAAGTTTCATTCTTTTTTCAAACCTTTGCTCTCAATTTGTGCCGAATCTTTGTAGTTTACGAAAAAATTATGCACATAGAAATTGTTCATGATAAAAATACCTTTTACCAACTTTTGTTCTACACATTTTTTCCAACAATCAAGTGGATTTGGCACAAATGAACTGTAATGTTTTGAAAAAAAAACGCCAAATATATTGAATTTTTGAAAAACTTTTAATAATGAAATTTGTAAGTGAAAAAAAATCTGATAGTTTTCAATTGTAATACACAGGGTATTCCGAAATACTGTATCACACTTTTCAAATACTATCGCGATCAACAGTGGTGCAAGACTATCGACGCCACAAGTAGCGTTATGATTTAAGTATTTGCGATGTATTTAGGCTTACAAAAAAAAAAATGTAAACAAAAGTTCATTTTAAAAATATAAACAGCTTTTGTGCTAGTCATTTTTTCAAAAACCAACTTTCGGTCTTACCTTTTTTTTGGATTTAGCACAAATTGACTGTAAAGTTGTGAAAAAGCAACGACACTACTTTTGCAAAAGGTGTCATCACACACCTTATACAAACGATTACAGTCGATCTGGGCCAAATATATTCGGTTTTCGAAAAAATTTTATAACTTTCAAAATTTTATAAGTTTCATTTTTTCAGAAAAACGAATGGATTCGCATGAAGAAACAAAACTAAAATATCACAGTGTTTGTCGTACGTCTTGTTTTGAGACACTTTGTATTTACATATCAGCTATTTAACGGTTACATTAATGAAAATAGGAAATTAATTAATATTTATTATCGTAAAAACACTACGTTTTAACCGTACGCAGACAAACTACTGATATTTAATGATAAACGCATTATAACAGCTATGAATGAAATGTGATTGGATAAAATTGGTCAAGTGCGATTTAGACATAGGAATCAAAGGCATCGTGTATAATTTTTTAAAAAAGAGTACATTTTTTGTATTACATTGGAACATTTTTGGTCTATAAATTTTGTTTTTACCCCGTTTCTAAAATGGATATTTTAAAGCCGGGTCCGAGTAGAGGAAACACGGTCCGAAAAGTAAGATCTAACTCGTTAATGGGCAAAAATTAATTAGGTTATTTTACGAGCACCGAACATTTTTTTCTGTCATCAGTCTTTTCAACCATTATAAAGTCATGACTAAACTTAATATACCCTCGTATATATTATATATAGATATGGGGCATAAAAATTTTGATAGTTTTGATAGATAATTAAGCAATGCCAGTTTTTTGTATAGGGCCTGCACATTATCAATATAATTGCTCAACACTATCAATATTATTAAACCTTCAATATTTTTATTTAATGCATTAAAAAACGTCAATATTACTGATCAATAATATGGGTAGTGTACAGGGCCCTTTACACCTTGTAAATTCTAAAAAAATAAAACATGTATTTCTCAAGTGATATGCAAATTATTTATGTTCGTTTCAGAAAACTGTATACGTCCATCAATAAATGATAGAGCATAGCTTCTTAATCAAATTAAATAACAACCTGATTAAAAATGGAATGAAATATTTCCGTTTCAAATGAATAAACTTTATATTATAAAAAAATCATAATGAGCAAAAAAGTTTAAACGGGTACTAGATAGTAGTATAATGATATAAAAAGTTTTTTATTACTTAAACCTTTTATGGTAATTATCATGCAAAACCATTTTCATGTTAAAAAAACACACACACAAAATGTTTGACTATCTATTTTTATAGAATGGTCTTAATTTACGTGATATTCAAAAAGTTTGAACCTAAAGTTGGCCATTTCGTAAAATTCTTTTTGTCAGAGGTTTTTATTGATATGTTTGGAAGATATTTAATCACAAATTTTGGTAGATCAATTAAAAATTTAATTTGAGTTGATTTCATTTTCAAAATAAAACTTTTTTGTCGAACTTAAAGTTACAAAACTTCCATTACACATGTTCTATTTTAGGAACACACTCTTGTACTTTAGGAACACATAAGTAACGTTCTTTTTCCAAAATTTTATAAGTGATTTGAGCCTTGTTTAGTTTTTGGGAAAAATTTTCAAATAAAAGTTGTTAGGTATTAATATTTGGGTATAAAAATAAATATAAAATTATTTTCATGATAATTTGAAATTTGCTTTAACCGCTTTAAAAGTTGACATAGTTACGGAGATAAATCCATTTTCAAAACTGTTAAATATATTATTAAAAATCGTCCATCTTATATTGTAAATTTCCATTAAAAATATTTAAGGGTGTACGAGCACTGGAGCTTCGAAAAGATTAAGGCTTGATTTTTGTAATAACATTTTGTAACATCAGTAAATATAAATTCGTAAATGCAATAAATCGTAAATATAAAATCTAATTATGTGACAAGTTTAATGTCTTTGTCATAAATCGTGAACCTAATTTGATGTTTCAAAAATAAATTATAACAAAGCTTGATATTTTTGAAGAAAAAACTACAAATCTTTTTAAATTAAGAGAATGACAAAAACAAAAATATTAAAAAGAAAACTAGAAAAATATATTTAATAAGAAAAAAGTAGAAATTGAATATTTTCCAAAGAAAAATAACCTATAAATATTAACCAGACATTGACACGATAATAACAAAACGAATATTTTTTACCTCCATATACAGGCTACAGTAGTATTATCATGTAATACAAAAGTTATACATTGGATCTCTACGGATCTTAAAATTTTGAGGTTTTGTGTAGCCAAAAAAACTATTTTATTTTGAAAAAGGACGCGTATTATAATTACAAAAGTGCTTCAAGAACGTTCTTAGACCATAGGGTCCGTTGTGATACCGAAAAAGTGGGTTGGCCCAATCTCGGCCGCTACTCCATTAAAACATTTGGTGCTGTTTGAGAACAGCGAGAGTGCTTTGACATGAACGGACTAAAGATCGGAGTGTTCGTCAAAGAAAAGCTGACTCAGGTGAGTTCATCTTCTCATGGCAAGAAGTGACAGATAAGGTGACACATCGTTTCCTCCACCTCCCCACTTTGACAGTTCCGGCAATATTCGTGATGCACTGGTAGATCGCCTAGCCAGTGTTCTGTAATAGCCGCAACGATTTTGCTTATATAGTCCCTTTGAAGCAAGACAAGATCTTCGGAACGCCTACGATTGTACTCAGACCATATCTATTTTGAAGTACCACAAGTGTGTTCCTCAGGTCATCAAAGATTGGCCTTTCTTAAGATATTCACATTCAGAAGCAGCTTGAACTTCGAAAACGGAACTTCCGAATACCTATTCATGCTTTTGTCCGACAGCTTTGTGCCATTTCTAGCAAGCTCTTTGGCTTCACAATTCCCTGAAATGTCCCTGTGTCATAGCACCAATATCAGGTTTACATTCATTTGATCCACCAGCTTATTTAAGGACGTTCGGCAGTCCTGTGCTACCTTTGAGGTTAGGTACACTGAGCTTAAGGGTTTTAGCGCTGATTGGCTGTCGCTGAGGATAGTAATGTCGCTGCACATTAAAGTGTTCGGTCGTATCCATTCGCATACCTCGTTAATAGCCATCACTTCCACTTGATACACACTACATTAATCTAAAATATTATTTAATGTGAATGTACCACACAACCTCTGAATACAAACATGATCTGTACACAGGTGTTGTGTGACTGTTAACACCATATTATTTTTTTGTTAGATAACAAAAAATTATATTTACATTCTTTGGTTACCTTTTTAGTAGTAGCGTGACTAATTCAAATAACTAACTATATCTATAAGGAAAATACTCGTAGTATACTTTCGTAATAAAAAGGAATGTTCATCGGAAAACGTCTAAATTGTTTCCGTTATTCCTAATTACGCTTATATTATATTCTATATATATATATATACATATGTATATATATATATATATATAAATATATATATATATATGCATATGTATATATATATATATATATATATATATATATATATGATTTAGCTTATTCAGTGATTTACGCGCGCAAGAATTGTAGTTAATTATTACTTCTACTTCTATTACGATTCAATCAAGATATGAGGAAATTTAAAAAAAGGATATAATTTAATTAAGAAGATTATTCAAATTTTCAGAATTATTTTTATTAATCTATTTTTCAATTCTTGTAAAAATTACTGGAACAATTTTAATCTAGGAGTTGAATTTTTGGACACACGTGAAAAGCTTCTCATATCTAAAATACAGGCTTTTAATTAATAGGTTGCCCGTCTAAAAACAATAAATAATTAAATGGGTTGGGGTTTTTTAAATTGAAATTTCTCTTGAGAAGACTCTGATGGTTTGATTTTAACCAAAAGCTTAGGGATTTTGAAGTTTACTATTAAGTTATTGCTATCTTCTTAGTGCTTTACCTTTTTCCCCGTTATTTAAAAAAAAAAACAAGTAAAAATAACAACTGAGTCAATTGCTTACATACCCGGTATATATTGGATTTATGACAAAAAATTTCAAGCAAAAGTTGTTTATTTCTCAAAAAGGGAAATTATTTGTCTTTCAATTTTTGTTCTATATCTTACGGTTTCAAAAATAGGCAGTTTTGCCCATTTTACACAACTATGGTCCAATTTGGACCAATTACTTGACCTTAATTTTTAGTTCTAAAACACACATACCAAATTTCAGATCGCTATCTCTTTTCGTTTTTCATTTATCGTGTTTATAGACGGGCGGACGTAATTAGACTATTTTATGAACACCTATACCAAAAAATTTTTTCTGCGTAGAATATTTTTTACCATTAAAAAGTCGGGACTAAGCTTAATATACCCTTGTTTATATTATATACCGGGTATAAAAGAATCCCTTTAAAGTATCTATTTTTATATGAAACCATTTTTTGATAAGATCAATATTTCCTCATCTTAATGGTTATGGAATTTTATCGAATTATAATTTTTACGCAATTGAATTATTTATATAAATTTGGGAATTTTATTCAGATGGGGTAAATTTTGGAAACCTTATAGTGAACAGTTTAGAATAAGTAAAACAAAAAACGTGGTATATTTTGGAAAAATGTTATCTATCAGAATGGGTTTTATTCTGGGTGTTCAATATGAAGATATTGAATATCAATATGAAGATATAATTCCATAACCATTAAGATCTAATACGAAGAAAAATTATGGCCTTAATTTGAAAAAAACTGAATGTAATTTTCAGGTACCGAAAAAAAATATAATGTTAGAAATATTTAAAATTTAAATTTTATTAAGCAAAAAAAAACTTTCATCAAAATCATTTACATAATTCTTCAATAAATATGAAAAGAAATTGTTATTAACTTTTATTTTATGAGTGAAATAACTTACATAAATTATTATTATTTAAAGCGAAAAAACGAAATTATAAATGGTGTAACATTTTCGTAGAAGAATTGAAGGACGACTCGATACACAGAAGGAAAGGAAAAAAAACATATTTAAAATCAGCAAAAGAAACGGAATAGTAAGGAAATGATGCTTCAAAAATATGTATTATAGAATAATATAAATTTCTTAATATTAAAATAAAGAAATACAACAAATCAGCGAAACGAAAATGTACAATTTTCTTTTTCAAAAAATGGTATACACGGATGTCAATTAAAGAAGTTTTTTTTTTACCCGGTATATATAATATATACGAGGGTATATTAAGTTTAGTCCTGATTTTGTAACGGTTGAAAATAACGATCGCAGAAAAACAATTTTGGTATGGATGTACATAAAATTATCTAAATAATGTATTTTCGAACAACCGTCCGTCTGTCTATCTGTTTATCTGTAAACACAAAAACGAAAAGAGATAACGAGCTGAAATTTTGTGTGCGTAGCCTAAAACTAAAAAGTAAAATGTTTAAATTTGTGAATGGGTAAACTTGAACAGTGCTTCCCCCAATCAGGGGGAAAAATAACCCATCTTTGAAACCGTAAGAGTTAGAAAAGATTTTAAAAACAAAAATTGTTCGTTTTTCAAAAATTAACAACTTTTGTTTGAAATGTTTTTTTCATAAAATCAGTATTTGAGCAATTAACTCAGTTATTTGTTATTTTTACTTGTTTTAATTTTTGAGAATTATGTTATACTGGGAATGTCTTCTAACCTGAGTTGTAGGTGTTAAAATAATCCCGATAAACAAGGAGAAGATTCAAACTGGAAAACTATGGAAAATTTCAAGAATCGAAATGCAAATAACCGAAGAGTGTTCATGGTTTCTAAAGGTAATTGAGGTAAAATCTACTTTCTTGGTAATATCTTGGAATGGTTGCATATCTCAGAAGTTGATAAAAACAAAAAATTATAATATGGCTAAATATCGTACTGTAAATGTGGCTTCATTAACCTCCTCGTTCGAAAACTTTTTATACAATTTAGGATGTAATTTTATTCTATTTACAAAGTGGACGTGTACTATTGTCCTTACAAGAATATTCATTCGATTTCGGGAAAATGTTTCGAATAACAGTCGTAATATATTATGTACACTCCTGTTCATAAACATTGAACTAGTAGGTCACTAATCGTTTTTATTACTAAATACATGTATAATATTACATCCAGTAACACTTGGAACGTTTCAACTAGTTCAATATTTATGAACGGGATTGTACTATGTCTACACATTCATATCACTATATTTATAATTTATGTTTTACAGACTTCGTTTTCGAAACATACGATGATAGTCCATTAGTGCCAATCGTCTATTCGTATAAAGTTAATTTGTTTCATGCAAAATAAGGAAATTGATTATATTAAAAAATAACAATTGATATGATTGACACTGGGTATAAAAACATTTCAACAATATTGTTTTTGTCGAATGAAAATAGAGAAACAACAGGGGAGACGAAAATATACAACAAGAGGAAAACAACCATTACAAAATGGGCAACAATGATAAACAACTTTAGTTTCAGGCGACATTCCAATTACTTACTTAAATAATACTACAATATGGAGCATAAAAATATTCCCACACAAGTCTATAATTTGATTATCTCCAAATATTTTATTCAAGTTTAAGATATCTCAAGAAGATTTTTCCAAGGACATTCTTTCTACGTTTGGTGTTGCTATTCCTATCAATCACCGTTATTTTCGATACGTTCCCAAGACCCAATCATACCGAAATGTTTTCCAAAAATTTTTGGACTGAATTTAATAGAATTTGTTCCTAAAGAAAGGATCGGATACAATTTGGCAATGTAGAAATAATCAGTTTTTAAATTATCTAAATGTTTTTTTTTGCACTTTCGGGACTAAAATGACAACTTTACTCCCTCCGAATAGGTACTAAAGTAGTACTTTTTCTCCCATGGGAGAAAAAGTAGATTTTTTTCCCATGGAAGAAAAAGTAAAAAATTTGTTAAATAGATACGTATTAAATTTACTTTTTCTCCCATTTGTCAATTATTAAGAAAAAAAAGGGGGCGGTTAATTGACTAAACTGTCGGCGTATGGTCAAGAACGAAGTAATCGGCTATGCTTGTGAAGGTTTTCTGCAGTTACCTTCACGAACTGCTAATGAATATCGGCATAGTTCCTATGATATTCGGCTGCAGCTGCATATCCTACCAATTCCTAGTCTATGCACCAAAATTATGGTCTAAGTGTAGCCGTCCAGGGCAACCACTACAATTTATCTATCTATCTAAGTTAATTAAAATATTGGATTGCAATGATTTTGTGAGGAATTTCATCACTGCTTGAATATAAAATATCATAGGACCACAATTTTCAGAATGTTCAGAGACAGAGAAAGGAAACAAAAATGTCTAAACATAATGTTGTCTTTGTTTCAAATATTCATAAAATAATAAGTTTTCCCTTTGTATCTACATAATTTACATGTGAGAAGAAGTACAATTCAAGGCTTGACAGGTTATGGGCGTACTGGGAATTTTCCACAATGAGGATATTATAATACAACAAATATATTAGTAGATGGCAGCCATTTTCAATTGTACAGGATGTCTCATTTTAAACAACGCACCGAACATAATCTGACATAATCGGATAGCTGAGCAAATCAAAAATCAAACATAAAATCAAAATAAGTCCAATTTGGTTAATAATTAACCATTTTATAGCCGTCTAAAAAAATATGCCTTCAAAGAAGCGATTTTGGAAAAAAAATTACCCGTATAAAAGTCGTTGTGTTCATAGAGAAAATATTATGGTAACCTTGATTTTTACTTTATACCGATTTTTGAAGATTAACTTATATTGTGGCTGGTAGGAGCTCTTTTTTTTTTCTGACATAATCGGATATCTGAGCAAATCAAAAATCAAACATAAAATTAATTAAGTCTAACTTGGTTAATAATTAACCATTTTATAACCGTCTAAAAAAATTTTGGATTCAAAGATAAAATTTCTTTAATAATAAATTTAAAATAAGTTGTTAGTTTTGGTCTTAGCTCAAGAAACGGTTAACCAAATTTTTTATCGTTTAATCGTTTTTCATGTATAATAAAAGTAGCTGAATTCCCCACGGTTGATCGTGGAAAGCCAATCTTTTTACCCGGCTTTGAAAAAGGAAAGCTACTGTTGGAGTCGATAGTGTCTGAATCATTTTTCCCGGCGCTTCCGCTGATGTTACTTTTCTTTCCAGAACCTTCACCAAATCATATAATTTGTTAATAACTTATTAACAGTGCCACCTATAGGATCCTAGCTTGAATCATCCATAATCATTACATCGACAAAACAAATATATTTTGTCAATATGGCCTCCATTGATCAAGTCGTGCAGAAGTTAGACGAAAGAAGAAAGAAAGACAAGAAGTTAGACAGAATATATACAGAAATTCTGAAATTCATTCAGGAAAACTAAACCACTGTGTAAAATTGTAGAAAACAGACAAAATAGTTATATAAAGTTTTTCGATTTGACGCTTAGTTTATGAGATATACTTAATTAAACATTAATAAATTCAACCAATCACATTTGCCTTCTTGAATTTTTGCGGGTGTCGCTACAACCATTGTGAACTCTGATTGTCACTACTCTCTAATAAGGCCGCCCTACTCTACTACTACCTTCTTACGATATGCGCTCTGTGATTGGTGGAGTATCAGTATACAGTATAAAGCTCAAAACAAAAAATAAGCAATTTTTATTCGGATTATTCTTTGGAAAAACATTTTCTGAAAGAAATATTCAGATGCATTGTTGTAAATGAAACATCCTGTATATTTATAGAAATAATGACGGCAGCAACAACGAATTATAAATATAGTACCTAGCTCGACTACTACTATTTTATACGCGGGTATGAGTGCTGTTATTATTGATATTTTAAAATTTACATTTTTCATACATTTAGCAAAATATGGAAAGTTTAATTTTATTTTAATCTTTTATAAAACTCTTATATATCTCTCTGTATAGTTAACTTGCTTGCTTGCTTGCACTGGAATATATATTATACTAATAACTGCCTAAGTATAGCGGGGGAAGGTAGAGGGGTGTTTTAGTGGCAAAGAAGAGGAGATTATTTTTGTGCAAGTTGAAAAACACATTTACGTAAACAGTATAACATAAATGTTTTTTACGTCGTTCTTTAATGGTTTAGGATACCTTATTGCACAAAAAAGATACCGAGCTTCATGAGCTATTAATTTGAACAATATGTCAGGTGATGGGAAGAGATTATAAATACAATTTGAAAATAATTTTTGGTAGACAGTTTATTGTTTTGAACATCTCGAGTGTTTGGTTAAGGTCGATTCTAGTTTGGAAATTATCAAATGTTTAATTTCACATTCATTTATTAGCTTTGAAGAAATCATACAGTTTAGGTTTTCACTTACACTGAAAAAAGTAACTTGAGTGAACGATCTCAATCCAAAAAGTTGAACAAGTTATTATATTTTCGAGAAACCATTTATTCAGTACAAAAAGTTATATTTATTTAGGCGCGATAAAATCGACAGGTTTAGGCATTAAAACGAAATTATTGTTTTTAGTAATAGTTGGCATTACCATACAAAATAAAATAATTTATATTTTCACTAAAAGATGGGACTAATAGTTTATTTTCCATTATTTTCTTAATTATATTTTATATTTAAATGACATTATATTTTAATCTATTTTAAACAATTATTAATTGTACTTCATTATCCCTTAAACTCGGCCTTGCGCACTACCGTGCTCTAGATCTCTACAGTAGTTCTACGCGGAAGAGTCCATGCAAATATTTTCCGCTCTGCTTTTTAAAAATTCCCCACTCTATCAACTAGAGGCTTTTGGTACCTTCATACAGTTATTTTTTATATGTTAAGAAGTGATAAATCAGTGCGTGTATTGATCTATTATAAGAAATTTGGGACAGTCACTCCGCGTGCGACCACTGACATAATTGAAGTTATGTTGAAAATGTTTTTTAAGAAATTCCTTCAATTGTTAATAACTTCAAGAATAACAATACTTTTTACGATTAATGAATTTTCTTGGACGCATTCTGATTTGCAAACTAATTCACAAGTTGAAAGATGCTCGAGAATTATTCTATGAAGTTTTATAATCTCTAACGTTTAATTTTGTACACATGTAATCGAAATTTTCATTTATTTGTGTTTATGAAAAACTCGGAAAATTTTACCCTTATACGGTATTTGTTTATAGTTTTCCAGATATACCTGACTTTCTGCATCAGCGGCACTTCTTCGCAATTCCCGTCTTTAGTTTATAATTTTCACTAGAATACATAGAACAGGAATTATTCACACAAAAGAAAAACGGATTGATTATCTCTTCAGAAAACTACAATCTGTACTTAAATAAATGTCTGTACAAAGATAAAATAATATAATACAACTTTCACTATTTATAAAATGAGAAGATAATGAAAGAAAATGTATTGTAAAACATTTTCTTCCTTTTAGAAATATATCAATTCCAATAAACATTATTACTCAATTCCATTAAAATGTCAATTACTTACTCAATGTACATATAAAATTGTAAAATGTATCTAGAGCTAATTGTAAGTAACAAGAAGAAACGATTACCAGCGGATAGATAGATGGAGGTTGGTTGACGTGGACTATATTGAAATAAATTTTCAATCACATCACTTTGTGTATTTATTCAGGTTTTCTTGAAGTACCAAATGAGTAAATATTTTTCGTATTGAAATCATCTTACAATATTACTTACAATATATAATACAAATATATTATTTAACTGTCATAAACAGAAGTTCAATTGTGGTATGCATGTCTTTAGTTAAAAATGCATAAGGTAAAGGGGGGTTAGAGCAAATCAATAGAGTATGCTATTAACCCTGTTCCATTTGATGTTAATTTTTCAGTCCCGTTGTATTTAAGGTAGATAGATAGATTGTAGAGGCTTCCTTGGACGGGCTACACTTCGACCTTAAGGTCCTGTGCTAAACATTTTTTTTTATATTCTAAATTAAAAAAGGATATATATATACTGATATCAATACAATAAACAAAGTACACTAATATCGGGATCAAATATATTTGGTGAATATAATAGTAAAATTATACATTATACAGAGAGTTACACAAGTGAGGAGTTTTATGAAATGTAAGAAAACTAACATTTCATGTTGGTTCGTTTTTTTTGAACGGGAGTGTACTATATTTTGTTCTATAAAATACAAGTGTTGACAGTGATGATTATTCATTATCATTGCTGTCAACCGTGTACTATTGAGAAGTAACCTAAGAGTGGGGCTTAAAAAACATGACTGACTATTATGTACAACGAAAAAGTAATCCATAAGTTCACACTCAGTAGTCATATTTATAATATGACTACTTTAATTTATTTTTTTTCTCAATATTGACAAGTGAGAATTTGTTGTGCTGTTTTTATAAAATTTTGTAGACGCACTTATTGCAATTTAAAGAAGTACTTTTTACCATATTTACCCGATAATAATGTATTTGAAATTGTCAGTTATTAAAATGCATAGTTAATGTAAATATTGCTAATGAATTGTAAGATTTATTTCTCGATTCTCCGTTCTGATTTAAATGATTCTCCGTCTGACATTTTATGTTTTATTGAATAATTTATTTTTATTTTTTATAGAAAGTTTCATTTAAAAAAAGGAGTATGGCAGAAAGAAGGGGAGGTAAATTGATTTTTTCCAATTATCTCTAAAGTTAACGTAAATCAAATAATGAACAGTTTGAAATTTTTTTTTCGAGACTCGTGGGTTTCGAAGATATGGGAGTAGCTAAATTTTATACATTTTATTGAAATCGGTACTAATTTATTTTCGTTTTTCTTTGTGTGTCCTTTGTGAAAACCACGCAAGATATCGAGTACCAAATTTTTAAGTGTATTATTGGGGTTAAATTAATTTCGAATAGTTTGATTTTACTCATTCATGAACATGAAGTCACTTTTTAACTCTAAAACAATGTCTCCTTTTGAGTTATTATATTGACAAATAAGAGATTATCCAGAAATGTATTATTTAAAACATTTTATGAAATGAAATGGTACTAAACTTAGCCGTATTAAAGTTCCAAGTCTTATAACTTTGGTCCAGTAATCACGGATATTACAAAAAGGAGTTTGACGTAAAAAGGTTTTGGTTTCCTTTTTAACGCCTGACAAGAAAGTTGCAATGTTCAATCACTTTGTCTAGTTTTGAAACCATAAATTTACCTTTTATCTAAATCAAAATGTGCGTAGATTTTTTCTATTAACAATGTACGATCCCGTTCATAAAAATTGAACCAGTTGGAATATTTTAAGCGTTATTGTATGAAACTGAATTACTGGTGGTTCACTTTTTATAAACGGGAGTGTACATTAAAATAATGACAGATCTATATGAAATTTAAAAATAAAATTGCCGGTCTCAATTTCAGCCTTGAATATGAATAAAATGTCATTTAATCCTAGTGTTGATATTTGTTATAAATAATATTTATGAATCATTTGGGTCAACTTTAGCCATTCATTGTGAAAAACAAATTACAATTTTACCCAAACTAGAAGAATATTTAGAACAACATTTGAACATCAACAACTAAAGGTTGGTTTCGCATCTCTCTACCTTTATCCTACCTAATTGAAATAAATGGTTTTGTAATTGTAACCAAATATGTGAATGAAAAACATGTTTCTGCTTCATAATATGTGTTTTAAAATAATTTGAAAACTGTGCCTGGTTCTGTATGTGTGTCAAACGCTAGCGGGATAGTTACTTTCTACGTTTGTTTTCCACGTAAAAGACGCGAAAAATATCTATATGAGGATCACTCCTTTAAAAAACTTTCTTTATTTCCTCTACAAAGAAACTAAGCTTTTAGTGTTGTTTAAGGTACAATGCTCAGTTTCCATGTAATCGTTGCAAAATTTCGCAAAAATTTCTTTCAATGTCCATCAATTCTTTATTTCGAAAAAGCCCATTTTCGGAAATATTTTTTGAAGTTTTACTTTTTTAGGCGCTTCTATTTCCTTAAGAGTGTGGTTTTAACATACGAGCGCCAAACAAAATGCGCGATACGTCAAACAAAGTTCAGTTAGTATATTTCACATACAAACTCAGTTCACTATAGAACGAATAATAGTTAACGCTTGTCTTTTGCAAACACTACTTAGTGAGATCTATCAAATGTATAAAAACTATACTAATATATAATTTATATGTTTATTAAAAAATGTAATTTGAATAGATTCTTTAAAATACTTAATCACGCCAAAGACGCATAAACTTTTGATGTGCGTACATTGAAACACAATTTTTTTTTAATTCGAGTACATTTAAATCTGTTTATTTCTTCGAATCTTACCATGGTTAAAATTTATCTATATATGTGAGATGATTTTGGTCTAAATATGTCTGCAGATATTAGAGTTTTATGAAAAATTATCCAGTTATTGTAGATAATCAGAGATATTCTATATATTTTGTGTGTGTTTTTTACATTCTCTGAGTCCTCTTTACCCTTGAACAATTCTACTGAATAACGAACTTGGCTTTTCCAATACTAAAAGCATATCAGATACAAAATTTAATTTTGATCAGACTAAAAGTATGACCACCAGAGAGTAAAAAAAAGTGTGTGTGTCAGCTCCGACGCACGACTAGAGTTTACTCCTTAAGAACGATTGTCTTTAAATAGGCACAGAAAAAAATACTTACTAGACTAAAAAAAGACCGATATCATATTGGAGCTAGAAAAACCTGTCTTTCTATAAATTTTCTTGAATTAAAATTTTTTTTCGAGATTGAAGTTAACCTTTGAAGTAATCCACAATAATAATATTAATTATCCATATCAATATCAATAATAAAATAAAACCAGCTTGTTTACGTGTTATTGAAGTGTTAAAAATACATGTTGTAATGAACAAAGTGTGTGAACGTCGACTGGGTACGTTAATCTGTCAGGCTATTGTCAGTTTTGGAGAATATATGCTTATATATAAACATATAATACCATAACGAAGCAAGTAGTGTTGTTAGGAACAAAGTGTGTGAGTTGAACATCAACTGGACACAGGCTATTGCCAGTTTTGATGAATAGACGCTTATATGTATATATATAAATATCATATTCTAAAAAACGTAACGAGGTCATTCAAGTATTAAATTTCACAAATTTTTTTCAGGCGCTTATATGAAAACCGATTCTTAAGGAGTAAACTCCAGAAACACAAATAAATATTATTCCGCTAGCCTGTGACTAAAACACGACAAAAATTATTATTTGTTTGTTTGTTGAGAAAATTATAGTATTATCACCGTAGAGTTTGACGTGATGTTCATTTTTGATGATAATTATTATGATAGTGATGATGATAATTTTATCGACCGTACGTAAAACTGTAGAACCTTACTATAACGCTCACCAACACACTCACACGCACACAAACATATAAGGTATACTAAGGCTAGGTACCTTAATATAATTATTATCGCTGAATACATAAAGAATATATTTGAGATAACATTGTAATTTTATACCATTTAATGTTTTAAAACCCTCACGTTTTGAATTAGCCATATAAAATATGTGTGTACATACATATACCTACTGGGTGTTTCCTAACAGGTGTACCACATGCAAATAAAGAAGGATATCTGTAGAATAGTGACATCTTGTTTATTCTACCGTGCTCAGGTAAAAGGCAGTCAAGTGTAAAAAGTGAAAACAGAGGAAAGTGAAATCTAAGTTTTTGATATTTCTAAATTAATAATATTAATTTCCATAATAATTATTGAACGACTAATAATATGTTACATGACTTCGTTTAAATGTGATTTCTAGATACAAATATACATTTAAGGTTAATCGGACACATGTATAGGTAAAATCAGCAATGTATATCTATAGAAGGTTGATCCACCTTCTATAGATTAAAAAGTAAAAAACTTCTACTTTTAAAATAATTAAATCTCGTACATTACGTTAAAATTTAAAAGAAAATAGTCTGACGAAGAGTTTTGTAAATATCATAATTAAAAAGATAAAAAATTCACGAAAATTTCCATCAAACCGTAAAAATAATCGTCAAAAGACGATTATTTATTATTTTTAGTAATTAAATAATTACATAAATCCGATTACTAGGTATCTAACTTTAAATAATTAAATTACAGATAACAATTTTTAATTTTTGTTAAAAAGGATGTTTCTGTTTATTGTGAAATGTACTGTACTATCCGATAAACCTTAATTTGCAGAAAAAACCGACGTTGCTCAAGCAATTTTAGTATTTCTATAGAAACTATAAACTATATAGCTGTTAAAAAACGGCTATAACATTGTTGGATCAGTTTAGAAATTTGAACTTCTGATAGTTTTTCTGGAGTTGTAAGGAAAATCTTCACACGATTTTTTCTAATTATTATCTTCAATAGTTTTCCCCAAACAATTCGGACAAACAAACACACACACACACAACGTATTTCCCTGTTATTTATATAGATATAAAAATTTAAAAATGTAATTTGAATAGATGAAATCTTTTTTACCGGAATATGTTTAAATCTGTTTATTTCTTTTATCAGTAGTTTTCCAAGAACACTTTGTATAAATAACGAGATCCAAACAATATTTAAATATATAATATGAGCTTAAATAAAAGCATAGTTTGTGTATAGTCGAGGGTACTTTAATTATTAACGTCTTATCTGTAAAATTCATTTAACATCTTATTAATTGTTATTATAATTATTATGATAATGCCGCTTCATTTTTCATTATTTCAGCCACTCAACGTCATCATGGCATACCATCCACTGATAAAATCCTGTCATATTTTTTATAATTTAATGTTTCCATTTAGTATTCTATTAGTGGAGACAGTCTGTACGTACATTGACGTACACTGCGGTGGTGTGTACGGAGCGGAATATTAATTATTGGAGGGAATACAAAATTTTCTAAAATATTTTATTTGTTTCGTAACAAAATTAACTTAGTAAGTTCGATATATTTCTATACACGTATAGGCTTATAGAAACATGATCTGTGTTTTAAGAACTGTACTGTTTTAATCTTTTACGATTTCTGTTGCTGTTAAGAAAGATTATTTCAGATTCCGCGGAGAGACGTATTGTTCAATTTGTCTTCATCTACAAACTTGAAATGACCTGTTTGAGCTTTTGAAAACGCTCCATTTGTCGACGGACTGATAGAAATTAAAATGTTTAATGGATAACTGTACCAAATATTTCTAATTGCCACAAATTTATATATATATATATATATATATATATATATATATATATATGTGTATATATATATATATATAGATATATATATATATATATATATATATATAAAGCTACTTTTGTGGTTCGTATTATGATCGGCTCCATAAGTGAAGCTCTTAAATTCTAATCAGTCAATATCTACCGAATACGTTTGATATATATATACTAAACGTATTCGGTAGATTATAAGTTAAGAGCTTCACTTATGGAGCCGATCATACTATGAACCGTAAAAGTAGCTTCTTTAATTTTATGGTCAATTTGTGCCCCGTTTGTGCCACTAACAAATTTTATTCGAAATACTTTCCTAAAACTGAATGAAAACTAACGAAATAAGAAATAAGAAAAACGAACGCTAACTATGTGGCCCAAAGTTCAATATTCCACATACCTATTTATCGATTTGGTTTGTGGGGGATCCAAGAAATCCTGAAAAATTATTTAAAAAAAGTCAATAATTTGTGATTTCAACCAATCGTATATTTTTCCAAATAAATAATAATTGATCATCAGTGTGTTAGTAGCTACCGAGATAACTCAGGGAAATATATAATATACGCAAAGGTATCTAAATAATGAAGAGAGCCATTCATGAACTTATTCCATATTAATAACGTTAATTGTTGATGATTTGAATGTAATATGATTATCGCTCAATAGTAATTCATAAGTCATTACACTTTTTTCCAC